>CM019755.1:31897129-32221100 GCA_009761765.1 Phenacoccus solenopsis
AAAAATTGAATAGAATGATTAAAAGATAAAAGAAGTTGGGGGTAGAATAGTTTAAGAGATTATTAGTTTTACGAGGTGATCGAACGTGAGTTTTGCGTGAGGAGGCATTCGTTGGGGTTTTTCCATTATCCCACGATAACTCGAATAATACTTGATGGATCGAGTTCAAAGTTGGTGGAAGGGTAAAGATAGCGATGCTTTAGAGCTAATTAGTTTTTGTGGGTGATCAGGCGTGACATGGCGTGAGGAGGCATGATTTGAGTTTTTTGGTTCCCGCATGATATCAGGAAGGAATGGTTGAGCGTTATAAGTGATCAGATATCTAATTTATCAGAACGTGAGCTGATTCAATGAAACGTGAGGTCACGGTTTTTGCTTTTGTATCAAAAAGTCATCAGAATGTGGTTCGGATGGCTGAAAGAGTAAGCGTAGTAGTTTTGCAATTAAGTGTTTCTTGGACGTGAGTGGATGTGATTTGACGTGACGTGACGTGACGGGGCTTGAGTCGAAAGCGATTGACACCAAATTGGGAGGATAGGTAGAGTACGCAGACTTTCAGCGATTATTCGTTTTTCAACTTGAGGAGGAATGATTTAACATGAGGTCACGTTTTTTTGTAAACGTTCGTTCTCTCGCCGTAACTAGACTAAAACTTGACAGATTGACTCGAAATTTTAAGGAGTGGTAGATTGAGTAGATTTCTAGAGTTGATTGATTTTTGAAGTCGAATGAGCATGAGATGAAGTGACGTCATGTAATTTCAGTTTACAATTTAAATATGAATTCAAAAAATGCGTATAGTCAGCCTCCGAACCAAAGAAGGAGGATAAGAAGAAGAGTTGGCCATCTTCGAAAGCGTGTCAAATATGAGGAAGTTTAATTTGACGTGAGAACACGTTTTTTTTCAAAGAAAGTGTCTGAAATATTATTGTTTTTTAGAGCTGTTTGAACTTAAAATGATCTAACCTCACACGATTCCGAGTTTTGGGTTATAAGAAGATAAATTACGTGAGGTCATGTTTTGTATGATACTTGATAAAATTTAGGATAAGTGGAGTTGGTAGAACTTTTGAATTTTATAACAAATTTTTATTCTGGTAAAAAAATAAATTATTTTAATAACATTTTTTAGACCAGTATAATTAGTAAAGCCCACTTTTAAGATGCTCTAGTATCTTCTAGTTTTATTTTTATTTTCAAGATTTATAATTTTTATTATTATAATCTTTATAATAGAAAGTATAATTTTTAAATGAATCCCTAAAATATTGCTTAAATCGCCTTTTCGTTGAAACCTCGCTGCTTTCAATTTTACATGAAAAATGTAATCATTTTTTTAATAAGTATCATGGAAGTAGCATTCCACGAGGTTGTGATTTTTTTGAGATAGGTTGGGTGCAATCGCAATTAAGAAAGAACGAGAAAAAATTACGATATAGGAATGAATTTCTGATTTTTTTAATGAAGTAGGTAATCGCCCATAAATACATGAAACTTCGATTACATTTTGGTTCATTTTCTCATCTTGTAAGATTATTATAATTACTATTTTTTGTTTGTTTTATTTTTTTATAATTATTTACGTATTTTTTTTTTTTTTTTTTTTTTGATAAATTGAGTGAGATACCTGTTGGAACCACAAAAAAATTAATACACGGGAAATACCATTTCGGGTAAAGTTATTCTGGATCATTCATTTTTTTATTATTTAAATTTTTTTTTTGGTTTACAGAATTTATATTTGTGTTATAAAATAATACAGTATTTCAAAAAAAAAAAAAAAATGTGCTCTCAAAATGTTTGCATTCTAAGCGTTGCCTCCGCCTTATGATGGATACGCCTCTGATTCTGGTACACCCAACTCCATATTATTTACGTTTCCTTTGAATTGGGTCAATAAATCTAAAATAAAAGAAATAATGTGAACATAATTTGAAATTTACCTAATCACTTGATCGCCAAACATACCAGAAATTAGATTTGAATGAAATAGAAATATTTTATTACTTATAATTTCTCCACTATTCCGAAAACTATTAATGGCAGTATCTATGCAACCTGTAAATTAATAAAAATAATTGAATTTTTTTCTACGTATATAGGTATATAATTTTATGGATGTCATAGTAGAAAAGAAGTTGGTAATTCGGAGGTCTCGTTTTCTAATTTTTCTCCCACGTGCATGCACATTAGCAGCAAATAAATTCAGCTTTATGGAAAGAGGGAAACACGTACCTAGTAGGGTCTCAGTTGCGTGACTCCACTCCTAATTGAGTTAAAAAGATGGATGTAGCATTTCCAGAATCCTCAAACCCTCAGTAAAATTGTTTGTTCTTTTTATATGCCAAGCTTTTTCGGAAAAAAAAAAAAATGTTAGGTGGCATTTTAATGGTAATTTTGAGGCTCCACTCGGCACGTGTCCCCTTTCTTCGGTAGAACTGATATTTGTTGTGAGTAATATGAGGATAAAATATTAAAAAATTAATGCTTGTGACATCGATAAAAATGAAAAAAAAATTCTGCCGTATGAACTAAACACCATAATATCATTTAGTCATACGAGTGTATGTTTTAGTTGATAAGTAGAATTTATCATTATTCTGTAATCTTTAAGCAGTGTATAAAAAATTGAAAAGATTTTATACTAACCCGCGTAATAAACACGATACCCATCAGGCTTCGTTGAAATATATGCGCTCCCTAGAAAATCTGTTATATTATTTTCCAAACACTGGCGGACAGTTTCTTGAGCTAATGATGAAAATAAAATATTTGTTAGATCCTTATCATAGGGAAATTTATTTTGAGATTTTAGGCTAGCATTGTAGGAAATATATAATTATTGTGAGGAAAAATAAATCAGTCTTACTTGTGCAGTATGTACCATGAGTATGTTCGTACATACATCTGAAAAGCGTATTTAATATTTCTTTTTGTTCATCTGGAAATATACTATAGCGTATGTAAGTGTTGTATACACAAGGAAGTTTATTTTGAAATATCAAGCTAGCGTTGTATTTACATAAAAAAATGAATCAGTCGTACTTTCCCATATGTGCCTGTACTCTCACTTCTATAATCATCTTCAGTTGCATCACCAACTATAGGTACTAGCGTATTTAAGTATAATCTACATAGGTATATCGTAAATAACTACTAGGCTACCAAGCAAACACCTACCTCCTAGTACTACATTTATTCCGCAGTAGTTTTGTGCTGCTGTAAGGAGAAAAAGGAAGGGATAATTTATGTGTATTTCAATAAAATTACGATTTTATTTAATGATGCAGTAATGTACTCGATGTTCAACTTATTAGTTATTGGTTGGTATATGAATAGCGTATTTACATATATAGGTACTGACACCATTTGGAGCGCAAACAGTGAACATCGAACCAAATAGCCAAGTGCAACATATCAAAATTCACCGATTTCTACATTCATGAATAATTCGTGAATTATATGTTAAGGAATAATGAAACCGTACTCTGTAAAATTAAAGATCTCACTTTCTGCTGATATTAAAAGTTACCGACAACCTGTATCATATTATCATTTATATTGTACGTATACTATAAAGCTACAATAAGACCAACTTATTAGAAAGAAGTCCCACCTCTCTCCTGTTGTACCTCAAAAGCTTTTCTTTTTCTGTAAAATTATGTAAAAAATCAAAAACTTCCTCTAAAGCCCCTCAAATTTGAAAAAAACAAATGAATGTATAGTTTTTTCAAACATTTCTTGGCTATAATTTTTCAAAAAATGTATGTAATCGTATTTTTTTCGTATACCATTTGAAAGGGGGTAAAATTCTCTATATTTCATTCGCGGACACCAATAATCGAGGATTTGAACGTTTTGAAATTTTATTCCCAATTCCTGAGAAACGAGCTTTATTTTTCAGATTATAATACCTCGAGAAGTTTAAATCCTGAATGAGTGGTGTTCAACATTTGATTCTGTACAAGATGGCGATGTTACTTTATCATAATTAATTGAAATCGTGCAAGGACAAAGAGAAAACAAATGAGAAAAACCTTATAAGCGCAGCCTATTCTATAGCACCTACAGAGTTGATTTCTTCTAATGGATAGTGTATATCTTGCGTATCGAGGAAAAATTATGAAACTGAGAACTCTTGGCTCCTAAAGCACCCAAACTTTGAAATATAATTTCAAAATTACAAGTTTTTTTTTCTCTCTACAAAAAAAGTACGTAATCATGTTAATTTACACACTATTCGAAAAAGGATGAAAATCTTTACATTTCCTTTCTTAATACCTTTATTCCACTTCAATTCTTTTAGATATTGTCGTCTAAATTTCAGTGTTTTGATATTTTTACTTCGAAGTGTAAGATCTCAAAAACTATGAATCTAGATGGTATTAAAGGCGAGAAAGCCATTCAAAATTGTGTGCTTTGCAAGATGAAGTAAGTGATTAGTTTGCAACAATAAATTGAAATGGTCCGAAGAAAGCGAAAATATTGATGAAAATGGGTGCTCCGTAAAAAAATGTTTAGAAAAGTGGGCATGTGTTGAACGTAGATCTATAGTAGCATAATAGTGTGCGACCATGCGATGTACGAAGTAACGTGTGGTGTATGGTTGTTACGTATAACATGTGTGCGCATATATATGTACTATGGTGGTCCAACAAGGAATAACGTACGTAAAAAAAATTTTCTCAATCGTATATTTATAAGTATAGGTCCATTACGTCCCCCCCCCCAAATGCGAATTGAGAGTTGAAATTTTGTGTGTAGGTTGTGCTCGAGTTGTGCCACGTTGTGCCGTCACTAATTCGCATTGTGCTTCCCCATTGTCTAGAACGTAATGGGGGGGCAGGTGATTCTCAAATTTGTAAGGCTTGAATCGCATATCGGGGTGGGGGGCTGGCACATAAATGATCGTTTGTTACGTTTACAGGTGGTGTAGGTGTAGGGAGGTAACTAATCACGGTACAACACAGCACAATGTGAGCGCAATTCATTCCCAAAGTTATGGATCTTGAATCGTATTTCGGGAGGCTGATGTACAAATGATATCTAGTTATGTTTGGGGGGGAGGTAGTTTGCTAAAAAATGACGTCACAAGGCAGCACAACGTGAGTCCAATTCACTCCAAAATTTACAGCTCTCAAATCGCATTTGGGGGGGCAGTTCCTAATGAAGTCCCCTTCATGAGGGAGTGGGGTCAGGGTTAGGTTGGTAAGTAATGGTGGCACAACGCAGCACAACGTGAGCACAATTCACTCGAAAAGTTATAGCTTCTAAATCGCATTTCGGAGGGCTGGTCGCCAATCAAGTACCCATTCTTCACCCCTTAGGGTAGTGACACAGTGTAAACTAATGACGGCACAACGTAGCACAACCTGAGCACAACTTGTATGCAAAATTTCAACTCTCAATTCGCATTTGGGGGGGGGCGACGTAATCGACCTTATAAGTATATTATAGAAAAAAAAAAAAAAAAAACTTTTTCTGTTACGAACTTCAAGTTCCTATGCACCTTTTAATTTGAAATCATGCCAGATAACTGAAAAAATGTAGCGATTTTTTTTAATCGTTACCCTATGTGCACATTACTGTGGCAAATCGATATACAGAAAACACCGTTTTGGACTTATACATGTATTATGAACATCTTATCGACATACTTTCGAGCTGAGCTTCAATTAATAATGTCAAATAGATATCAACATTTTTCGTTAATTAGAAAAATACATATTGATGTCTATTGACATCTATTCGACATTGATTCAAGCTCAGCTTGAAAGTATATATCTATAAGATGTTCATAAGACATGTATTAGGTCTATTTATTTGCTATGTAAGAACATAAACAGGATATCTATCAGCCAAGTGTGTACATAGAGTAGTTTATTACGTGTACGTTTGAGGAAAGGAAGAAATTTCGGAACTTTCGACTATTGGAACCTCCCTGTTGTAAGATAAATTTTCAAAATTCCTAGTTTTTTGCGATTTTTCTGTTAAATTTCTGCGAATGAATGTGATTGTGTTAATCTACATACCATTTAAAAAAAAAAAAATTTACGCTTCTTTCACTGGCGTCGATATTTCAGCTTAAAATGTTCGAAATAGCATAATTTTATGGTGTTATTGAAGTTTCCGACATGTGTAGTTCCATCCAAATTTTCAAAATATTAGGAAGAACGTATTAAAATGAGATTAAAAAATATTTTTTTCCCATACGTATTAACTGATCGCACTATATACTCGTATTATATTATTTAATTACTTCTTTCAAATTCTTTTTTTATGCTAGTATCCCTTATTGGTAAGATAATCTCGAAAAATATATGTATTTTAAAAAATTTGCCCATTTAAAGATCCGAAAAAATTGTAGTCATTCAAATACGCAGGTATACTCACATAAAACGAATACAATACTTATCACAGTTGAAAACTTCATTTTTTTAATTTCAAAATATAAGACTTGAAATCCAAGAAGGTAAAAAGTTGAGATGAACCGAACACAACACAGTAAAAAACAGTAATGTCGGTGTTTCACTGCTAACTTCATAAGGTAAAGCGAAAAGTAAGCATATGGGAATTGATGAAAAACAAAATATGGCTGATGTTGATTTTGTATCACGTTATCTTGTGATTTATTACTTTATTCCTTTGCTTAAGAATGCGTCACTGTATTTCGTTGTTACATATGTAACAGGTACCTGCTAGCTATCGCTTCGTTACAACGCAATTTTTTTGCTGCCTTCGTAGGCAATGTAGGCTTAAAAGCGGGAAGGGGATAAGGGAGTGAATTCGTATTTCAACTAATGGAATAATTTGATGGAAAATTTTACCTATGACACGAATGTATGATGAAATCGTTTAAATAATCTCGACTACGAAGGTATTATCTTTGGGCTACTTTCGCCATCTGGAAGTAGATACGTGAAAATAATTTGGAATCTTTTAGTAAAAATGTTATTATTCAATTCATTAAAAGTCATTGTTATCTTCCCCCCGAATTATTTTGGTTCAGGTCATTGTTTTTAATGCATAATTGTGTGCTATATTCAGCGGCGTAGTTGCCATTTTAATTACGCATTTTAAATTTTTTTTGGGAAAAAAAGAAAAAGAGATACGAAGAAAAAAAAATTGAAATATATTCCTGAAACAGCCAACTTACATGTTTGAAAAAATATCTCAAACAGGTGTTTAGAAGCGGAAATATTTTAACAGAGGCAAGATTTTAATGTGAACTATTTGTTTAAAATATGTATATATTTTGTTATGCTCTTTTTTTGCTGTTACGTTCAAGGCGGATGATAATTTGATGAGATGAAGGGCGAGTGTCAGTAGCACAACCATTTTCTCAATGAAAAATCATTCCGATATCCTTAGCGTCATTTTACTCGTAGTTATGAGTTCAAAGTGTTCATCTCTTTCAAAAAAATATGAATCAATTTCTAAATCTTCTAATAGTAATAGGTATAATCATAAAAAAAATTGTGATGAAAGCATGAAGAGTAATTATTATATAGTAAATATTATATTATTATTAAAATTTTTATTTACATTAATTAATTCAATTCGGGTAATTAATGATATAGATAAACCTCATAATCCAGACGATAGTTCTGTGTACCTATTTAATTACGAAATCCGTGATTATGAATTAATTCTCATGTTAGTACAAAGACATTACTAGATCCTCTCTGCGCACTGGTCAACGCCACAATGTTTAGTCGACCTGACTGGGCCCAGGATAAAAGAAGAGGCAGAAACACGTGTATCCAGTGGCACTGGACACCTATTGATGCAGCTCAATTAAACTCCTGTTCACACAACGCAAGCAGCACTGCTGTGTAAGGTGCAGCAGAACTGGTTCTGGGAGCAGATGCGCTGTAACCTGAGTCTAGAGCGGGCGCGCAACCGAATACCATTGCGCGGACATATTGTTAGCACATCGCGACCGCATAACCAACTGCGGACATTTAATCAGCAGAAGGCGACATCAGATTAGACTACATCATCGGTTCACGTGATGAGGTGATGATGAGCGCCGCCAGCGATGTCTTCCGCTGGATTTTTTTCTGCTCGACTGGAGATCACGTCTCGTCGAGGTTACTACGCTGGACGAATAATTTTGTGGCTGACTTCAGGCCAGGAATTTTGGACTCGCTGTTGGCGAGTTATAATTTTGGTTGTGATGGTCGAAGAAGGTCATATCAATATATAACTATATTTTTTTTATTCATCCGATTTAGTATCTCATCCCGAGTATATTTGTACACCAGTTTGCTCCAACCCATCCTCTCTTTTATTTTTGTCTTTGTACTCATTTGCCGAAGTATGTTATATATTTTCAAGAAAGATACGAAATTGTATTATCAGACACTCGACATCGATATTCATTTTATTTTTTTGGAAAAATATTGAATTCTATATCTTCAAAATTGAACATAATATCTATTTTGCTAAAACTTGTCGCCAAAGTTTCAATAAATTCAAAATGAACGCGAAGCTGCTGAAAAATCTGTGAAAATTAAAAAATTACGAGACGACTGGAATACGACAATTGTAGACCCCTAGGAGTAATCGCTGATCCCAATGTAATATACTGCTTGTACGATCAACAGCCAGCAATATTAATTCTCTCATGGATTTATCCATCGATAGCCCTTTCTGCGGCATGCAAAAATTTTTTTTTGAAATCATTTTTGTTTCCATAAAAAGATTGATCAAAATTTTTCTTTCTCTCCCACCTTTAGAAACATCATGTCAAACAAGATTGCATCCATCTATCACATCATATAGATAACGTCCCAGAAACAAGGTATGAACTGGAATTCGACAAATGTGTTATGTATGATGGCAGTGACATTGATAACGAATCGAAGGGCGAATGCGATATTATTCGACGACTCGTGGAAAACAAGTGTAAATTTTTTCGTTTGCGAAGACCGTTGTGTTTATTTAATGTGTCATAGCGTCGTGTGCCGTGTATGGGAAAAACAAGCGTATTCGATTGTAGCTATTGAATAGCGAATTTTTTTCGAGAATATTCCAATACATGGCAGTATCATATTCCTTCGTATACTACATCCATGGTTACTTAAACGTGACCAATAATTTTTCTCATTTTTCGTCCCAAGTTTCGAAAAATGAGAAAAAATCATGTACACGATCATGAAAAAGCGCGATGGAATTATTTCATTTCTTCTTCGTCTCAATGGACAATGATTTTTTTATAATTATGTGAACACCATCTGCGCTAACAACGTACTAAAATTTCCTATCCCTAAATGGAGAGCGTAGGTAGTCCACTTTGGAGGAAGTTGAAACTCCATGAAACGGACAATTCGTCAGATCTCTTCAGGATTGAACTGTAGGGAAAAAGTACGATCTATAGGTGGGGGAATGAGCGGTGTTTGAAATATTTGAACGAAATATAGATACATATCAAATGACTTTGCGACTACATATCAACCCAAGCATTTCCATAGGAAAGTCTCAACTCACTCCTTTCATGCCTAAATTTCATGGAATACTCTGAAAACAATAAAATGTCATTCTTTGAAGGTAATGGTGCGCCTGCCAAAATCAGATCAAAGTTTTCGAAAATTTAGATGTATAAAAATTGTAATAATTTGGGGATTGAAATTTTTGCGTTCAAATGTACACGTTATCTATCAAGTTTGAAAAAACCTGAACACACTTTTGAAAATTCAGAGGCTAACTTTTTTTTCATTTTTTTTGAAAGACCATTGCATTTTTTATATTTTCAAAAGTTAATAATAGTTTGATAATATATTGGGTTCTCGCATGGCCGGCAAATTGTAATTTTCTCATTTCTTACCCAAAAACTTTTTTGGCTTCCATCAGTGTAGAAAATATATAAAAATGTGATGACGCTGAAGGGGGCATTTAATAATTTAAATACAAAAAAATTATATTTTTTTATTCAAAATGAGAACACTTCTGTGGAAACAATTAACAATGAGATGTAACATGACATACTCAAGACTACAAAATTTCTTTGGCATGGAATGTCGCCGTTCGTGTATGATTTTTCAATATCCATTCATCTAGTAATTCGTCTTAGTTAAGAGTTGGAGTTTATATATTAATTGAACGTAAAATTTTAGGTTATATAAATTATCGAAAAGGCCCTAATAAAATTTTTATTATAGGTATTATTCAATTTATTAATGATTTAATTAATTAAATTGATTTTTAAAAATAAAATAATTTTTTTTTTTTTTTATGATTATGATTTTAAGTTTATCAGCGATTTATATGTAATACTGCTACGTGGTTCAATCTATTAGTGCGCAATATGGATCGTAGATATAGGTTTTAATACGTCTTAAAGCTGAAAAAGATCTTTCAGCAGCGCAAGTAGTACCCGGGACAGTTAAAAGCAGTGTTGTAGGAACGAACATATGTGTGTTCTTGTTCTTGTTCTCGTTCCTGGAAAGACCCAGTCATTTGATCCTGTTCCTGACTCGTTCTTATTCTCAATGTTTCAACTTCTTTTAATTCTTTACAATGTTGTTCTCGTTCCGTTCTCCGTTCTTTCAAACCTTTGTGGTCTTGTTCTTGTTTGTTCTTCGTTCTGTTCTAAAAATTGACCAAAGAATCGAAAAATGAAACGCGATCATGGAAAGAGCATGAACACACGTCCATTATGCACAGCCATTCCCACCACACAGCAAGCAGCAACTGGTTGCTCGGCACCAATTCACAAAAACTTCGTATACATGTGTTGCATACAAATCTAAATATGATAAAAGTGATGGTCTGTTTTCGTCGCTTCTGATTGGTTGCTCCAATCTGCTCCCGATGTGCTCGTAATATGAGCGTCAGCGTGGACTTGAGATGTACCATTTGATTCATCCTAATGAACGATTAGCTAAATGAGGAGTTGTGGACATGGTATAATGTACGAGAAGTATGTTATAGTATGAATAATCGAACGATTTTAAAAAAGGCTCACTTTTGTATACGTGTTGTAATTAAAATATTGACCGAATTCTGAAAAAACTTCATATAACAAATTAACAATAAACTCTTGAATTTAGGGCAAAGGGCAGTACTACTTGTATTCACCAAGACCACTTACTTTTTGATAAAATGTGGTTTCGCCCCTACCTAGAGTGCTGACTTTCCTAAGAAGTAAGCTAGGAGCGATATTGAAATTAAAACAAAATGCAGGAGAATTTTTTTTGTTTGTTTTTGTAATAGAATTCTTTTGACAGTTTTTACCAAAAAATATTTTTTGGTGATTTTTCATTTATTATTATTATTATTTTTTTTATAATTTTGTGTCCTTTTCGGCAACTGATGTTTTTGTGATAAGTTTCCTCGGTGGCCTTCTTTTCATTTAATGTTTGTATCTTCATTTTTTTTTTTTTATTATTTATTCGAAAATAAGATTTAAAAATTTTTAATTTCGAAAATTAATAGTTTACTTATTTAATTTGAAATCATATGTTATTACCTGATAATAATAAAAAAAATTAATATACGTATCATATTATAAAATTATTAATAAATTTATTTTTCATTTCTATATTATTATGGTGAAGAATATGAAAAAGTAATAATTTCAAAAATCAATTATGAACATAGATTAGTGCAAAAGAATTGAAATCTGGAAGTAGTAACTTAATAGCAGCGAGAGAAAATCAGATTGCTTTCTAATTAAGTTATAAAAAAATATAAGGATAAAATTGATAATAACTCTGTATTTAAATGTTAGGTTCAATCATTCCGAACAAAATAATATCTTAATTCTATAGAATAGGAAAATGAAACTTTGCAAAATGCAACTTTGACGATTTCAGCCATTGTGATGTGTCTTCTCCTACGAACATATGAATGAGAAATCCCAAACTTCTTGCTCATCACTCATTATACCTTCAGTAAGATTTCGCGTCACAAATAAAGTACTGTTCAATAATCAAGTAAGCGTTAAGCTATTTTCCATCGGTATCTTGATGCAACTTTTAGTGTACGAATTTCACAAGGTACTTCTATTTGTAAATGTAAAACTCAATGTACATTCGTCTTACTCGATGAAATTTTTAACCAGACAACGATTTACGTGGAAAAAAATCAAATACGTATCGAAGATTTGTTTCCATTTTTTGCTTTTACCATTCATTTTCTCTTGAATAAGAAAATTAAAGCACAAAGAAAACCAATAATAAGAATAAATTTTTATTTCTTAATTTATCTATCTACATCTATGATAATAATTATAATACCTATTACAATAAAAAACCTAAAACTAAACGAAAACCTCCAGAGACGCTAGTCTTTTAAATTGTTAAAGTATTCATTCTTGGAACAAAGTGTCAGCAGTTGTTTGCTTAATAAGTAAATGTAGAATTTACACCCTACGTTTTTTTTTTTCTGTTGAAAGAAGATGAAATTTCACAAAATGTTCACTATTGACGTAAATGGTACTACGACATCGCTCAAAATTAAAGTATTGTAGTCAAATCTTCGTAAAGTATTGCGTATGTAAATTTCGTTTACCTAGTAAAAAAAAGCCAATGTACCATTCTCCTCATTTCATTCAAAGTGGAAAAACCATTAATATTTTTTGCCGAAACAAAAACATTGAATAATAAATAATCGTAAGGTAATTTAAAGCAGAATAATTTTAAAAACTCAACAATAGGAAACTAGATTTAAAACTTGAAAATTTAAAGAAACAAAAATTAAAAAATCAACAATTCAGAAGTAACCTTAATTATTGATTTATACTTTCATTCGAAATTGTGCACTTGAAATCTGTGAGTAAGATCTTTGGAGGATTCGTGTACATTAATAAATAAATTTGCAAATGAAAAAAAAATGCTCAATTTCCTAAATATGGAATAAACTACAAATTCATGTATTTTGAATCATGAATCATAGAATAAGCTGTTCAAATTCCATGTAGAGATATTTCCTCGATATTAAACTTGATGGAAATTTATCACGTACTATTTATTCTTTCCTTGAAATTTTCCAGTAAAGCTGAAATAAATGAAATGGTGTGAATATAATATAAAATTTACCCCTAATTACTTTATAGCCAAGCATGTTGAAAATTAGATTTGAATAAAATAGAAGTATTTATTACTTATATATTCATTTTCTTCGATATTATTGAACTTCTCAATGGCTTCATCTATGTCTTCTGTAAAATAATAAACAGAATTCTATTTTTTCCTATAATACTAGTTATCAGAGTAGAAAAGGAGTTTGTAATTCGGAGGTCTCATCCATTAACTTTTCTCCCATGTGGATGCACATTAGCCGCAAAAATTCAACTCCATCGAAAGAGGGAAACACGTACCCAAGGGCTCTCAGTTGCATAACTCTGCTCCTAACTGAGTCATAAAGATGGGTGTAGCATTATTAGAACCCTTAAGCCCTCAGTAAAAGTAGTTGTCCTATTTATACCATCTTTTTTCCTTAGATAAAGTGTTAGGAGGCATTTTAATGATTTTTGGCCATTAGGGGAAAACTTGGAACCCCTCTTGGCACGTGTTCCCCTCCTTCGATCGAGCCGAAATTCATTGTGAGCAATGTGTATGAAACATATGAAAAAATTAATACGTGAGACATCGACAAAAAGGAAAAAAAGAAATTCAAAAGCTATAAAAAATCCAAAAATTCATACTAACTTATGTATTTCTCAAATCCCGCTGTAGACTGGGCGTTAGTAAGCTTGTCTCGAATAAAAATGTTTATATTATTTTGCAAACACTGGTATGCAGTTTCTTTAACTAATGATGAAAATAGAACATTATATTAGATCCTCATCGTAAAAATTTCAAGGAACTTTATTTTGAAATTTTAAGCTAGCATTGTAGGAACTTCATATAATGAGGAAAAGTTAATTAGCCTTACTTGGGCAGTATTGACAATTGGCTTTTCCATACAAAGAATTTATAAGATCGTTCACCATACTTCTAAGTTCATCTTCATTCCCACCTAGATATGTACGTAACGAAGTTTATATTGAAATTTTAAGCTGGCATTGTAGGTACATTAAAAATAAATCAATTGTACTTTCGCATGTGCCTCTACCCCTACCTCTACGATCATCTTCAGTTGCATCTCAAACTGCATTAGCGTATTTAAGTATAATGTACATAAGTATATCATAAATGACTACTACGCGACTTAGCAAATACCTACCTCCTAGTGCGAGATTTATTCCACAATAGTTTTGTGCAGCTGTAAGGAAAAAAAAAGAAATATTTTAAGCGTATTTCAATAAAACTACGATTTTATCTGATGATATGTACCATCGTGTATTCTGATTAAGTAATGACTCCTCTACTTCAACTTCACTACAGCGTTATTAAAAATTTTTTCCGTTCAAAAGTTACATTTAGTCATTTAAAGATTGAGATAAGAAGAGCGGCCTTCAAATCTTTGCATTTCAGTGTATTTGTAGTTACATGACAAATGTCCAACTCATTGGTTGGTTTACATTTGGACTATAATTTTTCAAAAAATATACTTAATTATATTTTTTTACACCATTTAAAAGAGAATAAAATTCTCCACATTTCGTTTGCGGACACCAATATTCTATGATTTGGATTAGTGAAATTTGTTTGCCCCGATAAAATGGAATGGTACGAAAGAAAGTGAAAATATTTGTGTAAATGGGTACCCATAAAAAATGAGTAGATGGTGTATGCATGTGTTGAGCTTAGGTGTGCATCAGTAGTAGAAGTAGCAGTGTTGGTGGTGGTGGTTGGGGTGTAGTAGTAGTAGTAGTAGTAGTAAGTAGTCGTTTTCAAAATTCCTAGTTTCTTGCTGTTTTTCTGTCAAATTTCTGCCAAAAGAAAGTGATTGTGTTAATCTATGCTTCACTTAAATAGGAATTGAATTTTCTACACTTCTTTCACGGCAATCGATAATTTAGCTTAAAGCGTCCAAGTAGCAGAATTTAGAGGCGTTGCTAAACTTTTCGAAATAGTCAGGAGCGTAACTAAGTCATTTTTCAGGGGGCGGGGGGATATTTTGAAAAAAATCCCAACTTTTTGTAATGAAATTCCCAACTTTTTTGACAAAATTTACAACTCAACTTTGATAAAAATAATTGGAATAATCGATTAATCAATTATTAAAAGTAATCGATTATCTTATGAAATAGGTAATCGATTAATCGGCCAATTTTCAATCTTTTTTTTTTCAATAATGCTTTGATATTTCTGAAGAGAAAAATTTTTATTAAAAAATAATTATTTTGTGAAGACATTTCTATAATACGATGAAATCGTCTCTCATCACATACCTTAAATATGCTTTTTTTTTAAATAAAAATTGCGACTAGGTATAAATACTCTCATTTTTGAATAAATGATTTTGTTTTTGTAATTTATTTGAGTAAATTATTTTATTTTTGTAATTAATTCAAGCAAATGTTTTTTTTTTTATTAAAATTGAACACTGCATAAAAAAAATGAAATTTGAGATTTTTCAAATTCCAGTATTTTTTCCAACTCAAATTTTCTCCAAATTTTTTTAAATCTCCAAGATTTTTTTTCAACTCAAATGTTTTTTCTGATTTTCTCAAAATATTTTTCATTTCATTTTTTCTCAAAATTCATTTTGAGCCAAAAATTTTTCTCAGTATTTTTCAACCAAAAATCTTTACAGTTTTGTTTCAAATTTGAATACTTTTTTCAAAATTATTTTCAATTATATTTATTTTTTATATCAAAAAGTCAATATTCATTTGAACTTTGGAAACATTTTTTAACGCCACAATTTTATTGAAAATAGTTTCAAAGTTGGTAAAAAATTGAAAAAAAAATTTCTAGGTTGGAAAAAATTAGATGGAAATGTGAAATTGAAAAAGCATCTGAAGAAATTTTGGTAGCAAAAAATTTCTAATGCTGATAAATGGATAAAAAAATTAAATTTGAATTTGTGTAAATTTTTATTTTTTCCTTTATTCACTCATGTTCCGTAAACGTTGTAACTACAGAGTATAGATAATATAAAAAAATCGATTATTTCAATAGTCTATATTCGATTAATCGAATATTAGAATAATCGAAATTCGATCGATCGATTACTCAAACTATCGGTTATTCCCAACACTATTAATTTACATGTTGTAATTTGTCAGTCTGTCTGTCTATGTGTGTGTCTATCCATGCACCTGGAGAATGGAACCTAAGCATGATTTAATATATACAACTGCACTGCAACCGTTCGTCGTGATTCGCGAAGTTGGAAATTTTTTCGGTTGTCGCGAATAGTCTGTTGTGCGCTATACATGATATAAGTTAGCATCAATTTGAATTTATTCGAGTTCTTATTTTCCCAAAAGAAATTCAAGTTCCCAATTTTAGCGTTCAACAATTATAAATTTCCCAATTTTTCAAAACACCTGGGGGGAAGCGCCCCCTATCACCCCTTAGTTACGCCCCTGGAAATAGTTCCATCCAATGTTTTAAAACATTAAGAAAAGTTATCAAAATGGCGTTGCGACATTCAGTACTCTTGGGTGTTCCAGTATGAAATGATTCATGATCGCATATTATATATACTGCTATCACATTATTAAATTACTTCTTTTAAATTCATTTTTATGCTAGTATTCATCGGTAAGGTAACCCCGAAAAATATATATATATTAGAAAATTCGCCCTATTAAAAATTCATAAAAATTGTAGTCTTTCAAATACTCAAGTATACTCACTTAAAACGAATACAATACTTATTACAGTTGAAAACTTCATTTTAATTAATTTCAAAATGTAAGACTTGAAATCGAAGAAGACGAGAAGTTGAGGATGAACCGAACACAACGCAGTAAAAAACAGTAATGTGGGTGTTTCACTACCAATTTCAAAGGTAAAGCAAAAAGTAAGCAAATGGGAGTTGATGAAAAACGAAATATGGCTGATGTTTGTTTTGCATCACATTACTTTGTGATTCACTTGTTTATTCCTTTGCTTAAGAATGCGTCACTGTATTTCGTTGTTACATGTAACAGGTACCTGCTAGCTATCGCTTCGTTACAACGCAATTTTTTTGCTGCCTTGGTAGGCCATGTAGGCTTGAAAGCGGGAAGTGGAGTAAGGGAGTAAATTTTTATTCCAACATATGGAATAATTTGAGGGAAAAATTTCACTTATGACACGAATTTATGATGAAATCATTTGAAAAATCTCGTGGAAGAAAGTATTATCTTTAAGATATCTTCCTCGCCTGGAAGTAGATAAGCGAGAAATGGTTTTGGAATTCATTATGTGAATTGACAGCATCGAAATGCTGACCACGCAATAGTACGCGCTACGATCATCGTACAAAATTTGAAGTTTATGCTATCGTAACGACCATAACATAGAGCTAAATATAAGCTGATGAAAATCAGCAAAAATTGAGAGTAACAGCTCTCTTTAGTACCCAAAAAATGACGCATTTCATAGACATGTCGGCGAGGTAACTGGTTGGCGGTAAGACGAAGTAATATTTCGTTACAAAACGAACGCTTACGTTAGTAATGAAGGTGACAGAAGGAAGTGGGGTAAGGAAGTGAATTCGTATTCCAACCGATGGAATCATTTGAGAGAAAAATTTTACTCATGACACGAATTTATGATGAAATCGTCTGAAAAATCTCGCCTAGGGAAGTATTAATTAGTATCTTGGTAATACTCCCGTCATCTGGAAGTAGAAAAGTGAGAAACAGTTCTGCAATTTTTTAATAAATGCAATTGTTCAAATTCATTAAAAGTGATAGTTACCTTCCACCCGAATTATTTTGGTTCAGGCTTTTGTTTTTTATGCATAATTTTGTGTTGTATTCAGCGATGTAATCGCTATTTCAAGTACGTATTTTAATTTTTTTTTTCTGCAATAAAAAAGAAATAGTCCATTCAAATTATGATTATAACCGGGACTAATTAGAAGCCAAAGTTTAGCCAATAGTGTCCATAACAACCACAAACTTTTCCCCCAAAATTACACCGTTGCTTCTCACCCGAAATCCACATTATTTTGTGCCTTCAAAACTTGTTTTTTGCCAAGAACACGCGTTTTAATCTAGGTGCAGAAAAAAAGCCAAGTTAAGAAATGAAGCTGAACAAATTTCCAACAAAAAATATTATCACACATTTTTTGCCCAAGTTGATAGATTTTCGAGAAAACGCTCTTGAAACACGCCACTTTCATTGCACTCAGGGCCATATCGCGACGTTTAATGTACGCCACTGTGTTACGCTAATATTTTATGTTCTCATCGCTCAAATGACTACTAGGATGGAACATATTTTGATTTTTCTCGAAAATCAATCTGGTATAGCGGTTGATAGTTGTAAAATATTTTTGATGTAGTAATAATTAATTATTAACTTATGAGTAGTATCGCATGTAATACAAAAAAATATAGGAAATATAGGAGTTTTTCATGTATAGGTATTGGAAATAGTTTGAAAGTACCTGAATATTGAAGAAATAGGTAAATAATTATTGTTCCGAAGTTCAGAAGGCAAAATAATTTGAAAATGCTTAAAAATTAATTTTTTTGAAAAGTTTTTGAAGCATCATAAAATTTTCAAATTTTAACCTAATTAAGCAGAGAATAAAATATTAACTTCAAGGACTGAATTTTTTTGGGCATGTATTTTGGGTCATTTTGCAACTATTAGGCGCTTTATCAGATTGATTTTCAGAATTCGTTCGATCCTAGTAGTCATTCCCACGACCCATGGGCATTGTGCAATGAGTAATGAGTGTAGCACGTTTCAAGGTCGTTTTCTTGCAATTCTGTCAACTTGGGCAAAAAATGTGTAATGATATTTTTTGTAGGAAATCTAATCAGCTTCATTTTTTAACTCAATTTTTTTTCTTTATCTTGATTGAGACGCGTGCTTTTAGCGAAAAACTGATTTCGGTGTCAAAAATGTGAATTTTTGGGAGAGAAGCAACGGCACGATTTTTCGCATAAAGTTGGGCGTTGTTACAGACACTATGGAAGGATGAAGCGATGCCAACTTCCGATGTGAGGGAACTTAGACGGGGCGCACAACCGCCTAGGGAAAGCCCGAGGGAGACGTAGGCCAGCTGCCAAGGTGCCCCTGCTTGGCTGGAAGAAATGTCACAAACGGTTCCTAGCCAAGTAGTATTGCGTGCGGTAGAAGAGATTCCCGCAAAAAAAAGACACTATAGGTTACGACTTTTCGCAGAAAAACTTTGTCCCCCAATTAGTGTCGGTTATAATTATAATTTGACTGAAGTAAGTGGAAATAGTGTAACAGAAATTGCGGAGATATATCGTTTGAGTCAGTCGTTGTTGAATATATTGTTATTACTCTATATGGCGCAATTTGGATTGAAATGAAATACGACCATGTTTCATATTTAACGTAAGAAAAGTGCCCACATTTCCTTCCATTTGCCACACGCTGAATCGATACGGAAATCTAATTTTTCCGCATTCATCTATCATGTACACATAACGATCCAGAAACAAGGCATGACCTGGAATTCGACAAGTGTGTTAGGTACGATGGTGGTGGCATTGATAACGAATCGAAGAGCGAATGTCGTATTATTCCCGCGACTCGTGAAAAACACTTGTACAATTTTTGGTTTGCGAAGACTGGTGTGTTTACTTAACGTGCCGTAGTGTCGTGTCGTGTACGGTGTATAGGTAAAAAAACAACGAAATAATTCGTATTCGTGAATTTTCTTCCATTATATTGTAATACTTAGCTCGCGGTATCGCATTCATTCGTAAATTACTATCAATGGTCATTTAAAATTAAACGAAAATTTTTCTTATTTCTCGTGCCAAGTTGCTCTGGTAATTCCTAACGAGTAATTATTTCGTTAGGGAAGGCTACGAGGAGGGGAAAATCAGGCGATTTAAATGCTGAACGAAGCTCTCGGGGAAAGCTTTTAAAATTAATCGATTGGAATTATTTACGACTAATAATTAATTTAATAACCATGACCGGTATGGTAAGGAATTTTTCAACACGTCAGAAACATAGTTGCAATGTAATTTACCACCGGTGCGAGGTAATTAAATTTTATATAAGTATGGAAAGCGTAGCTCGAGCTTTCTTGATATTCATAAAATTTAATTTCGATTCAGAGTCTACGTCAGGTGGTTGACGACAAAGTCTCCATTTACTCGTGTTTATTAAATGACTTCAATTTTCATACACGAACGTATAAATATCCTTTGGTAACAAGGCACTCGAGTGCATGCAGCTTTGCACAGTAAAGGATACGAAATGTAGTTACCATTTTTTAAACTAATTTTATGAAACATTACGTCGACGATGAAAACTTCGTAAGCCGTGTATGAGCGTCGTCGTTTTCTACCGCGTATGTGCATCCAGCCGAACGAACAGTTTTTGAAGCGAAATTGTCCGAAAAAATCGAGTACACGATTACGACGTAGCGCGGTGTACCGTGTTAGCTTTGCAACCGTCGAGAAAATTATTTCATTTCGTTTTTTTGTTTTTTTTCCGTCTCGATGGAGGAAGTTTTTTTCTTCGTTTTCGCCCAATGTACCCATCATATGCATACTCGGACGAGAAATTTATAGGAGCTGGGAAAAGATCGGAGTTAGAGATGTTGTAAATCTTCGTTTATCAAGAACGATTTTTTTACTCGCTCGTGCAAAAAGGTCGAGCTGGGTTTTTGTTTTGAGCGCAAATAACGTGAAACTAAAAGCCAGCCTCAAATCTGAAACTGAATTTTTTACGGTATTTTTGTGAATGAGAATACACCTTAGTGCGGCTGGATTGCGTTACATCTGTTGTTAATATGTCGTACTTATGTGGTTTAAATAAAGGTCGAAACCTATATTTTGTGATCAAAGCTCCATAATTTATTGGTATCCAGCGCACATCCGCGTTTCCAATTACCATTGATGTTATTAGTTGGGTATTTAAAAGTACTATTACGATTGCGTGGTGTGTGTTGACTACTGAACGGCCAAAACTTTATGTAGTACTTCGCACATCAGCTTATCTGCGAGAAGTAGTTGGGAAGCGAAGCCTTACAATTTATTGCGTAACATCAAAGAATAATTCAGTTTGATATATTTTTTTTATTGAATAAATAAAATTGATACAATTAGGTATTTATTTATTTGTGTAAGTTGTGTGCTCTATAATTGGAATAGTCCACCATATCTCCTCAGGGGTTGACCGTTGGGCAAAAATAGTTCCGAACAGTTTTATTCTACATTAAATTTCCTACCACTTTTACATGAATATTTTTTCTCTAAATCCATAGGTGGGGAGTTAAAGGTGTTTGAAATTTGATACTTTAGTGGCTCCATTATATTTACTGTAATTGACATTGTATGTGAATGAAAAATGTATATTCGCCGACTTGTGACTCCATACGTAGCTAATAATTATCCTTTGGAGGTCTCAGCCCCCTCTGTCCCCCAAATACATACATACCTTATTTCAAGTATGAATATTTTAATGTAATTTAAATATGTAGTTATGCTAATAACATTTTTAAAAGGAGTCTCACAGTTTTAATATGTTTGTTATTCATTATTTTATTTTTAAACTTTAAATTTTTATTTTTTTGTTCCCTAGATTATTCTTATTCTATCTATTTATTTGCATATAACATTTCCCTACTACATGCAATTTAATTTTTTATGAGGTTCCAACCCTCCCTTCCCCTTCATCAGTCACGTTCATCATCTAGGAATCGGAACTTTTCTTGTATTGTTCGTGGAGCTAATCTCCACGTAATTATCAAGGGAATCTTTCTTAAGAATTTTCCACATAAGAAAATCTAAATTTGCAGGGTTACTCCTAAAACACTTTAAAATCTCAATCCTCAAAGTTGATAGGAGTACCTGTCAAAACTACATAAAAAATATCGAATATTTAAATATTCAAAAAAAAAATAAATTTTTGAGCGACCACATTTAGAAGATTTTTTATAGACTGCCACCTTATTGCCCATCGCGTATTCTGCGTTCATGTTCTTTTAAGTTGCTCATTTTTTTTTTCTGAAATATGCTAACGAGTTGAGCCCTTCCCACGACACCTTTTTTCCTAATAACGTAGATTGTAATAGCTATCGTTTGCGACGTAACGTAGTAGTGTCTTTCTTCGCTCCCAAGTGTGTCTCCCACCAATGCCATTCTAATTCTACTGTAGTAGTATGAAGGAAGCCAGTGTTCCCAGTTAAATTCGTCAAAAATCCCCCAATTTCACAAAAGGAAATCCCAAGTGAGATGGCAAATCCCAGATTTCAAATTTTACCTTAATTGATTCAATGTTTAGATTTGCAAGGCTTTTTTTCAAATATAATACATAATTTGGGTTTCATTTTTGCAAAAATCTCTTTTTTCAGCAATTTCCATGTTAATGTCCGTAACGACTGAAGTAGTGAATTTAGAATTAAAAATAATTTTTCTAATTATTACGATGAATTTAGTCCAGTGAATTTATTTCAACTTCATATTATTAACATAATTTTTTAAATATTTGGAAAACAGATGTTTACGCTGATCGAATCTGAATCACTTGGACGCAGGTTGGACTTAACGTTAACCATTCATTTCCAAATTTCCCATCAAAAAATATAATACTCGTATAAACTATACGTATAAGTATTGATACTAAGTTGAATTCTTGGAATTATTTTCCTTTTGCTCAAATGAATGCTCAAGAATTGCGAACTAATTAAAAAATTTCCAATAGAAATAAAAAACCTATAATTATAGGCATTACAATTCAAGAATTATTCAATATTCCATTTAAAATCTTTAAACATACTACAAAAATTGGTTAAAATTTTAATATCCTTCAAAAATCCCAAAAATTATTTGTTATGTCGAGAAATAGTTCGATTAAAGCATTGATCGCATGATCTGGGAACACTGTCCTATAGCATGAATGTATTGGATACACAGTACACACTGCTAATCTGCTAACGTAATATTATAGCGATAAAGCAAAAATGAAGTTAGAGCCGCGCCCCCAAATACATTTTTCAATGACACATGAGCAAATTCTATTGTACAAGGGAATTCATACGTTATAGTGAGTAGGCCGAATTTTGCTTTCTTCAGAAAATTGTCAAGGCACATAACGCAATAGTAGTCCCATACATACATAAAATGAGAGTAAATTCTTTGAAGAATTGTTTGTGCGGCGATTTAATTCTATAGATCAGTTTCTAACCTGAAAACAACAACTATTACAGTCTACCTGATTTGGGACGGGGTTGGAGGAAGATGGGATCTTCAAGTCATTGCGTTTCAGACCATTTGTAATCATCTGATAAATGCCCAACTTTTTGGCATATAGTATATTTTTCCCCACGCGTAGCGCAGGCGGGTATTCATGAAATAAGCTTAAAACTTGGTGAGAAACTCCTCTTAAAAATGTAACAAAACCACTTTTTTGTTTTTTTCGATACATTTCAAAATGGCGGATCACTCAAATTTTGAGAGAGATTGGAAAAGAGGAAAATAGCTCAAATTTTTTATTTTTAACTTCATATGGAAGAGTGAGTTACGAACACTAACATATCCAAATTTTACCTTCCTAAGTACATTTGAATGGGAGTTGGAGCAAAAAATGTCTTTTTGGGTAAGTTTTGAGTATTGCAATTTCTTGAATCTTCCATATTTCCTCACCAAATCAACCTAGAAAAATTAAACTCACTATGTGGAGTTGGTTGATGAACAGAAAATGATTTCGAAAATGGCGGATTATCAGAATTTGAGTAGAGCTTGAGAAGTCTCAAATTATTAAAAATGTAATTGATATTAACTCATATGATTATTGGGGATGAGAAGTATAATATGTTTTTAATTAACATTTCTGCATAATATTGGAGGGGAGGAGGTTATCAATCTGAAATTGTGTTGGAGGTACAGGAATGGTAGAAAGTTTTTTATTGTGTCATATAATAAAATGAGCCCAAGTAACTAATACTGCGTATGGCTCGTAAACATTGTAGGGCTTTACGCAACTACTCGCAGATGAAGTGTTCCATGGATTACTACATAAGGTTACATCTATTTCTTACCATGTAACAACGACGATAACAAAAGGAATTGGAACTGCGGATGCCCGCTACACACTGATTTCCTATTTTGTCCATTCTAACAATGAATCGTTTCGCTCGCATATTATTCGTTTCGTGCTTTATTACTCTACCACGTAAGTACGACAACATGAACGGATTAGCAACCTTATTTGCAAGCCTGAAAAAGTCCCAATCAAAAACTCAGCTTCAGTAATGCGGCATGGCTGCTTACGTTACTTTTTGTTCATAAACCTCATTTTGTTTAAGGAGACTGCAAAAAATTTTAGTTCTTTTTCCAAGTCATGATAACTAATGTTCTTTCAATTCTTTTAAAAAACATAAATTTGGTTCATTTAAAAAAAATAATAATAAATGGGTGATTTTTTGTTGGTAATGTGTATGGTATAGTTTTGGCCCACGCTGACGAAATAAGCGTGATTTTTATGTGACAGGAGGCACATGAGCTCCTAAAGTTTGCAACACCGCATTAAAATAAAGCGTTTTAGTTGTTGATTTTCGTGCAAAATATACTTCATATTAGGAACCTCTGAGTGATAAAAATTAAGCATCTTTAGTCTTGAGAGTCTAAATGATGGTAAATCACAAGCTCAATTCTACGTAATGAGAAAATTGAACATTGTCTACTCCGGTTAATATTTTTTATTCTATTGAATAACCGAATATGTCCTTATTAAAGTTTCACGTTATCCCCTTCATTCATTATAGTCTCGTACTCTCAACATATAATGAGAAATACCCCACCCTTGCACAGAAATTGCGCCATTTCACCAAACAAGACCAATAAAGAAAACCACCCGACCACCAAAAAATGTCGAAAGACGCGAAAAAAAAAGGAAAAAACACTACAAAAATGAGGGGAAAAATAGGCCGCGTTAATTACTCCATCGTTCATGAATAAAACAGCTTAAAAGTCGTACCAGCAGGCTTTCCGGGGCGAAGATAATTCGCTTAAAATAAAATATTACGCCGCATGGCAGGTTGTTTTGTTTTCATTGGAAGTTTTACAAAATCCTCTTACCATTGTGACTATGGAAGGTAAGTCGTTCCTCGTTCGGGCGAAAAAAAAGGAAACATTTTTCGTCGTCCAGAAGTAGTGGCGCGTCGCTTAAACAACCATTCGGTATTTTATCTTTTGCGGAAGAAATAACAAGCTTTAATTTCACTTTGTTTGACATTATTATGGAGTAGTAGGGAGTGTTTTTTACGAAGCCTCTAGTTGGATTTCAGTTTTAATTTCGACGTTTAATTTGCGCTACATTTAACTCGAGGCGCCATTTTGTTTTACGAGCGCCTTGACCTTGTGGATGTGAGAGTTTCCGGAGATATTTACGAGACGTCGCATGGATTGAATACGTGTTTTACTTATTTCAGCTTCCCCAATGAATTGGGGTCTCGGAGTTATTGCAAAAAAAAAAAAAAAAAAAAAAAAAAAAACAGTAAAGAAGGTAAATTTAGGAAAAAAATCTAGTATTTCTTACGAGTATCATGCAGTAATCGAATGAACACACATTTTTCAAATTATCTAAAAAATTTTGTGATGCGCCATTTTGAATCCATTTTAATTTAAATTAAAAAGACCATGTTTTGGTCATCAAGTAACCCTACACACCTTTCTAGGTCGATTTGGTGACGAGATATGGAAGATTCATGAAATTTTTTGCAGCAATATCCCATCCAAAAGCCATTTTTCGCTCTAACTCCCCTCCAAATTTACTTGGAAAGCTAAAATCAAACTGGGTTAGTTACTTGGGCTCATTGCATCATATGATACCGCAATAAAAAGTTTTCGACCTTTTATTTTTCCCCTACTACAATTTCAGGTCCATAATCCCTCCTTCTCCCCTCTAAGAACATGTATGCAGATGAACTGGAGTTATTGTATGCTTCTCATCACCCATAATCATATGAGCTTATATTAATTACATTTTTACTAATTTGAGGCTCCTCAAACTCTACTCAAATTTCGATAATCTGCCATTTTGTATCCATTTTGATCCAAGTTCAAGAGATCATATTCTGATCACTATTTACCTCCACATACAAAGTTTGATGTTTCTAGTTTGATTTGATGAGGAGATATGGAAGATTCAAAAAATTGCTTTATTCAAAACTTCCTCAAAAAGCCATTTTTTCTCTAGCTCTCTTCCAAATACACTTAAAAAAACTGAAATTTTAAGTTTTTTCAGAAAAACAAAGTACCTTTTTGTATTTTTTAAGAAGAGTCGCTCATCAAATTTTGAGTAAATTTCATGAATATCCGTCGGCGCTACGCGTGGGGGAAAATGTATCTTTATATTATATGCCAAAAAATTGGACAATTTTCAGATGACCACAAATAGTCTGAAACGCAAAGATGTGAAAACCCCACAATCCCCAACCCAGCTTCTGAAATAAGGTGGCCTGTAATTGCTATGGTTTTTGAGTGGAAAACTCAGCTAAAAACTGCTTTAAGACGGGAAATCATACCAGAGGAAATTTCATAAATAAAATTGTGCTTAACTCCTACCAAAAATACTTGGAAAACTGAAATTTTGTAAATGAGGTTGTCCAGGAGTAGAATATGACACTCTTGAATTTGGATAATTCTGTATCGATTTTCTGTTAATATGATCAATCCTCAGAATTGAAAAAGGCTCGAGTAGCAAGTACTTCATATTCTGAATTTAACTTCTTGGGTCGTTTTGAAAAGGATAAGTGAGAGTTTTCAGACTGTGTAATGTGTACCATATCGCCCAAGGGCATGAAGAGGTTAACAAAATTATCTTTAAGTCTTGACTAATCATAATGAAAACATCAGCTCCAATAATGTGGCGTGGCTGCTTTCATACATGCATCCATCCAAAGTAAGTGATGTGAAATGAAATCGGATTAATGAAAAATCTTTGAAACATTGGTCAGTAGAACATTTTTCCAAAAGGTTCCACTGAAATTCTGGAAAAATCATTGGTGTTTCTTTCAATTTTTCAAACTTTTCATATTTTCTCTATTCAGCCTCTTCACTACTACAAACTTTTTGTCAGTAAAAATGTATCGCATAAGGTATATAAATATGCTTTACATTTTTGTCGCAAACAGAATCTTTTATTCGCTTTAAATATTAATACAAATTTGCAAAATTTTGTATCTCGACGCCTTCAATAAGTAAGCTAGGCAAATTATCATGCATAAATGTCGCATAAGTTGCCTTACATGTGGTATGGAGGAGTTCGTATTGAGGTGAATCACCCTGTATTACTCTTTGAGCTGAAAGGGTCGAAAACAAATTCAAAGCCGTCTTCTACTAGGACATGGATGAAATTAACTCGCTACGAAGCTCAGCTTCAGAGACAGATGAATTTGCAATTTTAATTCGTCGAGCTATCGTCATTACCGCTGCCACTGTATACTCGTTCGAGCAAGAAAATAGTATATAGGTATACCATGGGATACATGCGACGGCTGAACCTTACCTTTGAGGCCTCTACGGCAACGTTTAATCTGTGCTTAAGACTTGTAGACTGTGTGGGCGTTGGAAAATGCGTTTTTGACGTACACACGGTGTGGCTGGATGTTATAAGTTGCACGTCTACCCATTACATATAAACGCTATTATATCGTCTTGTATAATTTACGGATTTGAAGGCGGAAAACCAACGCATGTGTTTATATTCACATAGGCATTAGTTAAAATAGAGAAAAACGCCTTTATCGTATGAATTTTCCTGCGCCATTTTCAAAGCCTATGCTTCCAGGCTTCGTAACTCGACGCGAAAAAGTTTCGCTTCGATTGCTTCCCTGTGGGCCACGAGCTTTTGATTTTTCATTTCCCTGTGTTGAGGAGCATCCAGAACGAAGGTTAATAAGCATCGATTGCCTCAGTAGACCGAACGCAACACGTGGCTTTGGCTATTAATAGATCATCGATGACGTATGGGAAAATAATTAAAGAAAAATTTTTCCATACAATACCAGCAGCTGAACCGTCGTTTGGTAAAGATGGCATTATGCTATTCATCCCTTTCGGTATCCTTACTTCTCGTAGCATATGCCGTGGGCACGACAAAGCTACCCTTTTTCTAATCTTTTCAATACGTTCGACGCACGTGCTCGGTAATAGCGATATCGCATTTTAAATGTTTAATTTTATCGATATCGCGCCAAATTATTAATTTCTACGACGTTTTGATATTAGGTAGAAACGTGGGTCTTGTAATGAGTTTTATTTATTTTTTTTCTCCTTTTATGTCGCAGAATGGTGGGCTCTCGGTGCACGTTGTTCGAATGGTGTATCCGCATGCGGATGAATTAGGGCAACCATATCGCGTTGAGGGTGCAGTTGTGTAAAGGTAAGTGCTCATAAATGATTGTAAGCAGCTTATTCGTGCAATTTGTTGTAACTTACACTATGCACTATGTATCGATAAATCTCACCCTTCGTATAAGGATTTTTAAAATTTATTTGCCCGCTAGCGTAACCTTTTTCTTGCTTAGCGTCCTCGTATACATTTAGGTTACCAGGTGTATGCTACAGAAAACTTAATGCTGTGTAATTTAAACATTCTCTTCATTAAAAAGAAAAAACTACGAGACAATAGCATCCGAATAATTTATTTACGCGTATTTTATATCGACAAAAAGCATCCGAGAATTATTCGAACATTTGTAGAACGTAGATACGTTTCGAGCAATGAAGGTAAATGGAAAAATTCCATTGAAAAAAAAAACTTCTCGCCAATTTATTTACGTGGTTTAGTTTCTCATACTTTTGTACGTCGTGTCGTAAAATAGTTCTTTCTTATTTTGTAATCGCTGTTATTCCTTTTCTCGCTCCAACGGCGAAGTTTACAGAAGTAATACTTCCGTGAGTTCGGTGGAATGCAAATCTCGTGTTGCAATTAATCGAGACTTTTTCTGGTATCTCGTGTTTAATTTTTTTTACTTGGTAGTTCGCTGTTTTCTTGACGTCGATGAGGTCGTTGAACTGTGGGTCAGAATTTAGGTATTACGTTATTATATGTTTTTTCACCCACGGATACTTTTATGTGTGAGGGTTGACTAAAGGTTGAGTATTAATAGTATATGATCGAGTGTAATGCTGTTAAAATAATTTTTTTAAATTAATGATCAGGATGAAAAAAGTGGAGTTGAATAGCCTCAATACTGTGTTGTAAAAATTTCAGCTTTTTAGGTCACTATACAGAGTGTTCGTTTCGGGCACACTATCTGCAAACCCAAATGCAGCAACTCAAGTTACATGCATTTATGGTGGTCTGCCTACCCAAAACATTGAAGAAAATGGGATATGCAATGTTGAAAAAATTTATTGTTGAAAAAATTATTCAACTTCAAAAATTTATATCTTGTGAATTACGAATGATAGGGATGTGGGGTTCATTTCAAAATATGATGCATACAATGTAACTGTATTGACAAAAAATGGTATGTGTGGAAATAAATACAAAAAGAAACATTGTGAAAAATCGGTAAATATTTCAATTTTTTGTGAACAACTTTTGAAATTGCATTATTAAGGATCTTCTTTAAAAATTTCTTAGTAATTGTATGTATACTATGTATAATGTGGAAGGTATGCGTTTCATGAATAGCTTGAATACTGAAAAAAAAAAAATGGAAGAAAAAAGTAAAAAATTTTGATTTTTCATGAAAATAAAATTTGAAAATTTTTACATCTCTAACTAATAGAACTTTGGCATTCATAACAACGTATCATGTTTAGAATGTAATTTTTTTTATGAAAAAATCAAGGTTGTAGAAAGCATTGAGGGGAGATATAAGTAAATTAGTGATAAAAAACATCTTGAAAATTCGTTAAATTTTCTAATTTTTGTGAATAACTTTTAAATTCGCATAATTAAGGGCCTTTTTAAAAATTTTTTAAATAATTGTAAATACATTCCCGGTAAAATGTAATGGAGAGCCCTTCTCAAATAGAATGGATATTGAGAAAAAAAACCGAAGAAATGGTATTTTTTCATTTTTTTCATTTTTTTTTTTTTTTTTAATATCCAAGCTATATTAGAAATTTTTAGCTCCTACAATTTATGAGGAATGCATTCACAGTTATCTAGAATTTTTAAAAAATTTTCTGAATAATGCAATTTCATTCATAAAAAATTGAAAAGCTTACTGATTTTTCACAATATTTTTTTGTATTAATCTCAACATATCTTTCCTTCAATTTCTCCTACATTTAACATATTTTTATCAATAAAACTACATTATAAGCTTCGCATTCAGACTCGAACCCCACATTCTAATCGTTCATAGTTTACGAGATACAAATTCTTAAACTGAATAATTTTTTCATTATGATTTTCTTTGAATCTAGTAAATCTCAACCCCTTCAAATTTTTGGGCTGGCAGACCGCCATACATGTATGTAACTTGAGTTGATGCGATTGTGGTTTAGGGATGGTGGGCCCAAAAGGAGACACACTGAATACATTTTTTGAAAAATTCATTATATTAGTCTTGTGCACGTTATGATGTTAATTTAGGCTTTTTCATACTTGACAGGCAAAATATGCTCGATTTTTGATCCACAAGAGTTCCTGAAGTCAGCTTTTTGATGCTAAATTATCTTTACGAGATCACTTTGAAGCAAGAATGTGATGTTTTGGGAATTTTGTGTGATGAAAATTCAGCATTACGAATCCAAAGTAAGCTCGTACTGGGCATATAATAATTAAATTATGCGTTTGTCGTTCATTTTTGTAAATAACTGAGTTAGTGCTTTATGAAAAAAATTTAAATATAGTTGAGACCTTCTAAATTATATTAAAAAAAAAAAAAAATAGTGATCAAGATTTTCTTCATTCTTAACAATAAAATATAAGATTTTGGAACGTAAAAAATTCAACTCTATGAATTTTATTTTTTTTTTTTCATAAATTTCAAATTTTTTACATCTTTGACTTCGTTTTGGAAAAATTGAAAATTCAGTTGTAAGTTTAAAATTTTTATGAATTTTTTTTAAAGCCATTTAGCATTTTTCATGACATAATCCTGCCCAGTTAAAAAAAAATGTTGATGAAAAAAAAAAAACATTTGTATTCATTCCACCATAATGTGAACTGTATAGTTGGTGGGTCTTTTTGGTCTATAACAATCTGTTGAAATGTGGTATCAATGGTTCATTCTTCTAAATTATGCGCAAAAAATATAAAAGTATGACCTACCAATTTCAATAATTTTTACACTTTTTTCATTTTTTCCTCACCACCCTTCTACTACCCCTACTTTATTGTTGATAATACTATATTGCATTCTCTATAAATTTTGGCGAAAACTGTACATTTCTACAAAGGTCGAATTTTAGGATAAAAAATTCAGTAATGTACTCGAATGCTTATAAATAATTTGTTGAAAATTATTTTTTTTCAAGACCTAGAGGTACCCAGGTGACATCCACTAATGGCATGTGGTAAGGGATAGAATGGGTGTCTATAAAAATTTCTTTTTTATTTTGAAAATATTTTTAAAAGCATAAAGATTAATTTTTTTAATGATTCATTTTAAGTTATATTAATGAAAATTTATTATGAATTTTATTAATTTTTTTTATTATTTTTGACTTTTTTTAATCATTGTATTTTTCAAAGTTTGCTACAAAAATATGAAAGATGCATAATTTTTTCCATCAGTTTTACACCTCTTTCATTATTTTTTCCTTCACCCACCTTATCTGCTACTACCAATTTTTTTATCAAGGATATTACAAAGTATACTGTACATTTTAACGCATACAGCTTATTTTTATAAGCGTTGGATGATGAAGTAGCAATTTTAGAAATTGCTCAATACAAGATGAAAAATATTTTAAAAATTTTTGTATCCCTGCTCCTTTAGCAAGTGGTGTAAGCAACCCTGTATGTATGAACGTCGTACAAGTAGACCTACATTTAATATGAAAGAGGTATCATCGAGACAGAACAACCTGCGTAATGATGAGTCCAGTTTTTAATTCTGGGAAAACTTGGATCCTACCTTGGGTAGTGAATTTTTTTTCAATAAATTTTTCATCGTTTGTATTCTTTTGTAATTGTGAAAAAAAATCGATGCGAAGAAATTTTATGCATGTTGAAAAAGAGGTGAGGGTAACGCTGCATTTCTAGCTTCTTCATACCTTTCAGCCATGATTTGTATTAAAAGGCAAGCTCGAATAAATTCGCTTTCTGTTCACGAGGAGCTCTTAAGTTGGCATATTGAAGGTTAAGCTTTGCCTTGTATTTCACACTCACAACGAGATGGATCAGAGAAACAATGTTGAAAATGGAAAATATAATATATTTTCAAATTCTCATTCGAGTATTTTCAATCCTTCTATAATCACCAGTTCGAAGGATTCATCTGGTATTATTCAAGATGAAAAATTTTTTCGGATATTAAAACATCATTCAATTTGAAATGAACATCAACACCAATGGAATTCTCTGCAGCCTGTTCCCATGAAAAATACCAAACCATATCCGCACGAATTCGATTCTCAATTTATTACGTTATTTTTTTCGTGACCATCGCCAAGGTAGAAAAAAGGACGGAATCCGGAAATTATAAACGTCGTAAAGCTTTCGTGTACGAGGTATAATAAAACAAAAACAAAAGCAGAAAAATGACCGAATAAAATAACGTCGGCTTATTAATACGTTGATATGTAACGTGTCAGGACAGGAAGGCGGTGCGGAGTGGCTCGAATCACAGTGCATGTCTTACAGGTACGTACTCGATGGTGGACACACAGCGCCAGTACGAAAAGCGGCGCTGTTTGATAACAGTGGGTGGTGGGTGAACGGAGTAGTCGTCAGACCGTTAGTTTCAGTTTCACTTGTAGCTGATAAAGGACGTGTTCGCGCGTATCGTTCGGCCGCCTCGTAATACGTAATTCAATCGTTTATTTTCGTAGTATATAAATTTTCGTTTTTGTGTTTATAAGATTTTTTTTACCTTACCTTCGAGTTGTTGATTATTAATGGCGAATGAATTTTCGACGATGGTGTTATTTCGGTTGTTCGCTTTAATTAAGAATACGGAAATTCGTTTGAGTGTTTGAACCATTGGAAAAATTTTAGTGCGTGGAATCGACGTTAAAAATGACGCCGGATTTTTACAGGTAATTTAAAAATTAAAAATAATTTTTTTTCCAACGTAAAATTCTCTAATATTGCAAAAATACTCGATTTTATTGTTATTGAGGTGGGGAAGAAACTTACCAATTTTTTCCTCCATTTGTGCCTTTAAGAACGTATTCGTGCCCACTCGATGACAGGAATGCATCGTATGTTGTTCGTTATTCCATTAATAAAACGCTCGAATTCCGAAGCCAACTATTCCCATCCAAGTCACCCCTTAACCTCGATACACGCTCGTTAACACGATATGACTCATATAACAACAATTTAGGCGACGTTATTAAAAATAAGTCCCATCATAAAAGGGTATCCGCGTGTACCCAGGGATTCCAGGGGTTGTAATTAGAAACATCAGAGTAATCCAGTTATAGTGAAATTTTGGAAATTTATTCACTTCGTACAATAAGTAAACTCGAACGAAGCTATGCACAGTATATGCTCGAATGCTCAAATTGTATACGTAAAGGTAGCACGCTGGAAAACTGTACTTTCGTGATTTATAACCATTCTATACCCGGCCAACGTCCACCGTTTTTATGGACACCGACAGCGCGAAAAGAAAGCGAGTTGATTCAATTTTAGTTTACCCGACTCGATAGTAGATTTCCTGCGGGATAGCCTTATCTTATTCCAATTTTAAACGGCTCGTCGCAATGGTGTCTATAGATATTTCCCTTTATGGGCTTATATCGTCTGGTCAGATCGCCATTTCGAACGCATATAGACGAAGAAAATTTCTGTAGGTTTAGGGTGAGTTGATTTTCGTTTCCTTTGAGCAACATCGAGGTCATGACTGTAGTTTTGAAATGACCTCGCAAAAAGTCATAAACATTTTCTATAACCTCAAATTTACGGAGAAGGTGAAACAGAGTCGAAGTGTCGAAATTTAGTAATTTTTAAGAAAATGTCGAAAAATTGAAATTTTAGGTTAATGAGTATTTTTTGGGTTTAATGACTGTAATGTTTTTTATACGTAGGAAAAAAATTTTACATAAGAATTTTTCAATTTTCAGGAGTACTATAAAATTTTTCTTCTTTTCATGAAAAATTCCTATTTTCACGTATTTTGGTTTTTTATGAGATTTGTGTTTGTAACTTACTATTGAAACATATAATATTCCAGTATTGTGATATTTGAATTAAATTTCTCCCAAGCTTCATTCCTCAAGGGGTTCCTAAAGTATCACTGATTTGGCTAGGTAATGTCGTAAAATAAATTATGAATAATACGAAAATTATGCTTATTTTATTATTATTATTATTATTATTATTGATATTTTTCATAAGGGAGCGGGGGGAGGGAGAATGATACATGAAGTGTCAAAAAATACCTAATTATTTTCATATAATTTAATTTGGCGATTTTTCTTGCATTTTTATAAAAATTTCGTGTTTGGGTTCTAATTTTTTGAAAATGTATCATTTGAGCACCTTTTTTTTTGGAGCTTCTCCATTCCTTTTAAAACATGCTGAAAAACATGGAAAAGTGTGTTTAAAAAAAAATATGCCTTTTTTGAACCTCTTGGATTACCCAAATGATTTGTAATGGCTGAAAATTTGGTGGAAGCATGTTTAATTCAAATCTCGAATATTAACCGAAATAACATCTACTCTCTCATTATCATCTTAAAATAAGCTAACTTCTTCTAAAAAATCCAGCTTATTTTCCTCAATAAACGTGTCTCTGGCCTCAGGTACAGCATATGACGAAAAAAAAAAAGTGAAGGAGATGAACCATAAGTCAAATTTTCGTAGATTTTACAAGGTTTTCTAGAGAGGAAAGTGATGTTTTGAGAACCCAATGGGAGATAAAAACTAGAAGTAATTTTCACTCTAGTTCGACTAAGGTGAATTCTGAATTATCATATTTTTCAATTATAAAGTATCGATTATTATACAAATTTCGAAATAACTTGAAAACACGTAAAAGTAAAATTTTTTCGTGGAAATAAAAAAAAAAATTGTAAAACCTGCGAAAATTATAATAAGCAAAGACAATTCTTTTTTCATCTTCAAAAAACATATTGCGATTATTAAAACCTCAAAAAAAAGAATCAATTGTCCAAAATTATTTTTTTTGAATTTTCTCGAAAATCACGAAATTTTGAAATTTGAACTCCCATTTTAGAATTTATTTTTGAGTACATTTTAGAGTTGAAATTATTTGTGTATTTTTGTGAGGTTATAATTTTCTTTTTTTTTTTTTTTAATATTCAGTTGATATCATTTTTTTTTTTTAATGACAATTAAAAAATTTCAAAAAATTACTCGTATTATTTTTCTGAAACATTTAGTCGTATAAATTTTCTCAACATTAATCGATTAATAACTTCACCATGCACTTGATACCACTGCAGTTGACATGAATGTGATATTTGAAAAAAATAGGCGAAAATCGGTGCTGTTGTGTATAATATGGTTGCTGATGGTGAGAGATGATCTTTTTTGTCAAATAAAAATTTGCATGGGGTTGTATAAGAGTACTCATTCGTCACAAAATTCTATTCGAAGAAATTATCTAAATCTCTCTTTGTTTTCCACCTCACTTATTAAAAAGAAGAGTTTTTATGTTATCGAAAAGGACTATTAATATATTTCCTCTACAAAAGATTTTCAAATTAAACAAGAAAAATTACTAGAATATAGTGTAAATAATTGAATATAAATGTATAATTGATTCGCGTGTTACAGTTCGACGAGAAAGACGTACATTTCTGTGTTCAGTTTTATACAATTTCTTATCTTTTCGTGCAATATTAGACACTTGTATGTTTATTTCTTGTAATTTAGTGCTGTTCTATTGAAAACTATACAATTGTATCGTTTATCTTGTAAAGGCGAGCAGGCGAAATCATAATTCAGTATAGAACTGCATAATTAAACTGAAAGTACATATTGTTGCCTAATTTTTTCCAGAAAGTTTGAGAGTGGTCCCCATATTTTCTAAATTTTTCAGATATTTTTTCAGAGTATTCGGCGAGTAAAGCAAGTACAATTTCGGGACAACACCCAATGATTGTATTTTCTCTCGCTGCTCGTATGTATTCTCTTATATTTAATGAATAATAGTTTCTTGTTGATTTGATTTTATTTTTTTTGGATTTACTTTTTTACTCAGACAAAAAAAAAGTATATGCGTAGAAATAAACTAAACAATATAAGAATTTTTTTTCTTGAAAATTATAATTTGTTTTAAATTTTTAACATCGTAAAAATTGTACTTATTCCTTTAAATGATTAAAATTCTCCTTGTTATTTTCTCCCCCTAAAATTCCCTCGTATTCTAAGAGTACCTATTTAAATTTCCGCATTCCCATTAATCCGTTTTCTGCGAAAAATTTCACATTTAATAAAATTTACTTTTATCTTTCATCCTATTCATTTACTTGAAAAAAAAAGCGCTAGAATGTTTTTCTTGCCTTTAGAGTTCTTTAATTTGTACGATAAAGCTGGAAAATATCTCCTTAAATTTTTTCCTTTTCCTAAATTTTCCAAATTGCTGACTTTCAAATTATATATATTCATTCGTGTATACTTCTATTTACAGGGGATTGTTGATTTAAAATTTAAATTGACTGAATAACAAATATGAAACGATGTTCGGAATTGTACATTTTATGAAGTCGACAGTAGCGACGTTGAAAAAAATTATATGCTCGTGTATCTATAATTTATTTTCCATTGGACAGAAATAAGTGAAAATTTGATATGATACATATAAAAATAGATATTTTGGGAAAATAATGATCCACTGTACCCAGATGCTATAGGTAGTGAGGAACGATAACACAAATTAAATTTAGTGTGTATTCGTATTCCGTTCATATAAGCGCCGGGTATAATGTGGAGAAATCCAACGAAGGGGGTCAACCATTGTACGTCGATATTAGAGGGTAATTGTAAAAATCATTTTCAAACGTGAACAGAATACGATTGACAGTCGCGTATCAAACAATATACCGTGGGTACGAATTAAAGACGCGAACAGCGAACGTGAAAATGTACGTCGCAGAAATGACGTGCGTTCGACGCTCTCTCTGCTGTCTCTGTTCGCGCAAAAAATACCATACACGGGTATCCTCGTACACGTCGAGTTCCAGTCTCTATTGTTTGGCGAGATTTAGCTCGTACGATATGAAAGTTTTGTTGAATGTCACTCCGACGTGGATACTGGATACCCGTATCTGTCATGAAACGTTCGAGAGTCGAGGCGAGCGCGATAAAAAAATTAATTCAAGTTTGGGAACACGGTATTTAGGTTAAACGAAGTATTCGACGATTTTTTAGTCGTAGTTTTTAAATACGCGATGTAACATTAAAAAAAATATCGAATGAAAAATAACAACGTCGAAGGAACAATTACTCGTGTAAAAGGGCACGGGTCGTTTGAAACGCGTTAATTATTTATCTTGCCAAAACAATTTATTCCAATCGATAAGGGTTAAGGTGAATATTTTCAAGGGTACGAAAATCTATCTACAAAGTGATTACTTGAGGGTTGAGACTTTTCAAAAAGCTATGTTGGAGAGGCCTTGAGAACATAATTTTTGTTTTTGATGTTGCAACGGGTGCTTACGCATTCGAACATTAAAATACGCCAGTACTCTGTCAGTCAAGTGGAACTCATACATTGGTACTACTCGCTGATAAACTGTGGCATACTGTAGTATATAACCTTATGGCTATAAAATATGATTTACCTAATTTTACGAGCCGTTCTGATGAATTGTTTCGTCGGAATATTTATTTTTGAATTCAACCTCACGGTAGATGTTCATTTAGCTGCGCATGCGCTAAAATAGTAATACGTTTAATAATAAATCTTTATTTCAGCATTCTTTCTTTTTCTTTTATTCGTGGCTGAAGTATTTCCCCACAAACCAATTAATTACTCAGTAACTAGGACTTCATTAATTGTGGCTGCTTGTTAGCGCCACAAATCAATTATTAACTCGTCTGCTGCTTTCATAGCGCAGCGACTAGGTACCTATGCATTTCTCGTAGCAGTACTACTTCTCGCGCTAAGAGCCCGATAAAATTCACTTAATTTTATGCACTCAATTTCACCCGTCGCAATGTCATATGAAAGAGTGATTTATGGACATAAAGATGTCTAAATTCCAGCTTCCGAAGTACTGGCTTTTTGAAGAAGTTTTGAGTCATGAAACATCTTTAGTCTTCCATATCTCCTTACCGAATAAAGTTAGAAAAGCGAAGCTTTGTATGTGGAGCTAGTTGGTGACCAAAATATGAACCCTTGAATTTGGATCAAAATCATTCCAAAATGGCGGATTATCAAAATTTGAGTAGAGCTTGAGGAGTCTCAAATTAGTGCAAATGTAACTAATTTGGACTAGTATGATTATTGGGAATAAGAAGCACACTATATCTCAAATTCATCTGCATATACGATTTTGGAAGGGAGAAGGAGGGGTTATCGATCTGATAATGTGATGGGGGTACATGTATGGTCAAGAAAATGTTATTTTGGTGTCATATGATAAAATGAACACGAGTGACTAATCCATTCCGATTTTAGGTTCACAAGTGAATGTTAAGAAATTCGCTTCAAAAATTCGATTCGCTTCCATATTTTATTCGTTTCGTTTTCAATATTCAGGATGATTTTTGTAATAATTATATTTGTTTTGAGTAATGCCTTCACGAGAATAATTTTTTTCAAAAGTCGTAACTGTATCACATTATTGTAAATTGCTATAGTGAATTTCGAATTTTGAGTTGGCTATATCTCTTCACTAAATGCACCTAGAATGCTCAAATTTCGTGTATAGGCTCAGTTCAAGATCATAGTATACATTTTCGAGTTCCAATCAAAATGAAACAGTTTTAGAATTTGAGGAAAGAACGAAGATCCCAAAAAAGCTCGAATTTAATCACATTTGCATGATTACCGAGATGAAGCACTGTGATATGACCGAGTGTCAGCTTCTAACATGACATAGGAAACAGTGCAGAGATACTGGAAGTAGACGTAAACCATTTAATAACACCATCATAAGGAAACTGAGCGCAGTGGCATGGACGCCTAATTCTTTTACTTTGAACCCATACCATTGGAAAAATAACAAATGTTTTTCATTCGAATAAATTTTACCAATTCATTCTTTAAAGAGAAAACTTATCATTTTGGAAGATATTAAGTATCGAATATTGATACGAATAATTCGAATTAAAAACTTCTACCTTTCAACTTTTAAGGGTGAGGGGAAAGAGGGTGCTTTATTAATTATCGTCGATTAATCATAATTTGGCGATAAACTGTCCGAATACTCCGGGTAAAAGTTTAAATTCGTTTTTAGATCGTTTCGCGTTCGGGCAATTAAAAACTCCTCGCGCCGAGAAATATATCATCATTTTCAAAAATTAAGAAGCGCGCGTAAAAGAAAGCAAAAAAAAAAAAACGTAAACCGAGGTTGACTCGTTCTTTACTTTTTTTCTCCGTGTGCGCTCTCGAATCAATCCCGAAGAAAAAGTTTTCCGAAAAACTTTGTTTCTTTCGCAGTTTAGTAATTAACTAATTACTCGAGTTGTGCGGGTGGTACCTTCGGCCCGGAGTATTTTTTACACTCGGCTGTCTGTGTATTAGTTGTTAACTAATTAAAACGTACCTGAAAGTGCTTCGAAATATATTTATTTTTTCGATGAAAACGTCGGCAGCGAAAAAATAAAACTTTCTGAATGGAGAAAAAAATATTAAACTGCTAATTACCCGCGCTACGATATTTTGCGAAGTAGAATTTTCATTCTCCCTAAATTACCCGGTTGTCGAATGTCGAAAAAGAATGGAAATTACGTCGAGTCGCGCGATGACGGATATTTCCAATTTGGCTGACGCGGAAATTCAACTCCTACTTAAAAATATATAAGTATAAGGATCGATTAGGCGAAATATTTATTTTTGTTTCCTTATTCATTCATTTTTTTCGGCGTAAAATATAAAATGATCGATTTGACTGGAAGTTTTTCGACATATTCGAACGATATTGAAATATGAAGTACCAGAGTAGTTATTTCGGATAATAACGTGTTTGGTAATTGTTTTTGTATTCTAATTATGTTCGAACTTGACGTCGGAACTGACGTAAATGCCGTACGAATTTTATTTTCGTTCTACAGTGACGTCAGTGTATTCGAATTGGAATTGATGAGGAAAACTTTTATACGGATTTTGCCCCTACCCAGTAACACTAGTATAGAATGAGCGGAAAAAGTGAAAACTCGAGTAATTATATACATACACGTACCATTAATCGAGGATAAATTTGAAAAGTCGCTATTACCAAATCATTACTTTGTCACTGTATGATCAACTGAGCGAAGTAAATAAGCCAAAATGTAATTTACATATCACAAGGTGTCGGAACGGGAAACGCGACGTTTTATCTCGCTATGATTAAAATTGCCAGTCGGCGAATAAAGCATTATTAGCTTCGTAGCGTTAGACTGAAGAGAAGTTGATGGTAATTTTACGCTTATATCTGTAGATAAATCCAGCTCGACTGTATCGTGTGCTGTAGTCGCTCTTTAAATGCCTTTTGAACTTGTCTTATTGTTATTAAATGTGGATTCGGGTATATGCGATGAGAAGAAAACCAAGATGTTTCGATTTATCGAGAATACGATAATTTTTAATAGAGCTGGTTATAATGAGTGACAAATTCACAGAAAATATCCTGAAAGCTTACTGGTGTTTTATTCGAATGAAAATGTGAGAAAATAACTTTTCTAAATAGCTTCAATTGAAATTGAATAACATATTATTGTAATGTACCACAGAAGGTATGATATATCATCTTTTTGATCAGTTGCACCGATTAAATGTAGTCTAGTGATAATGATGGAAATCATAATGATTGCTCAAAATTATAGGCAACTTATATTATCATAATTACTTGAAAATCACAGTAAATACTCAGAAATTATACTAATTACCAGAAATTACAGTAATTACTCAGAAATTACGGTAATTACCCAGAAATGACAGTAATTACCAGAAATCACCGTAACCACTAGAAATTACGGTAATTACCAAGAAATTACAGTAATTACCAGAAATCACATTAACCACTAGAAATTACAGTAATTACTCAGGAATTACTGTAATTTCATAAATTACGATAATTACTAGAGATTGCCATAATTGACAAAAAATTCTGTAATTATTCAAAAATTACTGTAATTACTTTGAAATTTTGTTAATTACCAGAAATTATAGTAATCATTAGAAATTACGCTAATTACTCAGAAATTATAGTATTTACTCGGAAATTATTACAATAATTACTCAAAAATTACGGGTATTACCCTGAAATTACATAGAGTACTCAATCATTCACGATATCATTTTTGTAGCCAAAATGAGCATAATTACTCAACTATAGTACAATGAGCTAAACTCACTGAAATTATCTAAAAATTACGGTAATTACTTACAAATACTAAAAATACTCACTTTTATGCTACATTTAGTAGAAAATAACCGTGACCATAATGACTCAAAAATACTGTAACTATTTGAAATTACTAACATCGTGTATTGTTCTGAAATAGAAGTAAGAGAAAGTACTTACTTTCTAATTAAAATACATGTTAAATAAGCATGATAATAAGAAAGAGCATAGTTACCTAGAATATTGTTTGCATTTGTTATAAAATTATGGTAATTGCGTAAAATCAGCATAATAACTCAAAAATAACGTAATGTTAACCCAATTACTTCAAAATTATGGTAATTTCCCAAAACTGAACAAAAATAGTAAAAATTATGGTATCGAAATTACAAATGATTTCGGGGGAGGAAGGAGCTCAAGATCTCATTACTTTTTCTCGAGCACTTTGCTGCCGTTTCGAAACGATACGAGGGGAATCCATTCTTCAACCTATTATGGTGACCGGTCAGTGAGACGAATATTAGCTATATGGACATGTAACAGTGTTAAAATCGTTACGAAGAATTCACTAATTGTGTACCGGAGCGCGTTCACGATGGACACGAGACGAACGCGAAAAACGGAAGGGGGCGGGCGCTTTTTGTAAGTGGATTAAAACTTCGTACGCCCAGTGTCTTACATAAAGCCGTAGAGTGAAGGAGAAACTTTTTTGATGAAGTTTACGCGGGCAACGATGTTTGATTAAAAAGTTTCGGACTCCTCGGGAGTGATTACACATGTGGTGTTATTAGCTTTACTAGTATACTATGTAGTTTTACCTTTCGCCTTATTTTTTTTTGTTTCTTCTGCTCGATGTGGTAGTATTTTATATAGTGATTGGCGAATAGTTACAATCTTCTTTTGTAATAGTGTGGGAAAATTTTGGACGAAGAATACGGGTTTGTTTTCTTCTTGTATGCGAGCCCCCTTGCAGATGTATGGAATGTACGAGTTTCGAGTTTTTTTCAAACATAAAAGAGACGAAGAAAAAGGGTTTTTTAAATGGTGCTGAAAAAATGTTAAAAATTTCGCTTCACGAAGTTGATGAGAACACCTGCTAAAACGGTGTCTACATTTTCAACATTTTGAAAATGTCAAAATTATTGATTTTCAAGCAGTTTAAAATATTTTGCTTCTAGGAGTTGAAGACTGGGAGCTTTTTGATGAAATCAACAAGTCTTTCAAAAATCAAAAGACTTGATCTTTTTACTTTCATTTATTTATTTATTTATTTTTATAAGATAATAAATTTTGTGTATTTTCAACACGAATTATGATTACGTATTTACAGGGGCGTACCGAGGACATTCTTCAGGGGAGAAGAACACCAAAAAGTGCCAACTAATACCATGAAATTTTACCAACTGTTGACCTTTTTTTTTTTTTTTTTTTTGCTCCACGAAAATAAGATGTGAAATAAGATGTGACAGTCTTGTCTTGTTAGTCTTCAAAAAATGTAAAAATAGCTGTAATAATACTGCGCAAGTGGTCAAGTTTACCAACTTTACACTAAAACTCCAAATTTAGCAACTTTCCAAAAGCCAAGGGGGAAGCTCCCCCCTCCCCTTTTCGATACGTCCCTGCGTATTTATGGGTTACGTGTGCAGTATGGGTTTAATTTGAAGTCTTTTGGACTCTATAGAGGAATATGCCCAATTTGTACCTCTCAGAATGTTCCTAACGTATCGCCAACGCCATACTGTTTCAAAATCGCATATAGATGTTTTGCAACAAAATAAACATGTTTTGAGAACTCCTGTGATCTGAAAATTGAGAATATTTTGTCGTCCAAGTCACCGAGACCTCAAATTAGTCTCATACAATGCGTCTGTCCTATAAATTATTCATTCGGTTCTAGTGGTACATCAACTTTAATACTTTTACCAAAAATTTAAAAAAAAAATGGAGACTTCTTAAATTGAAAAAAAAAATTGTGGATACATTTCCAGCTTCGCAAATGTTGCAACAATGCCAAACATAGTTTTGATATGAGCTGAAGAAGAGTACACTTCATTATTTCAGCAAATTTTGAGAATTGGAAATTGCTTGCGAGTCGAGCGATAGTACTTTATTGTTTGATTGTTTGAATATTGAAAAAAATTTTTTACCCAAAAATTTTCGTTTCCAGAGGATGTGAATTTGTTATATTCTCAGCTTTATGAAACACGAACGAAATTATTTCCAAATGTTACTTTTCAAAGAGGATTTTATTAGGAAATATATGAGAAATTAAACGATGCTCATGACTCAAAACATTCTGAAAAGAAGAATTTTTCACTCTAGCTACCCTCCAAGCTCACGTAGGTAGTTAAAATTTAGATATGCTTCTGCCCTTATTTCACTCTATGATGTGACCAGTGGCTTACGCTGGATTCCACCATGGGGGTTACCGTTTTCTATACGCTTGAATCGCTAGCTTTGGCATTGCCTGACATATTTGTACTAATAAAAAAATAAAAATGAAACTCGTGAGGTTTTCTGACTCCACCCCTCCCAACTCTAGGTACGCCACTGGACGTGACACCATGATAGAAAATTTTCAAGCTTTGAAGATTCTTTTGCCTTTCTGAGTTTTTAACTTGAAGACGACAGCTATTACAACCAACTTGATTTGGGAAGGAAGGAAGGAATGAAGGTGGGAGGAGTAGAGAGGGTCTTCAATCTTTGTGCTTCAGATCATTTGTAATCATCTAGCAAATGTCCAACTTTCTGGATATATATTTCCACGACGCGTAGCCCTGGCGGGTAGATGTAAAATTTATTCAAAATTTAGCGAAAGACTCTACTTAATAATGCGAAAACTGACTTCAATGTTTTTTTGATACACTTCAAAATGGCGGATCACTCAAATTTTGAAGAGGACTGGAGAAGGAGCGATTCACACAAATTTTACGTTTTTGATCTCATATGGAAAAGTGAGTCACGGACACAAACGTATTCAGATTTCGGTTTCCTAAGTGCATTTGAAGGTGAGTGAGGTCAAAAAACGGCTTTTTGAGGAAGTTTTGAGTCATAAAATTTCTTGAATTTCCCATATCTCCTTACCAAATTCACCTATGAAAGTCAAACTTTGCACATTGTGTTAGTTGGTGACCAGGATATGGCCTCTTGAATTTGGATTAAAATGGATCCAAAATGGCGGATTATCATAATTTGAGTAGAGCTTGAGGAACCTCAAATTCGTAAAAATATAATCAATATGAACTCATATGATTATTGGAAATGAGAAGTACACTACTTTTCAAATTCCTCTCGTACACATTATTTGAAGGGAGAAGAAGGGGTTTTCGACCTTAAATAATTATTGGAGGGGTGAATATTGACCTAGATTTATTTTTTTTTTTTACACATTCTATTAGGATTCTTTTGCAACAGTTGTTTAACGCTTTGCTGGATTTTCAAAAAAAAAAAGGTAAAAATCGCTCCACCCTATTTTATACCACGTACTGTTTACAAACTAGGCTCATCGTCATCAGCTTAACCGACTTCGGTATAATTTCGGGCGGAAAATTTTCGATACTTAAACCGATATATCCGCGGGCCTCAATATGTTTACGCTGGTAACACTTCGACGACGGAAAATTACGAACACGCGTTCGCTTGTAATTCGAAGTAACATCGAGATAAAGGTTTCCATCGCTTCGCCGTCGGAACAAATTTTCTACATTTGTTCAATTTTAGTACACATACGCGCACGCGAATAAATAGCAAACGACGACGAAAGGTACGTTGAATAATTCAGCTCGTATACCTGGAATCGTTGAAATTCTTCGGTAAGTAGATCCGGGGCCCATCTTAACGCAGTATAAAGAAGAATGCGTTGTCGTTGATTCGCTCCGACGAAGAAAAAAGGGAAAAAGGAACATAAAGGTGGAAAAATAACGCGTAACCTTTATAACTGACAATTTAAAATTACACCTATTCTTCGCCACCATAGGTGCTGCACGGGTCCGCGTGTACGGTGAAAATGGATGGATGGAGAAAGCGCGCGAATCACCATATCAGCGCGAGTCGAATTACAAGCGGAATGAAAGCGTATTAATTATTTACGCCGGGTCGGACGGAAAATAACGCTATACAGCTTTTTCGATACGCTATACGAGGCGAATGTATAGCGGAGAATTTGGCCATAAACGTATTGCATTATTCAGAGGCATAGACGACTCGAAGGTATAAAAAGGTGATCTGCAGTCCCATTAGAGAACTCGACGGTCGGCGCCTTTTCCCCTTTTGCGTCAAATTGAATCACATCGATGACCCGCCAAAGAACGCAATAAAAAAGAGCGTCCGAGGCTCGTAAAAGGGAACATAGAGGAAGAATTCGCAGCCAACGAAAATTTCAACACACCCCAAATACGAGGAGGTCGGAGTAGAAGAACGAAAGAATACGTAGAAAGGTGTTCGCGACCTAAAGCGTAGTTCGATGGTTCGCGGCGTTAATTAACGTTTTCAAAGGGTTAATTTCTTTAGCGCAATGTAACCGCAACACGGCGATAGGTAGAAATTACTTTGCTGTATGTGGAACACGAGTAATGCATTTTACTATGCCAAGTGAGGAGCACGAAGGGAAAAAGAGAGACGGTATTTATGTATATGCAATTTCGTTCCGGTCGATAGATCGTTCGGAAGTGAACGAGAGGAGGGTAATAATGGTTCTCCGAGGCTGTTTTAATGGGCTAACGTAACTTACGTTTGGTGGGCTATCGACGCAACGGTTCGATGGTATCGAATGGTTGGCGAATTCGATTTCAGTTTTATTTGGTTCGGTTGGCTTGTTTAATGAGATTTTTATGTGCGTGATATTCGTTATGAAATTTAAATTGTAGTGTTGGAAATACGCGAATGAATGGTTCGATTTTTGTGTATGTAAATGAGAATGGGTGGGTTTATTTTTGATTTTTTTTTTTTTAATTCAATTTTCACTTGTAAAAGATTTTTTAAATGACAGATTTTTTCGGAGTGATTTCTTAGGTATTCAGAACATTTTTTTTTTGGTTCTGTTTGTTGTTGTTGTACGTAGTTTTCAGCTAACTGATGATTTGGGAAGGGTAGGGGAGGTTGAGGCCTCCAAATCTTTGCGTTTCAGGCTATTTGTAATGATGTGGCAAATATTCAACTTTTCGGTATAAATGTATTTTTTCCTTCATGCGTAGTACCGGCGGATATTCATGAAAATCGCTCAAAATTTGGTGAGAGACTTCTCTTGAAAATAGTAAAAATACCCTTTTTTGTTTTCTTTTTGCACAGCTCAAAACGGCGAATGACTCAAGTTTCGAGGGAGGCTGGAGAAAGAGCAAATCACGAAAATGTTTTGTTTTCGATTTCATATGAAAGAGTGAATCACGAACACCAACATATCCAAATTTCAGCTTCCTAAATGCGTCTGAGGAAGAGTAAAAGCAAAAAATAGCTTTTTGAGGAAGTTTTGAGTCATGAATTTTTTTTGAATCTTCCATATCTCTTCACCAAATCAACTTAGAAAAGTCAAACTTTGTATGTGTGGTTAATTGGTGATCAGAATATGACCTTTTAAATGTGGGTTAAAATGGATCCAAAATGGCGAATTATCAAAATTTGAGTAGAGCTTGAGGAGTCTCAAATTACTAAAAATGTAATTAATTTGAACTCATATGATTATTAAAGATGACAAGTATACTGTATCTCAAATTCACCCTTATGGAGAGTACAAGGAGGGGAGAAGGAAGGAGTTACAACTCCCAGGATCCTCTAATGCCTCATATTTCGTGTGTAGCGGGTGATAGATCAAAAGCGGAAATTTTTGTATTCAAGTTGGCTGGAGAGAGGATAAGAACTTCAACATGTCCGTTCATGATATCCATGAAAAAGGTGGAGATGAAGCGAAACGATTTCGAAATCTTGATTTAGCTTTATTTAATTACATGACCATCGTAACCATTAATTATTGTAGCGTGTACGTGAAATAGATTCATCTGGGGGGGGGAGGGGGTATTGAATAATGAAACGTTGTTTTTTTTTTGTCATCGGAGTTGTGTAGGATTCGAGTACTATTGCTTTATTCACCTGTTGGTATCGTATTAATACCTACAGGGTTTTGAATTGACCCTTTTTTCCCTCCATTAGTATTTTTTTTTTTTTTTTTTTTTTTTTTTAAGGTACTTCGTAGATTGCGAAAAACGCAATTAATCGAAAGGCAATCGTGTGCATAATTTAAATAACGAACGAATGGGTTTTAAAAGATTAAAAAATTAACTCTGTTTATTTTTTCGTTGTTTGTTTCAGGTACGTGCGCGATGTTATATGTGAACTTCTATGCTGTACATAAGCCGTTAATTATTTATTAATACGCTCGGACCCATTCGGGTAAATGATTTTTATTCAATTAATTTTTTCTTCATTCGTTCGGAAACACGTTAGGTATTTCGAAAAAGAGAAGCGATCACTCTAATATAACGAATGGAAATAGGGTAGAGGAGGGGAAGTTTCAGAAGCTATTTTAAAATGGAAAGTTTTCATCTTCTATATTTTTCTTTTTTTTTCGCACCAGTAGATGGAAACATGTGATCGACTGACCATTGTACATAAAAATCAAATCTTGATTCAGATAATGAGATTCATTGCTTTAATATTTTAAATTCAGTGGGAAGTAGACTTAAAGTACAGTTTAATTTTTTTCTTTTCAAAATCTAAAATTTTCATGTTAAATTATTGTAATGCTTCGTTTTCCAACTGCTTCTCGCTGATGAACTGGTGTGTGAAGTATTACATAAGATTTTGGCCGTTCAGTTGTCAACTATGTTTTTGTTTTTATCATTAAGTAGGGTTGCGTAATATTTGATGTTCGATATTTGTAACGAAATATTTGCAAACACATCAACATTCGATGACTAACCGAATATAGTTCATGAAAAAAACGCTAGGTGTGAAACTAAATTTTATGTTTTACAAAACAAAAACAAGCGACCAAAAGCCAAGAAAAACAAAACAAAATAAATAATTTGGTTAATTGTCGTGATTGTATCATGTGCTAATTTGTTAGCGATCCTAGGTTTTTTTGATGAAACTGTATTTGGATATTAACCGAATAAGCAAATACCTGGCAAATATGATATTTATTTGAGTGATATTCAGTTACAGTCAAATATTAAAAACCCTTTCATCAAGTGCTTTACACAATAGTATCAACAAAGCACAGTGCTGCCATACCTGGTGCTTTATCACCAGAACTGGTGTTTTTAGATAATTTTTTTTTGTGCTGGTGACAAATCTGGTGCTTTGTACTTTTCTGGTGCTTTTTGGTGCTTTTTCGCTTTTAAGAATATTACGTGTGAAGAATTCATTGAAATGTCGATTAAAAATCAGAAATCAGTATTTAACCTTCATTTTGAGCCAAAAAACGGCTTTGTCAGGGTTTTCTACTTGAAAAAACAAAAAAAAACTGGTGCTTTTTCTGTGATTCTGGTGCTTTTTTTTCTGTGCTGGTGCTTTTTTACCAAACTCAAATGGCAGCACTGACGAAGCAATAAAAGTATTTGTCCCACGCTTCAGTGTTATTACTTAAGCATCCGGTAAACACCAGTACTAGTGGTGACTCGTGATGTTTTTTTTCTAAGCAATAGTTTTGCCCTTCTTTATCGAATCCCGACTCGCGCTATGGTTAGTATTCGCATTAGTGTTCACATCCTTGTTTGTGTTCCAACTTTATTCATATTTAAAATGGCAAATTTTTTCTCCGATTTTTCAACTGCAAATCAGTCACAGTCTCAACAACACCTATTGTCAGCTTGATCGCTACCAAAGATACCTGATCCTTCCTCAAATAATGGTTTTGTTTCTTCAGAAATGAGCATCTTAACCACTAAGATGTTCACACTGTACCTCATCATTCTAGCGACACAATCTATACTGTCCTCAAAAGCTGTACTAATCTCAACGTCAATGGCTACCACTACAAGTGCGTTACTTCCATTGCATTTACTCTTTCCTATGAGATTAAGTACGAAAAATATGAGCTATTTGCCCCTTTTCTAGCCACTGTCAAAATTTGTTTGAGGTGTATCGAAAAAAAAGTAAAATTTCACGCCAAATTTTGAGGAATTTTCATAAATACCTGCCGGTGGTAAGCGTGGAGGGGAAAATATATATGTTACCAAAAAGCTGGACGTTTGCTACATGATTATTAATGGTTTCAAACGCAAAGATTTGAAGACCCCATCTCTTCCGACTAGCCCCTTTTTCTCAAATTAGCTAGGCTGTAATAGCTATTGTTTATCAAATTTTTAATTCGCAAAATTTCTTGTAATTATTTCAAAATGTTTCCCCCTTACACTTCTACGTAGCCCATTTTTTACCAATAATACTACATCGTAATTATGCTTTACATGTTAACGCAGCCTCGATATTCCTATCATTAATAGGTCACGAAGTTAATTTTCAAAATAAATGTTGTTATCTTATAACAATTTTGTTATTCAAAGCGGTATATCTGAGCCCCTTCAATACCTTGAATACGCAAACATCATCGCTTTTACATCATTACACTTGACTATTCAACACACAAAAGAAAGAACGCGTTTCGCAAAACACCCTGTATCTTATAATAGTCTGTTCCAAAGATTCCCTTCCCTCAACAGCTACTGGTTATGTATAATGGATTTTTAAATGCTCACCGACTGCATTACGCTTCTCCTAGATGAAAGATTTTGGTAACATCTCCTCGGAGTTCCAAAGCGACCAATTAATTTAAAGATGGAATCTGTTCGTCGTCGAAAAGGGATCAAGGGTGGTGCGGATCCCACGAGATGGGACAGTCTAGACTCGACCTTGAGTGAAAATCTTGAATACGATGGAGCAGCGAGCTAACAGTATTTATGCGCTAGCTCGGTCCCTCAGTGCGATATTAATTAGAAATCGAAAGCTCATTTCTCGGTCCTGAGTGACCAGCAGATAATACGCAGTACCTCTGGTAAGGTCGTTGCGGAAACATGTTGCTGGGATTGCAACCAAGGTTTATTCGTCGGTTGAATTTTCAACGAAGTTGGCACGTCCTTCGCCTACACAGAACGAGGTGTTGAAGTGCTGAAAATGTTCATCGTTTGAAAATACTCGCATGACAGTTGCCACGTTACGAAGAAGCGCCGCGTAACGTTTAATATTATTAAAAAAGATTACGCTTCGGTAAAGTTTGTTTTGTCGGTGATGTTTTCTTTTCAGCGAGTTGACGAGCGTGCCCAAGTTTTCCGTTCGTCTTGGCGAGGCAGCTTATTCGCGAACGTGATTCGTTTGTACGATCGGCCTCGGTAGCTTTTAATATCGAGTTATTAAAATAATTATTCTCGAGAAACCCAGAGCGACTAGTTTGCCAAGGTTTTCTCGTCGTCGTAACGCGAGCTCGTGACGGCGGAATAAGATGGACACGGTGGATTGATAAATTGTTACCGGGAAATACCATAAAACAAACCGTAGATATTACAAGTTGGAAAATAAGAACGGACGTTCGGATATTTCAAACGTTCTCGGCGGAATTGAATTTTCTATTTAACTTTTCACAATAACGTTACCAACTTTCTGTCGGGCTTTTCGGTCTTTGCTCTTTTTTTTTTAATCTATCGTGCTAGCTTTTCTGTATTTCGTTTGTCGCGTTCCGTAGAGATACGAGTAAAAGAACTGGCTTATTTTGCTTTTCCTGCTAGATGTATATTTCGTCTACTATACGTCATAGATCCGCGTATGAGTTTGTTATTTCGCGAAAGGTATTCAGTCTAGGTTGGTAGGGTTGTGAGGTTGAAACGCGTATTTTTTTTTTAAGGACGCCGCCAAAAAAGGTAAATAAATAACAAAAACAAAATTTCATTTTAGGCAATATTATAAAGCCAAGTTGGACGTAAGTTACAACCCTCGTGATGTTTTTCATGTCTACCGTTCGTTTGGACGGGTATTTCTACCTTTCGTTTCCTCCTCTATTCGGTTGGAACAAGAAAGGATTCGTTTCCGAACTAAAATTGGAATTCATATTGAATAAAAGTACTTTTACTTTGCTGTGTTTGGTATTTCTTTCAAAATTACCGGAATAATATGAATAGGGGTTCTTTCATCGGGAAAGATCTTTTTATTTTTTGAATCCTTTCATCTTATTGTGGCAAAAATAGCAAATAGAGTTGAAGAAATAATTATGAGTTGGTTTCGATGAAAATACCATCGAGAAAGAATCATAAAAGATTACGAAGAATTCATTTTCATCGCAAATTTTCGAATATAGTGAGAAATAAAGTTACCAGTTTTTTACATTTAAAGTCTTCGTATTGCAAAAATGTATTCTCGAGTTATGTACGTTTAATGAGTAAAATTTCACCTAAATTTTTGTAGTGATATCCTTTAAATTGAGTATTTTTTATCTTTTCTTTTGATTATTAAGGATCAAAAGTACTGAAAATTCAAAACCTTTCACATAATTGATTTTTGAGAATTTTCTTTTTCCTCGGGGTTTTATTTCGTTGTGCCGAGACTACGCAAATAGGTTGTATTTTCTTTGAAATTTAAGGCGTCTAATGCATCATAACTTCGTTTCCTCTCATTTTATATGTGAAGTGGACTTCAACTGAACTGTTGTTCAATTTTTTCAAACGAATTTGTCAACTGAACTTGACCTCAATTTCTCAGATGACCTTGTAAACTGAACTTCAAGAAATAAATTTCATCTCAACTTAAGTTCTTTCAGTTTCATCACCTAATCTTGCCAACTTGAAGATTCTGCCATATCTAAATTTCAGTTTTTTAATTAAATTATGAAGAGAGTTGAATGCTGAATACAGTTGAGAAAAGATTTTGAGCGAACAATCATTTTATTTCAAATCTTTAAATGTAATTGAATTCGAAATGTACTTATTTTTTTTTTATATAAACTGAACTGCGGATTAAACATCAAGAAATGATGTTGAATGAACAGTTGTTAAATTTTTTCTTGAACTTGACTTCAATTCGTCTTAGATGGACTTATGAACTGAACTTCAAGAAATGATTTTGAACTAAACTGCTGTTCAGTTGTTTCCTGAACTTAACTTCAATTCCTCTCAGCAGGACTTCTGTGTTGATTTTGAAAGCGCAACTTGACCGGCACCAAAAATCTGTTTCACTTCCACGAACTTTTTCTTTTTTTTTTTTTTTTTGCTCTTATGACTTTTCTTCCTATCCTGAACCCGGATTTTCTCTGCACAATGCTGCTTCTGAAATGAACTTCAAGAATTGATATTGAACTGAACTGTTGTTCAGTTTTTCCTAAACTTTATTTCAGTTCCTCTCAGATGGACTTCTGTATTGATTTTGAAAAAATGAACTTAAATTGAACCGCTGTTCAGTTTTTTCCAAATAAATTTTTAAACTAACCTTAATTTCATTTTTCTCAGATGGACTTCTGAAATGAACTTGAACTGAACTGCTGTTCAATTTTTCCTAAACTTTATTTCAGTTCCTCTCAGATAGACTTTTGTGCTGATTTTGAAAAAATGAACTTGAATTGTACTGTTGTTCGTTTCCTTCTGAATGAATTTGTGAAGTAACATTAAGGGTCTATTCTACATACACGATTGCATACTGGTTTGCCTGCCAAATAGCCATTTTCGTACATCTTTGATTCTCAAATATCACTTATCTGTTTCACTTGAAATTTGAAGTATACATCAATAATAAGAATTTGAGAAACTTCACAGAAGATTTTTTTGATTAAGTGATTATTTGTCAAGAAAAACGCAAAAATAAATTGGCTTTTGAGGAGGTCATATTTCACAGCTTATAACCTTCTTATAAATTGAAATTTGAATGTTTCGTTCTGAACAAATTAAAGAGAAGTGTCTTATCGTCATTTTCAAATTTCAAAAGTTTCTGTAAGAAACTCACGAAGAATTTTACTCTCAAAAATGTCACTTGTTTAGGTTATCAATTTTGGTTCCCATATAAATAACATATAGTGCCTGCGAAGTTTAGTTATGCTAAAAAATAGAACCGTGTATGTGAAATATACCCTTAATTTCAATTCTTCTCAGATGGACTTCTGAAATGAACTTGAACTGAATTGCGCTCAATTTTTCCTGAACTTGATTTCAATTTCTCTCGGATGGACTTTTAAATATTGACTTGAAGAAATGAAGTAGAATCGAACTCTTGTACAGTTCTTTCTGAATGAATTTGCAAATTAAACTTGACCTCAATTTTTCTCAGTCGAACTTATGACCCGAATTTCAAGGAATGAACTTGAACAGAGATGCTGTTCAATTTTTTCCTGAACTTAACTTCAATTCCTCTCAGATGGACTTCTGAAGTGATTTCGAAGAAATGAACTTGAATTAAACTGCTGTTCAGTTCTTTTCGAATAAATTTGTAAACTGAACTTGACTTTAATTCTTCTCAAATGGAACTTGTGAATCGAATTTCAAAAAATAAACTTGAACTCTACTCTAGTTCCTTTTGTTCTATTACTTAATCGTTTCAATTTGAAGATTCCAACGAAGACCAAGTTCATTTCAAATTTGAACTTGAATTAAACTGCCTTTTTTTGAATAAACCAGAAATCCGGGTTCCCTTGTAGGCCACCATTGTAACACAAAGGCACCATGTTTGGCCTACTATTTCCCACATTAATCTCGTCCACTCGTGAAACACTCTGTATAGTGTATGTGCATGCACGAGTGACGTTTTAGTATTGATCTAAAAATTCAACCGTATTTACATATCGTCTACAGTCTCTAAACGAATATAGACAGCGATAAGAGACGCAGCGTCGACGTGGAAAAAAAATGATGAAAAAATCTACATTATAGTCATGAATTTTTACCAAGTTACCTAAGCGATGAGAACGGCATACGGTTGATACAGCGGGCTATTTTGCATGGCGCGGAGAATTTGGCGTTGGGAAAAATGCGGTCGCTATATTCGCGTTTTATTTTACTATCAATTCGAGCGCGTACGTTCGCCGTAGCATAACGATTGAACCGAAATCAAATTTAGAGTATATACGTGATTGGAAATTTTATAGCGTCGATATCGACGAATCGTGTATATACTGTGAGCGTTATGTGGAATATAGAGGTGGCACTAGAGTCCCGTAGTAGTCGTCGTTAATGGAGCGTGCTTTTGAAAAAGTTTGATGAAAATGGCGAAAATTTTGGTAACGTCGTGGCTGATGGAAATTCGGCCGAATGCGTCGATGAAAGGAGCGGCGGCGGCGCTGGTTGTTTCCTATCTACTATTTTTTTTCGATCGCCAGCTAATTCCGTATGAGTGGTCCTCGAAGTTACACGAAAGAAAAGGTAATTCGACGCCGATGCGGAGTATACGGCAGGTATACGCGTACCCATCGCGAATATCGTATCAGCGAAGAATTTCGTTCATATAATCGCGAATACGAGGCACGCAAAACATAAGGCGCGGATTCTTGGCATTTCACGACGACTATAAGCGCGGTGGCATAGGCGTTCTGATGTTTGCGCCATCGTTTCCGTATCTCGTTCGAGACGGTGTATACGAGTTTTCATTATTTAGAGAATGTCGATACGTACAATAGAATGGAATCGCAATAATTCGAAATTTCGCGTCATTCGTACGAAAGCTCCGCTTCGCAGGCCAAATTATCGCGTCACCCTCCAGCACCCGGTGGTCCTTTACCGCTAATACTCGTCAACTTTTTCAACGCTTCTGACTCGAATCTTAATTATGAAACCGACGAAATGAGAAATTTTTACCGCGTTTACATTCCCTGCCCCCTTCTGTGGAACGACGAAAAACGCCTAAAGCAGATGGGAGTGCTTACACGACGTACAAGTTTATTCGTACAACGTTCGCCCGTTCTCTATTGACTATTTTCCGAACCAGTGGGTTAGAATTTTTCTTTATTTTTTCTTTTCTTCTTCTATTCGTATACGAAATTTTAATATAAAACGCATACGCTGTGTACGCCGAGTGTAACGAGTATCGCTGAAAAAAAATCTACAATTTCTGACAATTGTTACAAGTTTTTCAAAAGCGATACGAAGTACGCTTCTGCGAGCGTTCTCTCGGCAATTTTTCCATTTATATAATTCGGCGACGCGGCCCTACTACTCTCGCTTTCGGTATGTTGGTGTCGTCGTCGAATGACGCGCGTCCGTGCCAGTATGTAAACGTCGAGAATGAAACGAGGAAACGCGTTCGTTGCAACCGAAGCGGATTTTTTATCGCTTTGTGAAACGAGTGGTTCCCTTCTTCGATGGAATGACGGGTGTTGCCCATGAGAACCAATGTGGTCGCATGGTCCGCCTGCTGCGAATGATAAACGATACAGTGGTAACTCGTGGCTCGTTAATTAGTCGATAGCAGGTTATTAGTAGATGTCTCATTTTATATTGAGAGTGGGGAATTAGCTTACGAGAGAGTTACGCTTCGACAATAGGAGGCGATTTCTAGGTAGAGGGGAATCAGCCAAGAGAAACGTATCAGGAACCTGTTTGCACGACGGGAGGTTATAAATGAGAATGATGGGGGATTCGATGTTAGAACTGACTTTAACGTCTTCAGTGTTGCCAGTATTAGTAATTTGTCCACAGCTCTAGTGACTTTTGAAGGTTTTTTTGAAACAGTGGTGATATACTGGTGATACCCAGATCAAGTGGTGATTTTGGTGATTTTTTTGTTTTTATTTACAAATTTTTGTTTGAAATACCAAATTATATAATTTTTTCTAAACTCCGATAGCTTTTACCTTCCCACCTCTGCGATAAGTTTATTGGTTAATTAATGATATCTTATCTTATTACAGAGTATGTAATAGGTAATGAAAATAGTGAAAAAGAAGTGATTTTGAAAAAAAAATTTGAATACTTGGTAATTATTATAAAAGTTCAAGGGCGTCTGTTAACGTTTTAGAAACATTTAAACCGCTGATTCGATAAAGCTCATATTTGCATCATATTATACCCGCGCAATACTCCAGAATGTTGAAGATTAAAAAAAATTCGATACACCTCAAAATGCCATATTACTCAAATTTTGAGGGGAACTGATGGTAGGGAAAATGACTAATATTTTTCCTTTTTGATTTCCTGTGAAAGATTAAGTTAAGCACCCCAATATATTCAAATTTCAACCTACTGTGTGTGTTTTAAGCGGAGTTGAAGCGAAAAACGGGTTTTTGAGGATGTTTTGAGTGATAGAATTTCTCGAATCTTCCATATTTCCTCCCAAAATCGACCTAAAAAGATAAAATTTTGTTTGTATGATTACTTCGAGACCTGAATACGATCCTTTGAATTTGGATCAAAATGAATCCAAAATGTGGGTTCATCAAAATTTGAGAAAAGCTTGAGGAGCCTCAAATAAGTAGAAATATGATTCATATGGACTCACGTGATTACTCATTTTGATCCAAATTCAAGAGATCTTATTTTGGTTACCAACTAACACTACGCGCGAAGTTCGAGTTTTCTAGGTCGATTAGGTGAGGAGATATGAAAGATTCATGAAATTTCCTGTAGCAATTTCCCCTCAAAAGACGTTTCTTGCTCTAATTCCTCTCCAAATTCATTTGTGTTATTAAAATCAGAATGTCTTAGTCACTTGAGCTGATTTTATCGTATGTTACTGCAATAGAAATTTTTCAACTTTGCCTGTACCCCTACCGCAATTTCAATTCACTAACCTCTCCTCCTCCCCTCCATTAGCATATATGAAGGTAAATTTGAGATATAGTATATTTCTTATCTCCAATAATCATATAAGTTCATAGTAATTACATTTTTACTGATTTGAGGAGCCCTTAAGCTCTACTCAAATTTTGATGATCCGCCATTTTGGATTCATTTTGACGCAAATTCAGAAAGTCGTATTCTGGTCACTAATTAACTCTTCACACAAAATTTGACATTTCTAGGTTGATTTGATGAGGAGACATGGAAGATTCAAGAAATATCATGATTTAAAACTTCCTCAAAAAACCGTTTTCCGCTTCAACTCCTCCTCAAATGCATTTAGGAAGCTGAAATTTGGATATTTTGATGTCCGTAATTTATTCTTTCATTTGAAATCAACAACAAAAAATTTGAGCAATTAGTTTCTTCTTTAGCCACCCTCAAAATTTGAGTAATCGACCATTTTGAGGTGTATCGAAAAAATAAAAAAGTTATGTTTTTACGTTTTTAAGAAAAGTCGTCTCCAAATTTTGAACGAATTTCATGCGTACTCAACGTCGCTACGCGTGAGAGGAAAGATCTATACTTCTTCTAAAACCGTTTTCTGCTCCGACTACTCACCAAATGCACTCGGGAAGCAAAATCAGAGTAAGTTTGTCACTTGAGCTCATTTTATCGTATGACATGGCATAAAAAAATTTTAACCTTTCGTGTACCTTCACCACATTTTCAGCCCTTCTGCTTCCCTCCCATATAATCTGTGAAGTTGTATTTAAGATATACCTAGAATATTTTTTATTCTCAATTATTGTATGAATTATTATCAATCACTTTTTCATTAATTTCAGATTCTTCAATCTCTACTCAAATTTTGAAAATATGACATTTTGTATTAATTTTGACCAGAATTCAAGTGGTCATATATTGGTCACAAAGTGCAAAATTTGACCTTTATAGGTCCATTTGGTGAGGAGATATGGGAGATTCAAAAAATTTCATAATTCTAAATTTTCTCAAAAAGCCAGTTTTTGTCCTAACTCCCTTTCAAATACACTTGGAAACCTGAAACTTGAACATGTTTGTGTCCGTGAATCACTCTTTCATGTGAGATCAAAAACGAGAAATTGATGTAATTTGCTCTTTCTCCAGCCTTCTTTAAGATTTGAGTGATTCGCCATTTTGAAGTGTATATGGAAAAAACAAAAAAGTCAGTTTTTTGCAATTTCAAGAAGTCTCTCGCCAAATTTCGAGTAAATTTTATAAATACCCGCCAGGGCTATGCGTGGTGGAAAATATGTTCAAAAAGTTGGGCATGTGCCAGATAATTCCAAATGGTCTAAAACGCGAAGATTTTAAAACCTCACCCTGCCCGACCCTCCTTTTTAAATCAAGTAGGCTGTAATAGCTGTCGTTTTTAAGTTGGAAACTAAGCTAAAAATTTCAAGATACAAATATTTTCCTGTCCTTAGACAACAAAATGTGATTTCTAAACCCTAAAACAATTTTAATCGCCCAAAAGCTGAAATTTTTGAAATGTTTGACCAAATTTACGAAATTTCTTTGCATTAGTATCGTTTCTGGGGATGTTTAATATCTTATTTCGATATCATTTCACGACATGACACAGTGAGTTTAAAGTGGCGGGAGAGGGAGGGGGGTAATAGAAAATCAACCCGCATTAGTATCATACCTATATGAAACCATTATATTAATACTCGGCGGCGAAAAACTCGCGTCCGCGTAGATCTAGATTAAACGCCTAATACATACGATGGTTACCAATCTAACGTCAAAATACGCTCGTAAATCACAACCATCGCTTCGCGCTGGCGGTCGTACTAGAGGCTATTTCCATTAGGTAAAATTCGCTTTTCAATTATTAACGCGACGGCGCAAGACGACGATCGGGGTTCGGGAAACGTTCGAATTTCTCGATTTTCGCGAAACCTTTCCACGTTATGAATATTTAACGACGGCTCGATTCGACGTGTGTTGGCAAAACGTGCTATATCGCGCCTCCGTATCCTTGGTACGGGTATTTTAAACGCTCCAAATATATATTACGTATTTACGAGCTATGTAGAAAATATATACTGTGAATAAAACGCTTTATAAAAGGCTGGTCGACGATAACTAAACATCGTGGAAATTCCCGTTCGCCAAATTCGCTGGGTTCGCGTGTTCGGTAGACGTTAACGAAATCAATATACTGACCGTGAATATGTGGCGGAAGAGGCGCTCGGTCGCGTTTAAAATTCAAACGCTAACGCGAAGAGTTTAATACGACGTTGAGTTACGCGAGGATGGACGGAATAGCGTGTTGTAAATCCTTAAGCGTACTTAACGCGTATATGGGCGCCGAAGAGGTGCTTTTTAACGTCGACTGTGTACGTATGTGCGTCGGAGGGTTTTTTATACGTTACGTGGCGTATCTTGGGGTTGCCGCGTGGTACCATCGTATACGTAAGGCTGTATACAACGACGTTCGTACCGATACTAAACCAAAACCGACGCTATAATAATATAACATAATCAAATAAGTGGGTTATAAATTTAAAACGCCTTTAAGTTGGCATAATAACGCCGCAGCACTACTTACCCGGTATACGTGGCGTCTTATAAATACGTATACGAACGATACGATTTTAAAGAAGTAATATTAACGTTGTTTAAACTTGAAATATTATACCATTACCTTTGCTCGCCGCGTCGTATACTTTATTTTAGTTTGAAAATAGTAAAAATAAATTGTCGTCGAGCATTACTTACATAAACGTGCACGCAACGTTAAGCAATAATTGCGGGAAAAACGCGCGCCACCGAAAACTCCTATATCGCCGTACAAATGGAGACGGGGGACACTATGTGGTTTGGCTGGAGGTAAGGTGGTAGGTATATAAAATTCATTGTAACCGTATAAATGTGATTCGTTCGCCACCGAGGTACATACCGAAGCGTCTGTATAGGTATAAAGCTGGGTAAGCGGGTAATACGATAAATTAAACGCTTCACTAGTTATACGCACCGGCGCAGCGTCGTTAACGCGGCGTGGCCCTTTTTTAGGTTTACCTCGACAAGATTTACTAAGCCAATTATATTTTGATACACTTTATTATGGTACACAAGGTATACTATGCTGACCTCGTGTCGTGTAAAAACCCAAAACAGTCGTGTCTTGAGATCTACAACTTGAACTAGCTGACAGTGGTGTGCTCCCTCCAGTGCATGCAGGTTCTGTGGTGATGTGGCGCCTGACCCCGGATTGTCACATTGGTTCAGCAGTAAATGACAAAATTATGTAAAAATTAAAAACATTTTTCTAGAAACTATCAGCGTTGCCACGTATAGTGTTTTTTTTTTTTTTTTTTTGGGAGGAGGCTCTTATTTCAATGGAGAGTTCTTTTACTCTAAAAGGGAATTATTCGTCTAATTTCTTGTTTAAATATTGATAGTTTTTCAACTATAACCTCCCTTTATATTTTGAACATGTACAAACTAACTAATGAGGAGGTTATAATAACGCAGACAAGCAATCGTGGCTATTCCAATAAGCATAAAAATGACATTGCCATCTATCAATAACGGAAGCTTATATCAAAGGAGTTGACACAATGGCAGCTGAAATTTTCAGTTCCCTTTCCCAATTTCTCAACGCGTTCCCATCACAGATGAAATTTAAAAAGAAACTTGAATTCATTGCCATGACATACGTTATCAACTTCATAATTTTCAGTCAGGAATCTGGCATAACAAGTTTTTATACAGAGTGTTTCAGCTTAATCTGAGCTCCTTCGTATCGCAGGTTGATCTACTTATGTAACATTCATGTATAATGGTTTGCCTACGTTATGGCTGAAAAGGCCGAAATACTGGAGTTGGAATTTTTTTTGTGTTGGTGAAAGATAAAATTAGAAAATTTTTATTTCAATATTTAAGATGGATAAAAATGTGTGGAATACAACACCGTAGTACTGATCAAATGTAGAAAATATTGGAAATAAAAATTGAATTGAAAAATTATGTTCAGTAGGAGAAGTGAAGGAGAAAAATGTTAAAAACAATATGCCAAATTTGTTGATTTTTGAGATTTTTTGCAGATAAATTCGAGAAGTGCTGTTTTGATCGTAAACCTCCCTCTCCAATCCCTCTTTCCTCTCACCATTTACCTCCCTTCTCTTCCCTCCCTACGCTTCCTTTCCTCTTCTTACCTCCCACCCCTTCCTCTTATTCACAACTCTCTCTTTTCCCTCCCTCACTTACTCCCTCCCTAGGCTAATAAAAAATGCGAGGTTAGTGTCAAAATGTACCTAGACTACGTGATGTACAAGTAGCATTATTGATTTTAAAAAAATGGTGATAGTATGACCACAAGATGGGGAGGGGCGGTGGGGGTGAGAAGAGAAATCAGTGCTGTGTAACCGCAACGTTTGTGGTTCTGGTTCTGTGTTCAAGGTTGATGGTTCCTGTTCTGGGACCAAGTTTTCAGTTTTGATTCTGCTTTTGGTTCCAGTTCTAAAACTGTTTTGGTTCTGGGTTTTTTTGGTTCCGGTTTCGGTTCTGTTTTTTTATTTTTAGATTTTTTCTGGTCGAAGACCTTGTGAAGAATAGCTCTAAATTTGAAGTAAAAACTGAAGAAAGAAAAATATTTACCAACTAAAAATTAGGATAAAAATTATAAGGAATACTTTGAATAAACTTTGTATCCATCTTCAAATTCTTAAAAAAAGAAAATTAATTCTGTAAAAATCAAATACAAGAAATAAAAATATTATAAAAGAAGTGTAATATTGTACTTACTCTTTTTTTAATTTGCAAGCCAAATTCAAGTTATACCCAATTACCCAAGAACTCAACTTGAAAGTTAATGTTAACATTGAAAATTTGAAATAGTTAAACATCAAAATAAATTCTAACGAGTAAACAGCGATAAGAGATGAAGGTCTGGGCACAGATCAATCACTTTAGTTACAAAACAGGACTCGCGCCTATGCGACGATTCCGATCATCCCAAAAATTAAAGTAAAGTAGTCAATTAATCGTGAAATGTAAATGAAACTGCGAAGCCAAAAAATCATTTTGTTTCGGGTTTGGTTCTAGTTCTAAAATTTCTAATATTATGGTTTCGTTTCTGGGTTTGGTTCCGCGTTCATTTTTGTTTTGGTTCTAGTTCTGGTTTCGGTTCCAGTTTTCAAATTGTTTTGGGTTTTTCCGGGTCCTGGTTCCAGTTCCAGTTCCGGTATTGCAGCCCTGTGAGAAATAGTAGAAAGGGTGTAAAGAATTATGGAAGAAAGCTAGTATAGCCTACCTGATTTAGGAAGGAAGGATTAGAAAAGGGTTGGCTCCTCGAATATTTGTGTTTCAGATAATTTGTAATTATGTAGAAAATGTACCAACTTTTTGACATTTATTCCCCTACGCGTAGCGCTAGCGGATATGGATGAAAATCGCTAAAAATTTATTGATTTAGCACTGAAGCACACAAGCTTAACCATGCCCCTACCAGATGATAAAAATGTTATTCTTGGTGCTGCTGGTGCCGAAATTTGACGATACGAAGCCTACTCCTTATCCCTTCCTGTTCACCATTACGTATGCGTGGCTTCATATCATTATAGACGAAACGATTGTCTCCGGGGTATTTAGATGGCGCGCGACAACGGTGACGGCGAATTGTCAACAAAACATGGAAACACAGACGTCGACTCGGGTCGAGCACAGCTCGTGCAAACAAACCCGGTATATCGGCGAAGTTTTCATTAAATGCGATCGAGCATTTAGTTTTAGCGAAATATAAATACTAAGAAGAAGACGAGCTTGTGAGCTTATTCGTCGTACAGTTAAGTTCTTTATCGAATGTAAAACTTTGTACGCGCCATCGACCGCGCCGGTTGAACAGATGAATTTGCGAGCGTCATGGTTAATCGTTCGAAAATGTAGGATTAATCTTGCTTGTTGCGTAACTTTTGCTGATAGTGTGTTCTGCCATTATCCGGTCTCGCCGCGATGACGAGAGAAACGACGCTTTTCTTGAGGTGGAATTTCATAGGCGCAAGAATGTAAGTTGGTTTCATGTTTCCTCATTTCGTGTCAGATATGTTGGAAATGTTTGAAACACAGAGCGGAGACATTCTTACCTACGCGTACAAAAATTGAAGAGAGGGGAAATGTAATTAATGTCAGGACATAACGAAGAAATCGACTATTTTTTTCTATTCTGTGTCCACGTATATGTATTCAGCGATTATGTATTTAATTAAACATTTGATGCATGTTACGAGTCGTTTTTTAAAAGTCAACAAATAGGGAAAAATTGGAGGTAAATATTCAAAAACTGGCTCAATATCAACTAAGAAAATGAATATGCTATGTATTAATCTCTTGTAGTGAGTCTTAGGTTTGTGCTCATTGCATTAAGGTAAGGTCAAGTACATAATAAATGAGAGCCTGAAGTGCGCCATGGTCCCTTCAGTTTTTTTTTCTGCTTACTCACTAACCCCATTGCTAATCTATGTACTAACAAAAAATATCCCTAAAGAGTAGAAAAATGGTAGAAAAATGTAAGGAGGAAAAAAAATTAAATTAAACTCTGGAAATTTTGATGTTTAGTCCAAGGTAAGTAGGTAAAAAGAAAAAACCAAATAGTGATAAAAACATGCCCTTCATTCGCCCTTTTTCTCCACCTTTCCCCTCTCGCCATTCCTGTAACCTTCCTCACTTCCCTGCCTCCTCTTTCCTCTTCTTCCTTCTGTTCTCACTTTCCTCCCCTTCTTCCCACTCCCCTGTCTCCCTTTATTCTCCTCCTTTCCTCGCATCTCCTCCCCTCTCTTATCAGTTCATCTTCTTTTCCTCCCTATTTCTCTCCTTTTCCTCCCTCTTCCTATCCTTCTTCACTCGCTTCTCCCCTTTCCTCCCTCTCTTTTTCTCCTCATTTTTCCTTTCTCTTCACTCTTCATCCTCTTTGCTCCCGTTCTCGTCTTCTCCTCCCCTACTTCCCTTCCTCTCCCCCTACCCTCTCCGCTTCCGTCTTGTCCTCCCCTCTCTCCTTTTTATCACTCCTTTCCTCCATCCTCTTTTCTTGTCTTCTTCCTACCTTCTCATTTCCTTCCATTCTTCCTCCTCTTTCATCTCTCCTTCCTTTCATCCCCTCCAATTTCCTCCCTCTCCTTTCGCCTCTTCTCCCTTTCTTCCTCTTTCCTCATTTTCTTCCCTCCTCCCTTTCTCTCCCTCCACAAAATCAGAAGTAAAGCATTAGTCTAATTCATTCTTGGCCCAACAAAAATTAAATCCTGTATATGAATCCTTTTTAAATCATCCACGAAACATTGTATTTTGGTCCCGATGTAACCTTGTCTGAAACACTCCCCAAGTAAACCTAGAAATTTCAGTATGATGAAATATGCATGTGAAAATGTTGTGTTTCCATAGTCTGAAATTTGAATTCCGAAAATGCCGTTTATATTTGGTCGATGATTTAATAATTTTCGGGCTCAATTTGCTAAATTTAATGATCTCGAAGGAAGTCAGTGTGTGACAGTTATACCCAGTGGGAAAGTGTATTCACGAAATTCGGTAAAACAATAAAGTTCTCGGTGTTCGATGGAACATTCGGCTGTAATAACTGTAACAAGGTGCTCGTACGAAGAGAACGCGAATTTCGGATATTTTTTCACAACTTCTCTTCGATATTGCCGGCTTCGAAGTGAATTGTTCATCGTCAGCGAAGAATGTAAAACGTTACAGTAGAATTAAACTTACGATAGCTCTGAAGCACGTCTTAGCGTGCCGACTCGTACATAAGCTCGCCGTTTTCGTTTATAGCGTCGTAATACAAATAGAACACCGCACACAATAAGGGTAGCGCGCGGCACGACGGGTCGGCGGCTAATAACGCGATATTTAATTACTACGGTTAAAGCTTCTCGTTATACTTCCATCGGAAGTATCGATTCACCGTGCCGTAGGAAAAAATCGTGTAACTTGGAAAAAAAGAAAATTGCTCGTATAGATATCGCGTTCTGTACGAGTGTACCAGTGGCGAAGTTTCGTTTCGCAAAAAGAAAAGTGTACGCGTTCGTGATTGGAAATTATTAAGTCTCCGTATAGATTTTTGTTTTGATATAGTATACGTGTTTTAAAAACGAAACGTCGACGTAACCGAAACGTTTTCTTGCGTACGTTGCAAATGAACGAAATAAGAAACCAAAGAGTCGCTTGTTCTCGATCGATATGGAGGCACGGAGTTAACGAAGTACCCGATAATTAAATAGGTACGGTGAACCGAACAAGGTGAGCTCGAAGATGCACCCTAGCGAGCTGGAACTCTATCACGACGTGTATGGGCGGTTTGCATACATTAGACGAGAGCAATTTATGGGAGGCATTTGTTACGGCTGTTGCCGAAGAAAAATAGCTCGGCTAATTTTCCCATCAGATGGTATAGAGCACCTATTACCACACAGAAGAGGGCTCGCAATCGCCGCAGCTTCGACGTAATATTGAAAATTTAAACCAACTATCTCGTTCGCTTAATGAACACCAAACGACGACCGGGATTCCCCCCCAGCCTTGTTAGACGTGAAAATCTGGCTTTCGAAAATGAAACGTGGAAGCGTCGTTGCAACGGATTATTCGCCTGGGGCGCCGTCCGCCCTTTTGAATTTACATAATCTTTGAGCTGGCGAACACGCCACCGCAATAGGGTACGGCGTGATGAAAGCGAAGAAAAATATCTGTTTTTCGATGCGCGGCAAACATTTTAAGTGAAAATTTAGCTGTTGTAATCGACTTGATTTCGCCAGGAGAAGTTAACACGAATGGATGGGCTGGAAAATCACTGGTAATGCTCTCATGGCTGTTTATATGAGTAGAAGAGTTTTCTCAGGATTTTTATTTGCCTAAGAACAGACCTGGAGGGAGGAGGGAGAGGGAGGTTTCATCCTGAGCCTCGGTTTTAGACAGGGACACACCAAAAATATGTATATGAAAATTCTGAAGCAGTCTATAGAAACCGAAGTAAAACTGAACAAAACCAATGTCGATCTGAACCAAAATTTTAAGCACAATAAACAAGCGTAATGTTTTATATAAGCAATTAACGCTACTTTAGATTTTAAAATTAACAATTTAGACTCATTGTTGTCCAACTTACATTACTCGCAAAAAGAGTTTGACGCAATTCTGTGCGAATGCAAGTTGGCAGCGTGAAGGCCTATGCCCATGCCCTCCATTCGCCCCTTTTCTCCACCTTTCCCCTCTCGCCATTCCTGTAACCTTCCTCACTTCCCTGCCTCCTCTTTCCTCTTCTTCCTTCTGTTCTCACTTTCCTCCCCTTCTCCCCACTCCCCTGTCTCCCTTTATTCTCATCCTTTCCTCGCATCTCTTCCCCTCTCTTATCAGTTCATCTTCTTTTCCTCCCTATTTCTCTCCTTTTCCTCCCTCTTCCTCTCCTTCTTCACTCGCTTCTCCCCTTTCCTCCCTCCCTTTTTCTCCTCATTTTTCCTTTCTCTCCACTCCTCATCCTCTTTGCTCCCGTTCTCGTCTCCTCCTCCCCTACTTCCCTTCCTCTCCCCCTACCCTCTCCGCTTCCGTCTTGTCCTCCCCTCCCTCCTCTTTATCACTCCTTTCCTCCATCCTCTTTTCTTGTCTTCTTCCTACCCTCTCATTTCCTTCCATTCTTCCTCCTCTTTCATCTCTCCTTCCTTTCATCCCCTCCAATTTCCTCCCTCTCCTTTCCCCTCTTCTCCCCTTCTTCCTCTTTCCTCATTTTCTTCCCTCCTCCCTTTCTCCCCCTCCACAAAATCAGAAGTAAAGCATTAGTCTAATGACCAGTCGACGAGTGATCTTACTGATGAAGAAGTTGAATTTAAAATTAATACATATCTTGTCATCATTGATGCAGTGATTGATGAAATCAAGAATTCGTTTGGAATTATGAAAGACATTGATGATACTTTTTCATTTTTAAAGTTTGAAACGATGTTAGAGGAAGAGCTTACGTCAGCAACAAAAATTGTTACACAGAAGTAACATAAGAGTCGAAGCCACAATCAGTCACCACCACCAGAAGAAAAAGCCATTACCTATACCCTTCCGAAATCGCACTTTTCTGGCTGATGATTTGATCAGAACGAAGAGGAAGAGGACGGGTGCACGTCAAGGACAAGCACCGTGTAATACTTTCTCTGCATCCTATTGCTTTCGGGAAGAAGTGGAGTAGTTATAACAAATCTAGGAGAGTATAGAGGAGTCCATAAATTTTAAGCATCTTAAAATTAAACTTAGATGAATTATGAATAAAATAGAAATATTCAAGACTGTTCACAGTTTAAAGCTATCTAAGCCAGGAATTTTATCTCACCAAATCTTTCGGTGGCGTTGAGAGTAGAGGTAAAACATTTGATTGCATTATCTACGACTCTGAACTTACAAAAATTAAAAACTCGCCTCCAATAACGCTACAGGAGTGCTTACATTTTAATTTTTTATTTAATGAAGAAAACCATTTCGAAAAAAAAAAAAAACGAAGAAAAACCAAGGGGGAAGTTCGTTTGCGTACGATTTTTTTTTTCATCTCATTGAAACATTTATACGCGTGTACGAGTGTTATTAAGAATTCACGTCGAAAAGAGGGAAAACGAAGAGGAAGCGATTTCTCGGATGCCTTACCCTTTGGAAATACGTCTGGGTGCGCTTTGATGTGAAAACAGCCGGACGAATTGAGAGATCGCCGATGGCGGATAATTGAAATAATATAAGGAAAGGTCGCGCAGAGAAGAGATACGACCAGACGCGTTCTTGATTTATGACCGTATAATGGAGGCGTTCGCGACACCATTACGACCTTTGATCCGACTATGGCGAAGGGCTTTTCTTTTACTCGTACGATCGATACGAGGAAGCGACTTTTTGACTCGGTGGTTTAATGGGCGTCGAAATTTCGACTTCGACTTCTTGAAACCGTTCCAAAATCACACGGCAGGGTTTGCCAATAAGAGCGTTGACGCGCCCGACCATCGTGACGGAGAATTTTACGCTTTTAATGAATTTATCAAGTTTTCGAGCCGGCGTGTCGTTCAGGTGAAAATAGGATGTATCCGAATTACAAATATTTTAAAAGGTTTTACCCCGCTGGACGGAGCGCCGAAACAATACGATGGAGGGCTCATTAATCACTCGTTGACGAAGAAACGAGGCCGGGGTATAATGGTTAAGTTTATTTTTCAAACTCGCTAACGTCGAATAAGAGAAGCGAGAGTTTTTACAGGTTTTACCTTAGTAGCTGTTTGGCTGTAACGTCTAATGTACGAGGGTACGCGGAGGCCTCGCGTATCGGACTTAAAAAGGAATTTTTTTAAAAACTTTAACGCGCCGCGTCATCTTAATGGCGAAGTTTTTTTTCCTTTTCACCGAGTCGGAGGTGAATTCGGTATAAGGCGGCTGGCTATATTGGGAAAAAATGGTTTTTCGTACCTAAGTACCGGAAAGAGTAAGTTTTATAAAAGTTTGTCGGGATAAATCTACATTCCGTCAGCGCGTACCAGACCGCGTCGTCGAGCTCGAATAGATTGGCGGACGCGGAAGAGTTGTGGTTGGGAAAATTTAAATTAACTTTCTGCCAGTACTGGTACGCGCGTTAGTCGCAAAAATTCTCGGTCGAGTTAATCAAAACTCCCCCCCCCAGAAGACGTGTTCAGGTGTTCGCAAATATGGCGCGTTAAAGTCGAAAGCTTTAGGCGTAAGTTTTGCCCCTGCAGCGAGTAAACGTTACTATTGTGTTTGTTATTATAACGAATGAGGACGTTACGAATGGAAAATACCTTTTAACAACTCTGGGGGATTATTCGCGCGCGTTTAAATTTTCACAAATATCTATGATTGACGTATAAAGCTACGACAGAGCTAGACTGTCAGGTTTCGTCGCTCGACACGTGGTTGGAATTTTCCACCATACGTCAATTAGTCCTCCAACCCGAGGGAAATGAGATGTTAGAAATTGCCAATATACGCCCACGTGAATAAATTAAACATTTTTATTGTTTTTCTTTTCCCTTCGTCATTCCTTCTTGGTAGTCTTGATGGTGTTGATGCGAAAGAATGTAAGTCGGAGAATTTGTTTTCTATTTTTGGCGATGGAATTTGAAAATTGAATTTGTATTGTATGTATTATTGAAGTATTGGCCATGTTTTTGTATGCGTGTGTTGTGTTGTTTTAGAAGTTACGATTTGTATTTTATTTATTTACGTATCCTTCGATTTTTTTTTCGATGGTTGTTTCGTTTTGAAGAACAAGTGTATAATGAAAGCTCGTTTTTACGTCGTCGATATTATAGAAACATTGGTGGGCTGGTTAAGCGCTTCGATGTTGATGCTATTGTCTCTTCGCAATTAATAATTTATACGATGTTTTTTCGTGTCGTTTGAAACTTTCGACGACGTGAAGTTCTTTTTATTGAAGTGTATCAATGAAAAAAAAAAAAAAAATGCAAGCAGCCATGCAGCATTGCCTGAGCTGAGTTTTTAATTGTAGCTTGTTCAGGTCAACATTGTTTATTAGAAAGTCCCTTCGTGCAAATACTTCACTGTCGAGAACACCGCCGTGGCGGTAAAATAGCTGCGTTGACGGGCTTTTTAAGGAACAATATGGTGGCCCAGCATAACTCCGCGTACGGTTTCCTAACGTTACACCTTCATGTTCACACGCCGCACACTGTGCAGTCTTTGCTCTCCCCCATCTCTTCCAAAACAAGCTAAAAAATTGTGTATCGTTCTACTTGCTCGCAGTAATCATGTGAATCCATATTTTCAAATTTGAGTTATTTGAGATTCCTTAAGCCTGCCTCAGATCATTTACTAATATTGCTCCTCCACTTGAACTTCCTTCCAAATTCACTTGAAAAGCTGAAATCGTAATATGTTGATCATTTGGGCTTTACTTTATCATATGAAACTACAATGAAATATGTTCGACCTTTCGTTCACCCCTATCAAATTCCGAGGATAATAGCCCCTTTTCTTTCTTTTAACTCGACTACTTCTGTGAATTGTACCCCTTTCTCCTCGTTTCCCACCTCATGTATGACAGTGGATTTGTCATATGGTATAATTTTTATTCTCGGAAATCATATGTGCCCAAATTGTCTAGTTTGAGTTACCTGAGGCTGCTCAAAATTTTGAATATCCGTAATTTGCACCCATTTTAATTTAAATTCAAGGGATCGTATTCTGGTCCTAGACTAACCTCACAATTCACATGCAAAGCTTGATTTTTCTAGAATGATTTGACGATGAGAAATGGAAGATTAAAGAAATTTCATGACTCAAGACCTTCTCAAAAAATCATTCCTTGTTCTAACGTCCCTCTAAATTCACTTGGTAGGCTGAAATCCGTATATGTTGTTAACATTCGCTCATTTATTCATGTGAGTTGTGAGACCATGAATGAAAATTTTGAGTCATTTGTCCCCCACCACCACCCTCTCTCAAAATTTAAGTTGACCGTCATTTTAGAGGTAAACAAATGAAAACATGTATTAAAAATGGTTTTGCATATTTCCAATTGAAGTCTTTCTTAAAATTTCGAATTATTTTCATCCGTACCCACTGATGCTACGAGGGTGGGAAAAAGATAACGTGTCAGTCATCAAACCCCGAGCACAAAAGCATCAGATTCCTTACTTTGGTAAGAAAGTTGTGATTAGATGTTGGTTGCACTCTTTTATGGCAATGAGGGGTGAATAAAAGCGAAGCCAATTTTTCATTTTTTTTTTACTCGTTACTTTTCCGTGTAATACAGTGTTGCCAACATTTGGTCAAAACGGTTTTTTACCTGAGTAGGAAATTTGTCGGTTGTTCGATGGGTCGCAAGGTATACAAAAAAAAAAAAACAAAACAAAACAAAAAAAAAAAAACGTAAGCAGCCATGATTTATTACTAGAGCTGAGTTTTTAACTGGAACTTGCTCGGGTTTGCAAATAACGTTGCTAAACCTTCATATCTGATTGTGTACAGGTCACACCTCAATACCAAGTCTGAAAACATCTACCCTATACCTTCCAAAATCACTCAAGAAGTTGAATTTAGAACAAATGCACTATTTTTTGCCATCCAAATACCAACACATATTTTTAAAATTATAACTACTTAAGGCTGCTCAAATTATTCTCAAATTTTTACAATCCGCTATTTTGGATTTATTTTGACAGAAATTTAAGAGGTCATATTCTGGTGATGAAAACCCTATATACGGACGTTTGACCTTTCTAGCTCGATTTGGTGAAGAATATGGATGATTCAAGGAATTTCCTAACTCAAAAATTCCTCAAAAAGCAGTTTTTTACTGTAACTTCCCTCCAAATGCACTTAAGAAGCTAAAATTTAGATGTGTTGGTGACCATGACACACTCTTTCATGCGAGATGAAAAACGAAGAATTTGAGCAATTTGCTCTTTTTCCGCCCCCCCTCAAAATTTGAGTGATCCATAAAAACAGAAAGTTCCATTTTTTGCGTTTCTAACATAAGCCTCTCTCCAAGTTTTAAACGAATTTTATGAATATCCTCTGGTGCTGTGCGTGGGGGAAAAAATATATATGCATACTTAAACATTGAACATTTGCCAGATGGTTAAAAATGACTTGAAGCGCAAAGATTTGAAGACCTAACCCTTCTCCGATGCCCTTTCGAAATTAAATGGGCTGTAATAGCTGTTGTTTTTTCGTTAAAAACTCAGCTAAAAAAATTTCACGTTTGCCCTATGATTACAAATATGGTTTAAAACTCAATAATACGAAGACCTTTTGCTCCCTGACTTTACCTACTAAATTAGATACGTTGTAATAGCTATCCTTTTTAATTAAAAACTCTGCTATAAAATTCAATAATATGGACGAGCGAAAGAGATGAAAACGTATTTCTTCATAAAGACTGGTATGCGCATGAGTGAAAGAAAAATGATGTAACGCGAGTATAAACTTAATACTTGAAATTCAATTGGAATTTTAATATTCATTCTTTTTGTTTCGAATGAATGCGAACATATCTGTGGATCTACATACAATATGTTCAACGGTAATAATACTCCTGTTACAATAAGTAATTTTGTTTTACGAAGTTTTCAACTAAAAGGATGAAATTTTTTCATTAAAAAATGTAATAAAAATTCCAACGATATAATTGATGCTTCGAGGAGTATTCGAGAGTTATAGGAACACAACAAGTTACGCTACAAATATATTTGAAAAGTGACCAAGGTCAAATTCGAACATAAAGTTTTAAAACTTTCTCGCCGAAGTTTCCAATTAACTGGCGCTTCGTGGGCGAAAAGATGAGACAAAGTGGAGTACAAATGGGTAGAATTTTTTAAATTTTCGACTATATCGACACGATGAATTTTCGGTTGTCGATTTTTTCATTTATTTAAGGGATGGAATTCTTTGTTACGGTTATCTGAGTTTTTTTTTTTTTATTCAAGTATCGGAGTAGCCCACGGGTGAAAAGTTTTTATTATATTTTTGCCGAGTAGAAATTTAAAAGAGCTAATGAAATATTCTGTAATAGGCGTTGTAATTTATAGAATTCTAGTGGAAAGTTCCGAGATGAAGTTGGGTGAATATCAGTTTGAATAGGAGGGGAAAGCGATATTGTAAATTAATCATTTTTTTCCTTGCTACCAAACGACGCGAATATTTGCAAAATTAATTGATGGTAAAATTTAAACCCCACCTCATCCTTTGTTATATTTTGTGAAGGAATGTGTCCTGAGTGTCCGCGAACGGTGAAATTTTCTGTTTACAAATTTCTCATAATTTTTTTTGTTTTCAATCGGTTATTACTCAATAGCTTAACGTTGAGATTGAAATTAAAAAAAAAAAAAAAACGTAAGCAGCCATGCCGCATTACTGGAGCTGAGTTTTTAACTGGGGCTTGTTTTGATTTAGTAATAACCTTGCTTAACCGTTCATCACTACAGGCCACACCCAATACCAAGTCTGAAAACCCCTACCCTATCCTTTCCAAAAACACTTAAGAAGTTCAATTTGGCACAAATGTAGTATTTCTTGCCATGAAATAATCATGTGAACACATATTTCTCAAATTATAACTATTTGAGGGTCCTCAAATTATCTTCAAATTTTGTAAATCCGCCATTTTGGATCCATTTTGACTCAAATTTAAGTGGTTATATTCTGGTCACAAACTAATCCTACACACAAAGTTTGACCATTCTAGGCCGATTTGGTGATGAGATATGGAAGATTCATGAAATTTCCTGCAGCAATTTCCCCTCCAAAAGCCGTTTTTTGCTCTAACTCCCCTCCAAAATCACTGAGGAAGCTAAAATCAAAATACGTTTGTCACTTGGGCTCATTTTATCATATGACACAGCAATAAAAAATTTTCGACCCCTCCTGTACCCCCACCACTATTTTAGGTTGGTAACCCCGCCTTCCCCCTCCAACATCATGTATGGAAGTGAATTCGGGATATAGTATACAACTTATCCCCAATAACCATATGAATTCATATTAATTACATTTTTACCAACTTGAGGCTCCTCAAGCTCTACTCAAAATTTTGATAATCCGCCATTTTGAATCCATTTTGATCCAAATTCAAGAGGTCATATTGTGGTCACCAACTAACCTCACACACAAAATTTGACCTCTTTAACTTGATTTGGTGGGGAGATATGGAAGATTCAAGAAATTTCATGACTCAAAACTTCCTCAAAAAGCCGTTTTTTGATCTAACTCCTCTCAATATGCACTTAGAAGCTGAAATTTGGATATGTTAGTATCCGTGACTCACTCTTTCATATGAAATCAAAAACGAAAAATTTGAGCTATTTGCCCCTTCTCCAGCCCCCTCAAAATTTGAGTGATCCGCCATTTTGAAATTTATCGAAAAAACAAAAAAACTATTTTTGCGCATTTTCAAGAAGAGTCTCTCACCAAATTTTGAGCGAATTTTATGAATACTCGCCGGCGCTACGCGTGGGGGAAAAAAAATATATATATATATACCAAAAAGTTGGACATTTGCCAGATGATTACGAATGGTCTGAAACGCAAAGATTTGAAGACCCCACCCTCCCCCGACCTTCCCTTCCCAAATCAGGTAGGCTGTAATAGCTATCGTTTTGTTAAAAACTCAGCTAAAAAAGATATATACTATGGAAAATTTGTAAAATAAAATTAATTCTCAATATTTGGAAGCACTCAGAGCACATGCGCTAACAAAACATATTAGAGAATGGAATATAAATTTATAAAAAATTTTAAACTTGATTTCAAGGGAACATTTTTTTTCAAATTATTTGCAAAAAAATGTGAAATTATGGTCAATTTTTTCCATTTCATCATATCTTCCAATCTACTTCCTCCATTGAGACCAGTTTTTCTTTAGTAATGCTGCTTCATAGTATATATACTGATATTTTGCGGCAAACAACAGTTCCCATTTGCCTTGAATAACGAAATAAAAAATTTTCAAGTTAATCTTCATCAATGTAAAAAAAAATTCAAACTCTTGTATCTCAGCCCCTTCAAAAAGTAGGTTGAGCAAACCATCATGTATAAGTTTCATACAAGTAGCTCTACATGTGATATGAAGGAACTCAGATTAACGTGAAAGGCACTGTATTAACTTTATCATATTTCAACATTATTTTGTAGTAATCCGTAAAATGGGATATTCAAGTAGAAAGTAGGGTTTTGTCCCTTCAGAAGATGTGTACTCATAAGTGATAACAATCTATTATGATGCCTGGTTCTGTTAAGCAACGAGCCTCTTCGCTTTATACCCAGCTACGCGCTACTTTATCTGCGAGTAGCTAAGTGAGAGGACCGATTAATGCGCTTAACTAGATTAACAGAGATTGCATCAACTTGACCTGTGCCGAAAAAACGAACGATCTACGGTTATGTGATGGTAAAAAGGGCCCCCTATGGTCATGGGATGGAGAAAGCGGTAGGTAGAGCTCAACAGCAGTTCTCTAGTAGTGCAGTGTAGTGTGTGTGCGTATGGGGAATTTCCGTAGAAAAAAATAAGGAGCAGTTCTCAGCTAAATGATCACCTAGAAAAAGAATTTTAATCTAATCTTCATGAGTGATTTACCTAAATTAAAAATTATTATTTTTTTGTTACAAACTCAATTTGATGTTATTACTAATTACTTCGATTGGGATCAATTATATTATGTATTTTCTTTCATTGAAAGATTTCCTCGTTAGCTCTTCTCTCCTGCTGCATCTTGCCGAATAAAATAAGACATAGATTTACGTACCCCATACACGTACTGTGGGAAACTCCGGGTGAAAATCGTAGAAACCCACACGATAAATAACTCGCGCCAGCAATTACACGGTGCCTCATCGAGTATACGCGTTTTCGTCGAACAGTAGGCAGAGTGGCTAAACATTCGTATATTTTTTACCATCTTGACGGTGAATTTTAATTTAAAAGCCAAAAAGAGTTAAATAGTTAGCAAACAATATTAAGTATTTACAATGTTTGTAATCCGTTAATGGGGACCAACGAACAGCGTTTACTTTGGCCCGTTGCCGGCGCAAAGCGGGCTGAAATTTAATTAAAAACGTGAAACTAGCCCCGGAAAATGTAGCGAAACAATTATTTTTCGAATAAGCACGCCGCGGCGCGCGAAGACAGAAGAGGAAAATTCCGAAAAGAAATCATTGTCGAGTATTTTTAGCCGAATGGCCGGCGGCGTTCGGTGTAATTTTAGTCGTAAAAAATTACGTTAACTAGAGAATAAACAATATTGCGGCGTCACCCGACTACCTAGCGTTATTTTTTGGTTCGAATGAAATTAAACAAACCGTAAATTGCTCGTACGACGTGACCTCAGAGCTGGGGAAAAAATGCTGGCCGTACTTAGGTGGAAAAATAATTTAAATTAACGTCCTTGTCGTCGAGAATGTTAACGTCGAGTTGGAGGGAGAATGTGGAAGAAGATAGAAGAAAAATTAGAATCATTAGCGAGGGGCTTACGATCATTAAAGTTTCACGCTTCGACGAATTTATGACATTCGGATACTCGCCAAGTGGCAGGAGGCAGACGATCGAGGTGAGTTCATTTGGCCGCTGACTACTACGAAACAAGCAGCTCCTAAGAAAATTGGATTTCCCTCTCGGTCCTTCTCTTTGATGTAGAATCAACATGAATTCACCCCTAGAATAAGGATTCTTCTTGTATAAAGAATTGGAGTAGAATTTCTTTGTGAAGTCGATCCAGATTGAAATATTATAAGAGTTGTGGCAATCAAATTCTGTAAAGTTTGTACTGCACTAACTTTCGCATTGAGTGTATCAAGAAATTATTTCAAAATATTTTGCAGTACTATCTTCTTGACTAGTTGCATTTTTACCATATTTTATTAAATCGCTTTGAGTCTTGTCTCTTCAATGTAATCAATTTTATACTATCTTCTAGATAAGGTTGCGATTTGAAATTTGAAATGTATTACCTAAGAACCGACGACAATGCTGAAAAATTAATTTAAAAGAGGTAAACTAGAAGCGAGAACAAAGAGCTATATTATAAACAATGACTATGGCAACAATAGAAATGGCAACAATGCCAACAGTTGAACTGACAATAATGAAAATTACAAAAATTCCAGTGATTAAAATGGCGACGATGTCAATATTGAAATGATAATAATGAACGGACAACAATGATAACAATGGAAATGGCAACTATGCTAACAATTGAACTGACAAAAATAAAAATAACATCAATGACCATAAAATAAATTTTTAAAATAGCAACAATGAAGGAAGCAGCAATGATGACAATAGAAATGCTAACTATGTCAAGAAATGAACTAACAATAACATCAATGGCAATTATGTAAATGCTTAAAATAGCAACAATGAAAGAAGTAACAATGATTACAATGAAAGTGAAACTATGCCAACAATTAAACTGACAATAAGATTTATATCAATGGCAATGATGTAAATATTTAGCAACAATGAAAGAAGTAACAATGATTACAATGAAAGTGGCAACTATGCCAACAATTAAACTGACAATAAGATTATATCAATGGCAATGATGTAAATATTTAGCAACAATGAAAGAAGTAACAATGATAACAATGGAAATAGCAACTATGCCAACAATTGAACGGACAACAATGAAAATAACATCAATGGCGACAATGCCAATAGTGAAGATGACAAAAATGAAAATAACAACTATGTCAATAATAAACCGACAATGATGAAAATAACAACAATGCCCAGCAATTAAATTCTTGCTTCTTTTTTATATTTTTTAGAAAGAGAAAAAAAATGAATGATTTGATATATTATTATTAGATAGATAGGTATATCCACTCAAATGGAAAACTCCACAAAATATGGCTTTGAAAGATGAAAAAAATTAAAAAAAATAATTTGTAAATCTTCAACATCACTTTAGGTGGTCTAAAAATCAGGTTAGGGAGCTGAAATTTCTATGATGCCCCCATGAGGTCATTTAACAACAATTGTGACCACCACATTCATTTTTTGAGAAAACCCAAAATTTGGCTCACCCTATTGCCCCCTCCCTCCTGGCTAATTTCTGCTTATGCTGAACTACATTATGATTGTCCAAAATACTATAGTAGTTGGTAGTCTGGTAGTACCAGTATAATAGCTCTCCGCTTGAACAAACTGTTCCAAATTTTGTTTGAAATTTTCATTCTTCATTTCTATATTTTATAACTCCTTGGAAAAAGTTACTCTACAAAAGATCGTATAAAATAGGAATAAATCATACTGTCATCTTAAAACTTGATCTGATCCTTAATGAAGATTCTCTCTTCTTGACGTCGAAAACGGTAGCAACCCAATTTCACCAAAAGAGAAGTTCAGAATTGTATTACTAGAACATGAATACCGGTTCTCGTAGCGATTCGTATGAATAATCGATGGTCGAATAATTTGATGGGAAAACATACGTGGAAGGCGATATATAGGAAACTGCTTACACTATTTACCCTATGTGGAGCACGTATGCGGTACATGAACGCGGCTACAATGGAACTCCATTTCGGCGGGTATATTTATACGCGAGAGCGGCGCGGCGTGGCAACGACGTCGTGCTATATAATACCGTGTCGCGCGATATAAAACGCGAAAAAAGTTATACATTTACAGTCGAGTGTCGTAGTTACCATTTTAATTTGAATAAAACCTTTTAGGAGTGATCATGTTACGTGTTTGCGTTACATTTATATTCCATTCACGGAAGTTTTCTTTTTTTATTCGCGTCGAAAAGTAAATTTTCCCATCAGTCGCTTATGTAATTTTAATAATTCATATTATAAACACACACGCGGGCGCGCTTCAAACGTTAATGGATTTCGATTCTCGAATATAAGCGGGGAAGCCGAACGACGCGGTGGAATCGAGTGGCAAGTCGAAGAATAAAAATCATTTTTTCGACGTTGGTACTACATTCCATATATACGTATGTAGCGGAAAAGACGGAAATGGTTTGGTAACCGCGGGATTTAACGAAGGCGAAGTCGAGCACAGGTTAAGTTATGCGGAAAATCCTCACCGTCGTCGAATTTTTATGCAACTACTCGGTATTTTATGGATATTTATGTGGATAAGTTCTCGTGTTCGTGTTTAAACGTTCTCGTATGCTTCAAATTCTTTAAGGGAACTGGTAGATAGGCTAGAAGTAGGTGAAGTATGATACACGTATTCGACCAACTCTATTTTAACTTCCCTAATGGTGTTTTCAAATGATAAGGGGAAGTGGGAAAGAATTTTTGTGACGGTAGGACTGAGACCAGCGTGAAGAATTTTATGAACACCGTACTGGTTGACGCAATTCCGAACACATGTGTTTCCGATCTCACTTTTACTGTTTTCCTTTATCCTTCCGATTACCCCATAAGATTTATTCTCCTTCTACATTTTCTCACCTGATTATTCTTAAACACAAAATCGCGATCTCTTACCGATCTCGAATTGCGTCAACTAGTTTTGTCGTCGTTTCTACCACGTAGAAGAAAGTCGGCCTCTGCGACTTCACATGAAGTTCTGAGGTTAATTTTAGTATTTTAATCGTTCAATTATAATAAGTTTATTCTCAGTATCTAGTCATAATGACCAAAAGTAATTCTAAATCAATTAGTTCTTTAATTAAAATCGTTGTGGTTTCCACTTTCCACCATTCGATTGGGTTAACAAATAATATCAAGTACGATCGTAAAAAATAGCACGATATTGTAAGTTTTTGAAAGGAGGAAATTTATCATTCTCCTAATCCTACCTGTATTATGAATTGCACTATACAATACGTAAAAAATTAAAATGCTGCATAAATGAACTATTTAGACTGTGGACGTCGTAACTCACAAAAGTGAGATTTTACAGGAGAGGCAAAAAACAGTTTCACAAGTGCATAATAGAGATACAAAAACATTCTGTCATTTTGTAATATTTCCTGAACAAATCGAGTTGGGCTTGAAAATATTCGCACAACTATTGAGAGGTACCCAAGCTACTCAAAATTGCAAAAACCTTATTTTCGCGAATATGCGGGATAAGACCTACTCTATTTAAGTAGTTCATATATGTGTGTGACTCCAGGACACGTAAAATTTTGTAAGACATTGTCCTTGATATGAGAAATGTAAATATTACCCTAGAGAACGGAATTTTTCGAAGGCGCTGTCCAGGTCATTTCTAAAGTTTTCTTTTAGTAGTACCTTTCATTGATTTAAAAAAAAAAAAAAAAGTAAGCAGTCATGCCGCATTACTAGAGCTGAGTTTTTAATAGGGGTTAATTTAAACTTGCACATAATAATTCTTCATGCTCATACGCATTTCTGAGGCTGAAAACTGCCACCTACTCCCTCCAAAATAACTTAAAAAGCTTTAATTTAAGGTATGTAATTGTTATTTCTTGACTATTGAATCAATTACGTGAGCCCATATTTATGAAATTTCATTAATTTGTAGCTCCTCAAGCCTGTTTTAGATTTTGATGATTCCCCATTTTGGATCCATTTTGAGCCAGATTCAAGGGGTTGTATTCTAATATGCAGCAAACCCCACAAACAAAGTTTCAGCTTTTCAAGTACAGACTATGAAATTTCCCAACGTGATTCTTCTTCAAGAGGCATTTTTCTCTCCAACCTCATATCGCAAAGATTGCGCGAATGAAGTTCAGCACAGTAACTGGAGTTTTTAAGTCTAAACTAATTGATACCTGGAAATGGATAAATTACATATAGTTGATTGCCGCATATTATGAAATTTGAAAATTAAAAATAGCCAAAAGAATTGAGAAACGTGACTCGATGACCAGCCCCTCACTACACAGTTTATCCAACTTTGAAAGCTGAAATTGTAATATTTGAGTAATTTGAGGTAATTTTGTCATATCAAGTCAGAATTAATAATTTAGGACCTTTTGTTCACCTTTGCCGCATTTTCGTTCCTCCAACATCACTTGTGAAAGTGGATTGAAAATATAGATTTGAGTAGATACTTTATCAAAATTGAGCTATTTTAGGCATTCTGAAATATTTTTTAAATTTCGATCATATTTTGCCATTTTGGATTTATTTCAATACCAATTTAAGGAGACGTGTCTTGGTTTATAATTAACGTTACATATAAATTTTGAGCTTACTGCTTCGATTTGGTGAGAAAATGCGGAAGATTCGTGAAATTTTCTGTAGGAATTTCTATTTTGAAACTCGTTTTTGCTTCAACTTCCCTCCAGATTCATTTGGGAAGCTAAAATGAGAATTAGTGAGTCAGTTGAGATCATTTTATCATATGACACCACAATAGAAATGTTTTCGAATTTTCATGTACCCCCACCACATATTCAGGTGAATAACCTTTCCTCCTCTCATCCAACATTATGTATGGATGTGAATTAGGATATATTATACTTCTCATCTCCAATAATCATATAAGTTCATATTAATTACATTTTTACTAATTTGAAACTCCTCAAGTTCTACTCAAATTTTGATAATCCGCCATTTTGGATCCATTTTGACCCAAATTGAAGATATCGTATTCTGATCATCAACCAACCTTGCATACAAAGTTTGACCTCTCTCGATCTATTTGGTACGGAGATATGTAGGATTCATGAAATATCCTGTAGCAATTTCCCCTCCAAAAGCCAGTTTGGTTCCAACTCGCCTCCAAATTTACTTGGGGAGCTAAAATCAGAATAGGTCGGTCACTTGAGCTCAGTTTATCGTATGATATCACAATGAAAAATTTTCGAGTTCTCGTGTACCCCACCTCATTTTCAGATCTATAACCACTCGTCCTCCCCTTCCAACATCATGTATGGAGGTGAATTGAGGATATATTATACTTCTTATCATTAATAATCACACGAGTTGACGTTAATAACATTTTTACTGATATGAGGCTTCGCAAGCTTCACTCAAATTTTGATGATTCGCCATTTTGGATAGGTTGTGACTCAAATTCAAGAATTTACATTTTGGTCACCAATTAACCCCACAAATACAGTTGGATTTTTCCAAATTGATTTAGTAAAGAGATATGGACGATTCTGGAAAATTTCACGACTCAGAGTTCCTCAAAAACCTGTTTTTTGCTTCATCTCCCCTCAGAATACACTTGAGAAGCTGAAATTTGGATACTAGATTGATTTGTTGCTGAGACATGGAAGATTCAAGAAATTTCATAACTTAGAACTTCCTCAAAAAGTGGTTTTTTGCGAATACTTCCCTCCAAACGGACTTAGGAAGCTGAACATTGAATATGTGTTACTTACTCTTTCATTTGAGATCAAAAACGAAAATTTTTAGGTATTTACCTCTTCTCCATCTCCCCAAAATATGTGGCATCTACGAGATGATTATAAATTTCTGAAGCGCAAAGATTTCAAGACTTCACCCTTTCCCAACCCTCCTCCCAAAATCAATACTTATCTTTTTCGAGTTAAAAACTTAGCCAAAAATTAACATTTTTCAAGCCAGGTAATTTTTCTCCGTGTAGCTACTAAGTATCTGTAGTCCATATTGCACATGTTGAAAAAAAATCATTTTTTATATTTTTTATTTCCTTCCAGCCCCCGTTTAAATTATCATTTGTATGTTGAATTACAATTGTAGGTTTTTCAGAGGGGTGCAGCTTGATTAATATTGAATTAGCTTCCAGTTAGAGGCGTCAAATGTATAAATCCTTCGCTGCCTCTAAGACCTCTAAGACCTCTTCCACTCCTTCCAAAATAAGAAATTCTACAATAGCCGTCCTTTTTTTGATGAGAACTTCTGCTATAAATCAATTGACTTTTATGAATTTTGACTCAAAACTTGTTTTTTTCAATACTTTATGGACTAATAACGCACGAGCAGTATTTTAATGGTAATTTTTCAATAGTAAACCCAGCAGAGTAAGTATTTAAACAATGCGAGCATCCTTATTTGTCGCTATAATTTCATCCTACACGAGACACGACGCATTTACTGTCAGTAAAATACTGGCCGTGCGTCATTGGGAACACCTAACAGTGGTGAATAGAAATACGTCGGATATTATTTTCTTGGCGAAAGGGAGCGCTACGTCCTACATATGTTTCACGAACACTTATCCTACGTGTTCGAACCCCTAACACGCACACCCACTACCTACGCATGAAAAAAACATTCCCATAAAACGACCATAACCACATTCCATCCTCGTACGTATACCACTCGGAGAGAAAAGAGGGCGATAATAACACGCTACATAACCGTTAAAACGTAATTGAATATGAATAACAATTAATTCTTTCGATAAATTTAGTCGGCAGTCGTAAAAGGAGAAAGAAAGCACAACGTAGCTCGGTGAAAAAGGAAAAAATACGCGGTTTTAACGTTCATCGGCGATAAACTAGCGAGTTGAAAAGAAAGAGGGTGAAAAAAAATACCGACGAATTCATAAGTATCGCCATCGCCTGCCGTATTTAAATCTAAAATAAGTCGAAAATATAGCTGGTGGTATTCGCGTGATGCCTATTACCGAGCAACTTTTTACCTCTCTGGTATTATAAAGTACTCGATTGTAAAGTGGTATAGAGTATGGCGGCGGCGGCGGAAGTAAAAACGTTTATCTCACGAACTGATCGTAAAACCTCGCCGAATAACTAGAACGGTATTAGTACCATTTTCTGCCTTTCTGTAATATATTACCTTTAAATATACTACTATAGGTATGCATTTGTGTAGGTGTTTTTTTTACTCCTTTTGCTGGCGAGCTATTGTGTGGAGCGTGTAAAAGAACGATTTTTTCGGAGAAAGACGGCGCGCGCGTGCGAATTCAAATATATGCGAGAGTTTAACCTTTACAGTAATTTGGAAATATCACGGTTACGCGTACCGAAACGGGATAATGAACTTTTGGGTGACATTGTCGTTTGATTTGTATAGTCGGATTTTTCGCGACAACGATAACGACGCGAAGTTAGTATATGGGAATGATACACGAGCTCGGAGAAAGTTCACGAAACGCATTAGCACACGTATCGTTGGCGAGTTGCTTTTTTGTCTGCGAAATTTGGCGTGTACGCGCCATTTTACGGGTTATTAGGTGATAAATGGGCGAAGCGATGGCGCTAATTACGCACTATATGTTCAAGGACTCGAGGTGATGAGACGATCTCGGACCCACAGGCTTCGAATCTTCGGATGGTGTATTACCCGAGGTCGTCATACTTATGGTCGAGCTAGTTAATCGGCGGAATTTTCCAATCTCAGTGTTCCACGAGCTCGCCTAAGGTATAGAATGCTTCGCAAATTAATAACGAAGTATCGAAAATAATCCCTTTTAAGTCGTTTACGTCGGACGACGCGCGTATTATTGGCGTTTAACGTTAACGATCGCGCCAAAGCTTTAATACCGAGATAGGATTACACTGGTTAATAGTTTGCGGCGTGGTAAATCCGTTTATCTTGTAAATCGTTCGAGTGTATCAGAGGACATGCGTTTATTTATCAACTTGTTAGCTGAGGTTTTGATAAAAACGACAGCTATTGCAGCGTACTGATTTGGGAAGGGGTAGGGGGAAGGTGGGGGTCTTCGAATCATTGTGTTTCAGAACATTTGTAATCATCCGGCAAATGTCCAACTATTTGGTATGCATAATGTATTTCCCCCCACACGTAGCGTCGAGGGGTATTGATGAAATCATTTAAAATTTAGATGGTTTTTTTCGATACATCTCAAAATGGCGGATCACTCAAATTTTGAAGGGCGATGGAAAACAGGCAAATAGCTTAAATTCTTTGTTTTTTGATCCATACAAAAGAGTGAATTAGGGACACCAACATATCCAAATTTAAGCTTTTTCAGTGCATTGGGAAGGGAGTTAGAGCAAAAAACGAAATTTTGAGGGTGTTTTGAGTTATAAACTTTTGTGAATCTCACATATCTCATCACCAAATCAATCTAGAAAAGTCAAACTTCGTGTGTAGGGTTAGTTAAGGACCAGAATATGGCGTCTTCGATTTGGATCAAAATGGATGCAAAATGGCTGATTACTAAAATTTGAGTGAAATCTGAGGAGCTTCAAATTAGTAAAAATGTAATTAATATGAACTCATATGATAATTGGGAATAGGAAGCATACAATATTCCCAATATACCTTCATATATGATGTTGGATGGAAGAAGGGGAGGTTATAAACCTTGAAATATAATGGGGTACACGAGAAGGTCGAAAATTTTTCATTTGATGTCATATGATAAAATGAGCCCAAGTGACTAACCTACTCTGATTTTAGCTTTCGATGTGAATTTGGAGGGCAGCTAGAGCAAAAAACCGTTTTTAGAGGGGAAATCGTCGCAAAAAATTTCACGAATCTTCCATATCTCCTCACCAAATCGACCTAGAAAGGTCAAGCTTTGTGTGTAGGGTTAGATTAAATTTCTGTCGAAATAGATCCAAAATGATGTATCGTAAAAGTTCGAAGATAATTTGAGAATTGCAAACCTGAACAAGCCTCAATTGAAAACTCAGCTCCAGTAATGCAGCATGGCTGCGTACGTTTTTTTTTTCTTTTTGCAAATGTAAAATCATGTTGTTACAGTTGAGCTAATTTTGTGAAGAGAAGTAAGGGGAGAATGTGCTCTTATTTTCACGCTTTATACGATTTCTTATTCATTTGTCAATATCCAACGACTTCTTCCTTTGAAATGTATTTTTTTTACCTATTCTCAGAGATCCATCGTATGAATATGAAAAACGCCAAACATTTAATCGAACGAAGTTCGTTTAGATACCTTTAAGTTCTTTTTGATCACACTCAAAATGTCGATCTACTCAAATTACGAGGAGAACTGGAAGGGTTTCACAAATCTCGAATCTTCGTTATGAATTGAGAAAACTGGTACACCAAAATTTCAACATTCGAAGTAGAGTGAAAGTGGAGTGGGAAGCATCGAGAAAGTCTTCTCAACGAATTTTGAGCGATCAAATCTCTTGTAGCCCCTGTTTATCTCTTCACCAGATGTACCCAAGAAACTCGAATTTTTTGCGTGCAATTTGGTAAAAGCGAATAAAATTTACAAAATTATTTTATTACTTATTGTTGGATTTGGTGAAATGCAAAGAAAATATTAATATCGAAAATTTGCGACTCTTTAGCGACTTGAACGGCAGTTGGAGCCAAAAACGACTTTTGGAGGAGAAATCAAGTTATGAAATTTTTCAAATAATTTATTTTCATATGTATAATTCACATTTTGGGATAAGCATCACATTTCTGCTATTCATAATTCATGAGATATAAATTTTTGAAATTAGATTATTTTTACGATTAACATTTTTTTCACCTCAGAATGTCTCAGCCCCATCAAATTTTCAAGTAGGCAAACCATCATACATATATGTAACTTGAGTTGTTCTGTTTGTAGTTTGAGGGAGGTGCTCCTCATATATAGCACCCTGTATTGAGCCAAAAATTAAAGCGATGAAAAATTTCCTCTTTCTTGGTGGAATCGAAAGTAAGTTCGACTTTTAGAGAGGAAATCAAGTTATGATATATCTTCAATTCTTCATGCATGTATTGCTCTTCTAGTATGTGCCTAAAAAAGTCACACACTATATGCATAATCGATTGAAAATCAGAACATGATTCTTCAGTGCTGAGTCAAAATAAACCCATATGGTAGATACATCAAAATTTGAGAATAGAGTGAGAAGTCCTCACTAGCTCAGATTTGATAGTTACCCATTCACACGCTTATTAAATTCAAGAAGTAAATATATCTGAGTTATGACCTCCAACGTGTGGCTCCTGATGAAATAAATAGACAATCATGAAAAATTTCTCTTTCCTAACTCAAGTTGAATTGATGGTAAGAGGAGAGGGGGTGGTTTGGAGTTGAAATGCTGCATTTGAAGGAGAAATCAAATAATGCAACTTCTTCGCTGTTCCATATGTCTTCACCAAATCTTTTTGAAAAGCTCAACCTTCGTATTGGGAGGTTGAGTGTCCTTTGGAATCCAACATATGATCTCTCAAATTTGAGTCAAAATTGATACAAAATAGTGGATGGAAAATACTTAAAGAAAAATTGATAAGCGTCAGTTACTAAAAATTGATGAATATTGATTGGTCGAAATCTAGAATAAAAATATATTCTCATTTTAACTTCTCAGGTACTTTTTAGCATTATTTATCGATCTTAAGCCCTGCACCGATTATAGAAAGGCAGCTATGATTGCTAATTTTTTTGTTTCAATACATTGTGGTCGCAATATGTCCGCAGTAGTGAAAGAAGAATTTCGATTATTGCGGAAGGAGAGAAAAAAGTTGCAGGAAAATTAGGGCGTGTGTCAGATCGAAACGTTAAACTATCCTCCATCTTAATCGAATAAAAAAGAAACGAAAAGGGTTCGCAGCGTACTTCTTAACACCGTAAACCTTTCGGCCCCTAATTAAAAGCTCAATCGGTCCAGGCTAAGATTTCGATGCTTCTTGTCTTTCCCGTCAGCAACAGGTCGATGTTACGACGACCCATCGTTAGGGGGTTTTTCTTTGCAGGGAGCATTACACATCCTATATGAGTATTCGTATTCGTATCTATATACACGTAGGGAAGGAACAAAACGCCTAGTACAGTCGTATAGGTGCGGTATAACGGTAATACGAGGTTATACGAAGCCGAAACTTAATCACATTACACCTTCTCCGGCGTCCGTGTGTTTCGGCTAACTCGTATACGCCGGTCGTATTAACCTTCTTGTATAGTATGTAATCTTCTAAATGGAGAGCAATAAAGAAAAACTTGATTGTATTAGCCGTACGCGGCGGCGTTTTCTTTTCGTCTCGTTCGGTCGTCTTTGAGCGAGGCTACCCGGGCGCGTTTTCGCTTCGTACGCTTTCCACCGTGTTATAGGTACACATGTAAGTTTTCTTACTAGAGGCGTTGTCTAAATAAAAACTTATTTGGCCAAAGTTCTTCTTCGCCGGCTAAATAAACTACCATCGCTTTTTAAGCCTCGTAATCTAAATTACCTTGAATAAAACAAACCCTTTTCCAGCAATCGGAGGCTCGAGTAATCTTATTAAATTTATGACGCGAAATTTACTCTCGCTTTTCAAATTATCCAGAATTACGCGTCGTTACCTTTACGCGTTGTAGGATGTTGGAGACGCGCGGGGTACGTCGGGGTTCGAAATTTAGATATTTTTTGTATTCGGGGATCCCCCCGGTCGACGGTAAATTTACGACGGACGTTTACACGCGCCGTGACATCGGGTCGTGTTGTTCAAATGTTGTACGACCCTTCGTGCTTCGATTCGCTCTATTAACGTCTAGCTCGGTGTTGAATAATTTGCATATACGTTTCGCCGTAAATGTGGAATTGGGAGTTGTACTTACGGCGGACCGGTTAGGCAATTTATGTAACATGGTGAACGTTCGAGTGTTCTAGTAACATTTAGCGATAATTAATCATGTAATTCTTCTGATCATCAATATTCTGCGTAAATGATCGTGTATATTTTTGGTAATGTTATATTAATGTGGGTTATATAATTTTTTATATAATTTTCTTATCATTAATGTTTTATTAATTTTTTTCAAATTTTTATTACCATAAATTCCAACTAAAAGAATATAATTATTATAATATTAATTTCCAAATTAATCTCGTTATTAGTACGCAAGATCACTTTTGCAGCTTTTTCAAGAGTTGTCATCAGAGCGCGACTCTTTCGATGTTCCATCCGAATACTCTTCTTTTTCAAACATGAAAATATTTGAAAAAAAATTGTAGAATTTGATCCATTAAAAAATAAATAAGTGACGAGATAGAACGAATAAAATCATTACTTAATCATATTATGAATTACATGGAAGTTTGATATGGTTTATGATCAAAAAGATTGATTTTCTTTTTTTTTTCATGTTGGAAAATATTGATAAAAAAAAAACGTAAGCAGCCACGCCGCATCACTGGAGCTGAGTTTTTAACTAGACTAAAACCACTTAAAAAGTTGAATTTGGAACAAATGTAGCATTACTTGCCATGAAATGATCATGTGAACGCAAATTTCTTATAAGTACTTCAAACATCTCAAATTATCTTCAAACCTTTATGATCCACCATTTCGAATCTATTCTCATCCAAATTTAAGATGCCATATTCTGGTCATTAATTGACTCTACACACAAATTTTGACATTTCTAGGTCGATTTGGTGACGAGATATGGAAAATTCACGAAATTTCCAGGAGCAATTTCCCCTCTAAAATCGGTTTTTTGCTCTAATATCCCTCCAAACTCACTTGGGAAGCTAAAATCAGAATAGGTTAGTCACTTAGCCTCATTTTATCATATGATGTCGCAATAAAAAATTTTCGATTTCTAGTGTACCCCACTACATTTTAAGATGGATAACCCCTCCTTCTCCCCTCTAACATCATATATGGAAATGTATTGAGGATATTGTATACTTCCTACTCCCAATAATCGTATGACTTCATATTAATTACATTTTTACTAATTTGAGGCTCCTCAGGTTCTACTCAAATTTTAGTCATCCGCCATTTTGTATCTGTTTTGACCTAAAATCAGGAAGTCATATTCTGGTCACCAAATAAGCCCACACACAAAGTATGATCTTTCTAGGCCGATTTGGTGAGGAGATATGGAAGATACAAAAAATTTCATAACTCAAAACTTTCTCAAAAAGACATTTTTTACTCTAACTCGCCTCAAAATGCATTTAGGAAGCTGTAATTAGGATATGTTGGTGTCTGTGACTTACTCTTTTGTATTGAATCAAAAACAAAAATTTGAGCTATTTGTCCTCCCTTCAGCCCTCCTCAAAATTTGAGTGATTCGTCATTTTGAAATTTTTCGAAAAACAAAAAAGTAATTTTGTTGCATTTTGAAGGTGAGTTTTCATGAATACTCTTCGGCGCTACGAGTTGGGAGAAAAAAATATATATATGCCAAAAAGTGGGATATTTCCTAAATGATTGTAAATGATCTGAAATGTAAAAATTTGAATACCCCCTTCCCTTCCCCCTTCACAAATCAGGCAGGTTGTAATAGCGATAATTTTCAAGTCAAAAATTCAGTTAAAAATGTTTAACTTTTATCTATTAAAAAACATGTTGTTTCAAAATTTGATACGAGTTCGCAATTTTTTTTTGTAATAAATTCATTTCTTTAATTTTTTTTTTTTTTTTTTTTTTTTTTTTTTTTGAAGGAAGTATTATTAAGGGAAAACAATTGTGTACCAAACGAGTCCGCAAAATTTAATCAAAAATACAAACACAAAACTCGTTAAAAAATTTTTTTTAAATATAATGATATTTATAAACTAAAAACGACGTTTTGCCGTACTTGTCGGCATCTTCAGGTCTTTTAAAAAAAATTTTTAACGAATTTTGTGTTTGTATTTTTGAAAAAGGAAGTACGTATTATGTTTTAAAAATTAATTTTTTTTAAATTAACTGTGAAGTTTTAATTTTTAAGGAAAGTTTTTTCAGCTCGAAATACTGACTAATAATCTCTGTGAACAATCACCATATTTTTTCAGAAGGTGAGAAGTAAGGAGAAAAATAACGAGGGAAGGTAATAGAGAAGGGAGGTGAAAGGAGAGACGGTTAGATGATAAAGGAGGTGAGAGAGGAGGGAAGGTAAAATAAGAAAACAGGAGAGAGAATTACTGGTCGTGTTAAAATTTAAAAGCCGTGAGGTATATTTGGCCAGCTAATCGAAGACTTGGTTTCCTGAAGTACCTATACGCAGTAAAATTATTTTCACTTTTTTAATCATATCCACGTTTCGTGTGTAATTAAAAATTACAATCTAAATTTCGTTTTAATTTTTTTTATAAAAAAATAGAGAGTGCTTCAGGGCACACTATTTATGGAACTTCGTTGCTCGAGGGTCAAATGAAATAATTGTCAATTTTCCACCACAATCCTGCGGAATATTCCACAAAAAAGAAAGTTAGGTATTTCTCAAAATATAAATACAAATCACGTTGCCTCACGCGTCGCATCGTTTGGAATAGGAATATGAGAAAAGAAAACTAGCGAGTGAGAAGACGTAGAAAATCCCACGTAAATACAAAATATCCGACAAAAGTACACACGCGTTTCGCAATAACGTGACGATTTGGGTCGCAGAAAAGAAGAAAAAAAAACTGAAAAAAAAAGTCGAAGGCAGAGGAAAAAACCTAGCTCGTTCGCCAACTCGGTACTACAGCGTAGCTTTTGTGTGTTGATTTAAAAGATAAAGGGAGAAAACGGCCGACTTAAATCTTTGACCTCGCCACTAGGTGATGCAAGACGGGAGAAACGGGCGGAATGGGAAAATAATTCGATGCGAGGAGAATCTTATTTTTGCATCTGGCCGCGTTGTTCTAGGTTGGAACTTTTCTCTTTCTTTTAAAGTACTATCTGGCGGTTTGAGCTTGACGCGGAAGGCGCGAAGTTAGAGGAGGGGTACCTCAGCTGGCGCAATTATTTATGCATAATTCCGGCTATGCGGGGCGCCGCTTTGTTGGTTATTTCGAATACAACTGTTGCTCGGTCGTCGCTGCGAGGTGTTGTAACAAATAGCAAAATAAACTCGCGAGAAAATTGGACGAAGAGGGAGCGAAATTTGGTTTTGGTTGCGAAGTGAGAATGAGAAGGAGGGAGAAAAGAATAAAATCCGAAATAAAATGAAGAAGAAATATACACCTGAGACGCTATATATCACATTGAGGTACTCTTCTTTTTGTTAGAGGCTGCGCCGAACGAAACAGCGAATACGAGAAATACGAGGGCGTAAAGTTTATACTTATGAATTGTCTACGTGCATATCGAAGTATAGATTGTACGACTACGGAACGGAGAAAATTCGCGAATGTATTCGACGATACTTTTGTTCCCCGCTTTTATAAATCTTTCGAGACTCGACGTAAAGAACATTACCAATATCAATCAAAAGAGAAGCGAATTTGTTATAGCTCGCGTAAACGCGGTATATTGTGTCGTTGCGGTTTGACTCGACGCTGAACGAGCGGCGAGGATTTACGGCGTCGGCGGGTTCTCCCGGTGGGAAATTATTTGGTAAATAGAAATCGTGCTTGTTATACGTAAAAATTGGCGACCCAGCTGCGAGACGCGAGGCAACGCGATGGAAGCGCTTTCGCATATTCCGCAACGCCGAGCCCAAAGTTATTGGCAATAAAATTGATTATCTGTGGAGATATTTTTTTGACAGTGTTCAGATTGATGGTTTTTTAAATTTGAAATTATCGCTCCCGCAGAGTGTTTGCATTGAATATATTGACGATGGAAGGCGAAAGCGATGGTGTAGGATGAATACGAAGGGTGCGAGTTGGTTTTACGTTTAGTCTCGTGGTTTATTCTCGAGGTCGCGGTCACGTCGTTCGGAACGTGTAAATAAGGAGATTATGTAAAATATGAAATGTGGTCCAGAAAATCTGCGAGTGAACCTTGACATAAAATCTTCCAAATTTTGTTCTTTTTAGGAGAAATTTTCAAGTTGTCGCGTCGCCTCGAATAATAGATCGAAAGTTCCCATCGATCTTTTCTACGTTGATCCTTTCGGAGGTGGTTGAAGCATACAAAATTACTTTTTTTAGTCAATTTTCAAAACTATGGAGGTCAACGTCCTAATATCTCAATAATAAAATAATTTCTCTTTCAATTTTACATGAAAAAAGTAATTATCGTTTTTTCTTTTTTTTTTGTTTGGTGGAAATAATTTGAAAGAACGCCGAGGCCTTTTGATAATAGGTTACACGTTACATCGCACACGTACTAAAATTCAATAAATATTTTGAGGTCCGCCTTTCATTCTTATCATTACTTTTCAACTATACTCCGTCTCCCCCACTTCAACGCTTTCTATTCTGTATTTATACTGTCTGAATATATTTCATAGCATCCGCCCTCTTACTCAATTATCAGCAATTCTCACAGCAAATAATCAAGCAAACTACTGATTTTTGTTCTTGCGCATCTTCCCTTGATGTGTTTCTCCGTTCATTCCTATCTTCTCGCCTCTCCTCTTTTTTTCTTTATCTATCTCATTTTCTCTCCAACTCTTCATCACTCCTCTCTCCCTTCTCTCATCCCTCTCCCTTCCTTCCATTTCTCTCCCCTCCCCTTTTCCTCTCTTTTTTCTTCTCTACCATCCTTTCTTCTCTATTTTCACATCCTCTTTTCCCCTCCCCTCTCATCCCATTCTTCTTCTCTTATCTTTCCCTCTCTCACAACTCCCTTCCTTTGATGATATGTATTTAGAGATTTGAGAAGCGGTACACCGCTCACCCAAATTTGGGTACCTGATGGCCGTTCAATATTACTGTAAGAATTTTGAATGGAATATTTTTGAAATATGTTTTCATTGTTATTATCATCTAGTATTCTTTTTTCTCCTCTTCTCCTCTTCTCCTCTCTCTCCCATCCACTTTTTTCCTTATAACCTCTCACCTCCCTATCTCTTCTACTACCTCTCATACTTCCTCAGTTAGCACTTTACCCTCTTCTTCTACCCTTTCAATTCCTTCCCTATCACATCCCTTCCTTCTTCTTCTCCCCCTCACCTTTTGGATGTTTTCCCTCTATCATGTTATTTCCCCCTCCCTTCTGATTCCTTATCTTACCTTTTCTCCCCTCATTCCTCCCCTCCTCTCTCTTCCTTTCCCCTCCCCTCCCCTCCCCTCATATATCTTTGTGTTTCTCTGTTCCCCTTTCTCTCCTCTCTTTCCCTCTTTCCCTCTCACCTTCCTACCACCCCTGCTTCCTGTCCTAAAAAAATAATGAAAAATTTTAGCCAACAATTTTTTTTTAATCAAAGAAATAAATTTTTTTTTCAAAAATTAACAATTTTGGTTATTTCGTAATTTGTTCGTGGTGTGAATTTTAAATTGTTTCCTTTTTAAAAGTAAATGCAAATGTTTAGTTTTCAGTGTTGCATCAATGCACAATTTTCAATAATATCATGTTTGCGATGTCACTTCAAATTCCACCAGTGATAACTGAGTAGTTGTGAAGGCTTAGCTTCATTATTGATTTTAAGAATTACTGAGAGAGGGATTCAAATTTACTTTCAGGAAATGATAACTTCGAGATATCTTTTTTTAATATCGATGTAGTTTCCATTAACATACGTAAATATAAAAAAGTTGACGTTGAGGTGACGGAAGGGGATAGGAATGGAAAAAAGCTTCAAAATATGTCGAAACTGCTCGATTGTAACTTTTAATATTTTGTTCAGAAAAAAAAAAACTGGTGTTGATTATTTGGAGCTTTGGCCCTTTTAAACCCAGTTTGCCTCCATTAATGAGCATCTAGTATGATAGAAACACGCAGATGACCCCATTCGATCGGTTATGCGAAGTACCGTATGCACATGTGGAGCTGCGAAGCGACGATGAGCCCGCGTTAAATTTCTACATCGATGTCCGACTAATCGAATTAGTTAGTTGAAAACGCCGCCCTTCTCCTCCAGTATCATGATACGCGTAGATACCTCGACGATGCAACAATATCGGAAATTATTGCAACCGAGCGCTAATTTCGGTCGGTAAATTATTTGCGCTCGTGTACCGCACAGGCGGGAGACGTCGAGAACGTTTAACGAAGTTAAAAACTCCGTAGCATATTTTACCGTGCAGGTAAATGTTGCCCGAGGGGATAAAAGAAACGGCTCGACGGCCGATGTAACGTAGCAGCACGATGTTACCATCTTAGGAAGGTAATTTTATCAGTCGTATTTGTACGAATAGAGAGGGTGAATTTTGTTATGTACTGTAGCCGTATATAGCGGATCTGGGCGATATATACTTACGATGCGGATTAGCCCGTTCGAATTATTCGGTTAAGCGGTGATTCTAACCGGAGGCTGTGTTTACAGGTCGTGCGTTTCGACGGTAGTACTGCTGACGCTAGCCATGCCACTTCGTCGATCGCCTAAACAAATCAAATTTTTGCACTGGAATATATGGTTGTTATTCGTCGGCGTACCGATCCAGCAGCAGATGGTGAATGCCTTTCATATCAGTAAGTTATGCACCCTTATATTCTTTTCTATGCGTAGAGATATCCGAAAGGATAATAAGGTCGGGATTTCGACGGTGTAGGTTACAATTCTACAAATACGACGGTCGGTGATTTTTAAACGCGAACTGAGCTCTTTGGTAGCTCATGGGTTGTGTTTTGGTGATGGTGTAGGTATGTGACCGGTGCATATGGAATTGCGGTTGTAAGTTTTGACGCTCGGATGTGATATCAGTGACTTTACGAAGTCTGTATTAGTATTATAATTCGAAAGAAGAATATCGAGGGTATAATAACGATATATATGCTTTAGTTATGTGGCTGAAAGTTATGATTGTAATTGTTGGATGTATATAGAATCATGGAAATGTGTGTCAAAGAGGCATTTAAATTGAGATATTTCTCTATGTATGAAAAAAAGAAGGAGGTAAGCAGCCGTGCCGCATTACTGGAGTTTAGTTTTTCATAAGGGCTTGTTCACATTTGCATATAATGTACATAGTTAAAGTTTTCATGTTCTTAGGCCTCACACTGCATCAAGTCTAAAAACTCACATTTATCCCTCTAAAAACTACCTAAAAAGTTGAATTAAAGATATGTAGAACGTTTTGCCCTCAGGAATCACATAAGCCATAAGCCTATATGTATTAAATTTCACTTGTTTGAGTTGCTTCAAGCCTACTACAGAATTTCACGATTCGCCATTTAAGATCCATTTTGATTCAATGCAGGAGAGTATCGTGATATAAGTATTAATGTGCGATTAGAAAATATTAAGCTGACAGGTTTTACTGAAATTTCTTCTTGTAATTCTTTCCAATAATTAAACATTTTGAAAAGGAATCATATCTTAGATTTTTTAATAATCCCATAAACGTTCACTGAACGAGATTTCATTCTGCTGTAAGATTTGTTATAAAAGTTGCTATTTATTTAATCCTTGAAATAATGAAGAAAAATTATTCTGCATAGTTATCTTTAAAACCAAACAAAGGAAGTCCCGCCCACATGTGGAAACATTTTTTATAATGGGCGGAGCCAGTATAGCGTGTGAACAAGAATAAGTAACATGCTAACTTCAATAGGCGTGGCCAACGTATGGCTTTAGCAAGAACATGTAGTATAGTGTTGAGAATGGGTGTGGCCAACATTCCCTTATAGGGGGAATGTGTAGAACAGTATTATGAATGGGTGTGGCCAATGTAGCGCCTTTGCTAATCTGTGAAAAAAGCAGCAATAAGGAGGCATGGTTGATATAATGTAGGAGACGGAATATAAAACCTTTTATTGCAGGTTTTATTTTTATTCTCATTTTTATTCATGAATTATTGAGTTTTTACCATTGTTTACCTGCTTGTATGTTTTAATATGTAAATTAGTTTGAGATCTATTTTAGAAGTGAGCTTTTCTAAAAATAATTCCCGATAAATGAATAATAATTGGTCTTCGAAAATCTATGTATCAAGCCTTGTGCTGAACAACATAATGTATTCTCGTGCCCAAACTCCGAAGCAATAAACTTTTGTACACGAGGCCGTCAAACACGCTTGGCAGCGAACAAAAGAAGAATGATAAATAGAGTGTTTTTTTTCCTTCTAGTCATTACGTGAAAAAGTACAGAGCTCGCGAAAGTGAAATATTTTAATGACTATTCTGTATTCAAATAGTGTCATAACGTTTATATTTCGTATTCGTAGGGTCTGGGTTTTTTCCATCGTGTTGTTAGTGACAATGACACTTGACGAAGAAAAAAAAAATGTTTGCGAATGCATAATGAAGCTTTTTTTCACCCTTTTTTTTTTTATTACGTCGATTTAAGCTGATGCGTATGGAATTCGATTAAGTGCGCTGTAAATGAGTACGAATAATGTAGAATTTTCTTTCGAAATTTCGATCACGAATTTTTTTTTGGTGCGAAATGAGTAAAGAGAAAAGGCTGCCTATTTGGCGTAATATATTTGTTTACGTCACGTTGCGAATTTCCGCGTGCTACGCTTGACATCGACGACGACGATTTAATTAGTAAAACATGACAGCGGAGAAGGCGCTGCACGCGCGTAAAATGTTAACACGAGTCGACATCGGTGGCGTTAGACGACGGCGGCGAAGGGATCAGCTTAATGAGTCGCCGTTACCTACCTATATCGATGGCGTATATTTAATTCGAGCTCTTTATTTTTCCCGCGTAACGATTTCCGCCTTTGAAACGCGAAAATATCACGGAATTTTAAAATAAACTAAACGTAGTTGCTCCTGTGCACGTGTACAGTGTAGATATCTGGTATACTTATAGTATATGCACGTTCATATAGGTACATTATTATAGGTACCGAGGGAAAGCGTGGTATAATGCACGCACGAACGTTGACGACAGGCATAGGGGCGCTTCGCATCTGATACGTACGCGTTTTAATTAAATTAGTCAACCACATGGAAATCTCCTTGAAGTTGATTAAACGCTGAAAGTTAATAAACGCTAAACTGCGAAATATTATTGCTTTCGTTCGAAATTTACTTTAGACTCGTAATTAAGCGTACGAGTGCCGGTACTTCAACATTCTTAAGAAGCCGTTTTCAAATTAATTTATCAACTCGCCCGGCCCGCCGAGCCAAAGCCATCGTCGGAATTGCGCGCATCCGGTATGCATATTAATTAAGCTTTCTGTAAATTTATTAATGGATAAATGACGTAGAGGAGGGTAACGCGTATGACGTATGGCATTTTTTTTTAGATTTTTTTATTTTATCGAGAACTTCGTTTGGTTTCTCGTGCCGCCTTCTGGTTACTCCCGTTTTTCCCGAGGGCTGTTTGTAATTTCGACGTAATTTATAACCAGCGACGGTGTTGAGAGGTTTTGATAAATTTTGACGATGAAAATGAATATGTGCTCGTATTTCCCGAGGCAGAAATTCGATTTTAATTAAAACGGCGAAGTTTTTGCGCGGCGGCTTTTCGGCGTTTTGTTTGGCTCGACGCGGTTATAGGTCGATGTAGTTGGCTTCAGCGCGTATTGAATGAAGAAATTCAATTTAAGAAATTGGAATAGTTGAATCTCAATATTTTTTTGAAAGTTGAGAATTTAAAAAGAAATGAAGAATTGAAGAAAAATTAAGAGTTGCTGATAAAACATGAAATAAAAATTTTTGATTTTGCAAAAAAATTATGAAATTTGTGAAAACCAAAAATTTTGTGAATATTCCTGAAACGAGCCAACCACTTTCAAAAATTTGCTGTATTCTCATCAGTGAACGTGCCTCCTACCTAAGTTGCAGCATAGGGCACAAGAAAAAAATTGAAAAGCATATACTCATTCTTTTGATGAAATTAGAGCATTATTTTCTAAGAAATTAGAATATTTCCCGAAAAGGAAAATTTTCAAAAAGAACTTGAAACATCTTCACGTGTCCAATTTTTGGGAAAAAATGAAAAAATAAAAATTTGTTGGAAAAAACTTGAAACTTTTGAAGAAGTCAGAATTTATTGTTAAAATAAAATGTGTCAGTTAAATATAAAAAATTTATTCTTGATTCGAAATTTTTTTGAATTCCTTCAATCAAGATGTTGAAGATTGTAACAGAATTTCAATTTTTGAAGAAAATAAACAAAATCCTCACAGACTGCCAAAAATTCAAGCATACGCACCGCTCCCTCTCTTTTCCAACCACTCTCGCTCACCTCCTTCGAGATGACGAATCCACTATAGTCCGGCTGTTCCTCTTCCTCAGAAAAACAAACCTCCTATTGCAGATCTAATTTAATTTTCCGTGCCTCTGGCCTTTGTAGCAGTGCATGGCTTGTTAATGAAGATAAGTAAGTAAGTAAAGAAGCTTGTTAAATTCAAAAACTTTTACTAAAATTTCAGTTTTTTTTTTTTGAAATATATACATATATATATTTTTTTGAAAGAATTAAATTATTTATTTGAAGGAAAAAAAAATTGTCAAAACAAATAAAAAGTTTTGAAAAAATGTTTGCATGTTTGAAAAAAAAAATTAATCGTTTTGAAACAACTGAACAGAATACCCAAAACTGTCGAAATCGAACGAGGTATCTAATTTAACGACTTTTGGTTGATTAAAATATTCGTTTAAAAAACTACAAATTTTTCCGAATACGAGAAATCAAGTTTTATAAGCCTAGTCTCTTTATATTTAGAAAAAAATATTTATTGGGAATTTTTCTAGTAAAAAAGTCTAGTTTTATTTCATCGAAAGACTCAGATCAATTGACCAAACTAGGCAAGTAGGCATCATCAGAAAAATAAGAATTTTTTGTGATGCTGAACATTGAATCGCCCAAGAACTCTCCTTGAACTCATTCGCGATCATGAACCCACAATAAAAAGCCTGTTCACTTTCCTTGACTCTTTTTCTCTGTTCACTCAATTGTATACCCTTCCCCTATGTGGGGTTACCGGTCAACTTTCTGAAATGTAGTATTTCTTTCCATGCCAACATGAACACATATTTTTCAAATTATAACTACTTGAGGCTCCTCAAATTATTTTGAAATTTTGACTCAAGTTTGAGAGATCATATTCGGTCATCAACTAACCTTACATAAAAAGTTTGACCTCTCCAGATCTATTTGGTGCGGAGATATGAAGGACTCATGAAATGTCCTGTAGCTGTTTCTCTTCTAAAAGCCGGTTTGGTTCCAGCTCCCCTCCAAATTCACTTAGGGAGCTAAAATCAGAATAGGCTAGGCACTTAAACTCATTTTATCATATGATATCACAATGAAAAATTTTCGAGCGCTCGTGTATCCCCACCTCATTTTCAGATCAATAACCACTCCTCCCCTTCTCCAACATCATGTATGGAAGTGAATTGCGGATATATTTTGCTTCTTATGTCGTTAATCACATTTTTACTGATATGATGCTTCGCAAGCTTGTCTCCAATTTTGATGGTCCGCCATTTTGGATCCATTTTGACTCAAATTCAAGAACTCATATTCTGGTCACCAATTAACCCCGCATTTACAGTTGTATTTTTCCACATTGATTTAGTAAAGAGATATGGACGATTCTGGACATTTCGCGACTCAAAGCTTCCTCAAAAACCTGTTTTTTGCTTTAATTCCCCTCAGAATACACTTGAAAAACTGAAATTTGGATATGTTGATGTCCGTAATTTACTCTTTTATATGAAATTAAAAACAATAATGTTGAATTACTTGCCCTCCCTCTAGTACCCCCAAAATTTGAGTAATCCACCATTTTGAAGTGTATAAAAAAAATATAGAGGTGTTTTTTTTGCATTTTTAAGAAGAGTCTCTCATCAAAGTTTGAGCAATTTTCATGAATTCTCGCTGGCGCTATACGCTTAGGAGAAAAAATTTATGTGTATTACCAAAAAGCTGGACATTTTTCAGATGATTACAAATGGTCTGAAATGCAAAGATTTGAAGACGCCACCCTCCTCCAACCACCCTTCTTATATCATGTAAGCTGTAATAGCTATCATTTTTATTAAAAACTTAGTTAATGAAAAAAAAAATAATGAAGTAAAAATAAGTGTAATAAGTAATTCGAAAAGATCTGCAAATGTTATCGAACATCAGTGTATAATCTTGCCTCTTTTGGACGACTAAAGCTCGAATGGAAAAACAAAAAGAAATTCGAGCCCTTTGGCGCGAGAAATTAGGTCGTAAAAAATACGTATATAAGCAGGAAATAGCAATAATCGTCGATTTAAATCAAAGTGAAGTACATCTGGACGGCGCTAAGGAGTTACTTCGGTGTAAACGAGCGTTACCGTCACCTCTCCTCCCCATCTTGTGTTACGATGTGGGATAAAAATCGAGCATTTCTCCGTATCCATTTGACCATGCGGTACCTATGTATTTGAGAACACATTCGCGATAAAAGTCGAAAAAAAGCAACCATAACAGCTTCGAGGCTAGGTCGGTTCGCTAAAATCGTGGCACTTAGAAGCGCGCGTATACTCGACGACAAAAAGTTATGTACCTAAGTTCCAACTACTCGAATAATTTTTGGTACGACTATAGCGAAGTGGAAACTAAACGCATTTAGAAGTCCGTCGACGACGTTATACGGATACGTGTCGTTTAAAGGGTGTGCATACTACCCTGGTGGCCGCCGCGGTCTACGAGTATGGAGCGCTGGAATTATCCTCGAAACATTTATTCGCGCGAGGGCGTGAGAGTGAATTCGTATATACGCAACTATTCGAAATATTCGAATACCGCGTGAATACAAATCGCAAATTTATAGTCGGCGATTTGTTAGAAGATTGTAGTTTCGGGTGCGCTTATTACAAAGATTAAGTTGAGGTTGGCCGGGCCCAAGCTGCGTAGTCAATTATGCGGTATGTTTATGGCCGTTCGGTCACTCTGGCCAGTAAGTTGAACGCTTCCCGACGTATAAATTTTTAACCGCCGCGGTAAAGCGTAGCGAACACGTACCAACAACTCTCACCGGAGAACTTATCGGTAGTACGTAATGTCGAATCGTCGTCGATAAAAACTACCCAACGAAAAGTAATAAGTAATAAAACTCGAAGGTATAAATTTTCAATAAACCTAATTTCGCCATTTTACTCGGCTCCGAAGTTTCCTCCTCTTCGTAGCGCGGCCACGTGTTTATTATGGGTTCGAATATTGAGGCTGCGAACCTCCGGAGTACACTGGTGTGGGCTATTAGCGAGCTACAACTCGCTATTATAAAGGTGCATTATTAAAATACCATATCGCGTTTACAGACTATGTTTACGGGTTACAAGCGTTTGGTAATACTTCGGTGGTAATTTCTTCGCCGAGGTAATCGATAGAGGAAGGATTTTTACCGCTTCGCTTCTTCCTGCTAACATAGCTGTGGTGGTAGCGATGTGACACGAACATGAGTAATTAAGTCGGCACGACGTGACGTAGAAATAGGTATACATCGTTACCCGCCAGCAAATTACCATCAACATTCGTGCCGCGTATTCACTACGATTAATCAAAATTACGTCATCAATTCGACTAGTAAATGAACCGTCGACGATGAATAATGAAACGATTATCAATATTAGGAAGGAAAATATGAATGATAAAAAGTAAGCAGGCGTGCCGCGTTACAGCTGAGGTTCTAACCTGTGCTCTTTCAGATTTGCGGAGAATGGTGTTGATCGATTTACCCCAACTATTGGTGCTTTTACAAAGCTTCTCGATACTTTAAGTTCGTTTTGTCAGAATGCCTAGTCTTAGGATCATGCGAGTCTTGAACAGTTTGAAAATCCACAATTTTTTCTCAAATTTTGTAGTATCCACCATTTTTGCTTAGACTTCAGGAGATGTTCGCTGTCCCCCAGAAAGCCAAGCGTCACCAGTACATGTCAGGAATTTTAGAATGTTGTTCGTGATTATACTCTTCACCGATATATAGAAAATCAACAAGTACAATATTATAATTTAATTTCGTTGTTTTCTTCATAATATTTTATACTCTATGCCCTGAACTTTGCAAGCTCCTCTTGCGTCCCACTATAATCCTTTCGTGCCAATTTTTCAATTTGTCGCTGTAGTGTATTGTGTATAATAACAAACATTAACATGAAATTGTTCTTCCTTGCTCTATGTAAAAGCCGCCTGAACTGTAGGAGGTTGCTTAGTGTAAAAACCGTCTCAACTCTGGAAGGGGTTTCCACTCACGGAAACCCTTTTTTGCTGGTATGGTTGAGGATGTTTACTTCAAAGAGACTTGAGAAGATTTTAGGTCATTACAGTGTTCAGAGCCTTCAGAGTTTGGGCGTAGTCTTCCTTAGTGTGTTCTTTTTGTTGCTTTCATTCAATCTCTTCACGTCCATCACAAATGATAATTCTTTTTTTTATGATATCAACCATCCTTAGGCACCTAATAGCCGACCTGAATTTCTTTAAATCTTTACCTCGTCTCAAACTCTGAGTTTTTGAAGTGAGAGTGTTGTAGAACTGCATGTCTCAGGACATCGCACGTATATCTCAGTGGTGCATATTGGGTCATGGGACATTGAGATAAATGAAAAATCCGCTTTAAAACTCGTTTATTTGTAAGTGTAAAAGTGTAAAATTACAAAATCATAACATAGAAAATACATCGTAAGTTTTAAATTTCATTTTTTACGATACAATTCAAAGTAGTTGCTGGTATCCTCTCAAAAACACTTTCATCATTTCCATCTGGCACATAATCATCATCTGTGTTGGATGAAAACTCATCCCACGATCTTTCACGATTACATAATTTTTCCTGATAATCCATACCTAACCTCGAAATGTTTCAACATCTTATGGTCTGAAGCTGATCGACTACAAAATGTTACCAAATGAAGCTAAAACGCATACTTTACTAGCGACAAAATCTACTTACCTCTTTTCCTATTCATATCTCCCTCACGTTTTGAGCGAACTTAAAAACAGATCTTTGAAGTATTTACTTTTCAAAAGATAAAATCGTCGATCCATCTTGATAATCACATTGAAAATTATTATCACAAACACTTCACTTAAGGATAATCCTAGTATACTGGATAATACACGTTTTTAATGTGTCGTTTGTTCAGTGTTACCAAGACAATGATGTGAAAATCCGCGAAAATTTTTAAGTTATAAGTAGATTATTTTTAATGACTGGTCTATGTTCTAATTGGTCATATGTCACTCCTGTAACAACCAATCAGCAAGTTGGAATTGAACAAGTAGGCTGTGCGGTTCTAAAAACTAACCTAAGGGCATACTAGCGAAATGAAACAAAGGCATATAAACGTGAACAACGCGTGTATTAAAAATTATCATTTACAATCGTGTATGAGTATACATGGGCAACGAGACTAGACTAACTGCCCTCGACGATTCCCATCGAGACCAGTCAGGCAAACATAAAATATACAATACAAATCGCGCCTGATACACGCTCTCGCGAGCACCCTTGAAAGCAGGTAACGACGCTGAGCCGAAGCGTACCGCTTCATTGCCCCAGTGCGACGATGATGCCGAAGTCGCGGTGCCAAACAGAGCGATGGCCAGGAGTTGCCTGCCCCTCCCGCGGAAACTCAGCCCACTTTCTGCGTAAATAAACAAGATTGGTGAATAAGTTACGTACACATATAATATAGTAAATAAAGTAGTTTTAAAATTAAATTCGAATAATTATTAATTTGAGTAAATTTGATTCTAGAGATGGCTGAGGTACCGCGGGAGTCTTCCTTCTATGTTCTATGACATGTTCTAGATGCAAATCACGCGACCATACATCGACTGTTATTATTATTTTTTTTTATGGTTGGATTATAGGCTTGTAATAGGTAAGTCCTCGACGAAGCGTCTGACAATTTTGTTGTGAATGGTATATCGTCCTGTGGCATCGATGTGGAAAACTTCGTAACGCTCGGCACCTCTTGTGTATTGGCTGAACGTTTCGACTAGACTCCATTAAGGGATCCGTTTAATCGCCTCGAGGATGAACCTTCGTTTCTCGAGTTGTGCTTGTGTTTCCTTCGGGTAGTGGATAGGTGCAAATACCGCTATGCGTTTTCCCGCAGTGGCAGTGTAGAGTGCCGACACACGTGACTTTAGATTTGAGATAGAAATTTGCGGCGATCGAATTTTGCTCTCGCGAGCACCCTTGAAAGCAGGTAACGACGCTGAGCTGAAGCGTACCGCTTCAGAATGTGGTAAATTTACCTCGACTAATTCGTAAAATAAAAACACAAATCAGCTGATGATTCAAATCACAAACCAGTTTTAGTCATTCACTGAAAACTGAACGATATTATTTAGGAAGCTAGAAATGGAACTACCTACATTTTATCACATTCTAGCGTTATGATTGGTCATTAGCGCGTAAATATGACCAATTAGAACATAAACCAGTCATTATAAATACTCTATGTGCTGATTGTGCTAACTCCGTAGAAGTAGACCCACTGGGAGTATTTGCCAGAATAGTAATGGAGCGGAGAGCTAAAAAGCATTAATCTTCAGAACAGATGAAAAGAAACAGCCACGATTTGTCAACGTAGTTTATTTCGATAATGACATTAGGTCTTACTAGTCAAGGCTTACAATACTGAATCCAAGAGATAGACGATAAGTACTAACGCGATACATGAATAAAATAACCTTATTTCTGATGCACTGCCGCCGGATGGCGAGGCGCAGAAGGGAACGAACCTGTTTGTGCATCCATCCGACGTACAGCCAAAACTACATGAATAGGTATTTACAAATAGGCAGACTCAACCGCGACGACAGTGGGGCGAAACCAGGGTTGGGCAGGATTCGTGATTTGTATTCAATTACTTTTTTTAAGTGGATTTGAGGATTCGAGAATTAAGGAATCGAATCAATTAAGGATTCGTGAAATGATTCGATTCACTTCCGAGGATTCATGTAGCGAATTACGAATCCAAAAAAATAAGCGCTTGTCGGTTAACGTTGGAAAAAACGTCACCAGTTACTGGATTTTCTTCGAACGCGTATCGTATTCCTATTTTTTCATTTTTCAAAAAATTTTTACTAATGAACTACTTTTTTAGTCTAAGAGTTTTCTATGTTTTTTATTCCTTTACATCGGTGAGGCGTGCTTTTTACTGTGGATAACAGGTAAACAGAAGAAAAAGTTGGATTTGCGAAGGATTCGTGATTCGAAAATTGGTTTCAAATCCACGAATCCGATGGGTGGATTTGTGATTCGGATTCGATTCATTTTTTACGTGCATTTTAGCCGGGATTCGTGATTCGTAAATTGATTCGAAGATTATTGTACTGGATCCGGATTCGGATTCGATTCATTTTTTTTTGGATTCTGCCCAACCCCGGGTGCAGGGCTGCAAAACCGATTGGAACCAGAACCAAGAACCGATAAAACCGGTAAAATTTTGGAACCAGAACCAATATCTTGAAATTGGTACTCAAGCTGGAACCGGAACCTGAACCAAAATTTTTACTACAGAACTGGAACCGGAACCAGAACCAATATGAAAATGTAGTGGTTCTGGTTCTAGAAGAGTTTCATACTCCCCCATTGCCAATAGCTCTGTTCTCTACCTATAGGTATATTAGTCCAGTCTTTAAATTATAATCTGTAAAATCGTCCATCTGCGTACAATGCAAAATTCTGTGATAGTGTTTAAAGCATGATTTTATAAGATTATTGATTATTTGATTAGTATTAGGATAATAATATTAAGATCTGAGTTATTTCCTTATTTCCCTTACTTCGCTCGGCAAATAAACCTCAAAATTCGTCAAAAATCACATTATTTCCCTGGTTTCATAATATACTATTATGAATTTACACTTATTCATTACAATTTACATAACCATTTTTCAATAATATAATTTTTCAAGTTTTGATTTCAATACTTCCGCCTGATTAGGTTTGAGAAATGGAGTATTTTGATAGGTCACACATGTTTTTTTTTGGAACTGATAAGAACCGGAACTGGAATCAGAACCGATATCATAAAACCAGAACTAGAATCAAAACTGAAGTTATAGAACCGGAACCAGAACCAAAACCAGAACCAATATTTGAGAACCAGAACCGGAAACGAAACCAATATTTTTTCGGTTTTGCAGCCTTGCCTGGGCGAAACGCATCGCTTCAGTAACTACACCAGTTGTCACAGCAGTAATTTTTGAATTTGTGGAAATCCTCATAGCGGGTCATGCGTCGCCACTTCGTGTCAAGAATTTTAGTATGTTGTTTATGGTGTTACTCCTGACAACTATTCCAAAAATTAGAGTGATAACAATTATTTCCCAAAAGGATCCAAATTATGTCTAGAATGCTTAGAGTGCTACTTACGAAGCTTAAACTCGCAATATATTGTGAAGATTTATGTGAACGATTCAAAATTTGTAATATGTCAGTTTCCCTTCAAAAGCCAACTGAACAGAAGAACTCCTTTTGTGGGAGACGCAATGTATTGACAAATACCAGAACGTGAGAGCTTTGACTATATACTAGATGGACCGAGTTAGCAACAAGCAAATGCCAACCCAAAAACGGTAATACATTACACAGATTTTCTCAGAACACTCGTGACTAAATTCTAAATGCTCATGCGCAAATTTATTTCGCGCTAATAGTGCGGCAAGGGGACATCGATAGTACTGCTTAAAATCAGAATAACATGAATGTGATAACGGACTTCAGGCATGCGCAACATATAAGTTGCAACGAGTGTTCCGACTCTGATGCATGTATAATGTTTCACCGCAGTTTTCCTACACGTAACTCGGTCCATCTAGTATAATAGTCAAAGCGTGAGAGCAACATAAACTAACCGGTGCATGTGAATTACACATGTATTTATAGGCGGCCACACGAAACAGTGTGACCATCTAGAGAAATCTAAAATTAGTAATTCGATTCGGTAATCGAGGACGTGAATGAAAGAAAGACTATGCCCATGATGTAACGTAATCGCCTACAAGTTCTAGTTTATGAAATTTGGACTATTCGAGGTTTTTCTAGCTTTTCTCAAATTTTGAGGTGTTCATCAATGTTTTGAGCATTATCAACGGTCTAGAAAAAAGACTTCGATTTTCACGTGAGCATCTTTTGACCGAGTTTTGAGCTGTTTTCGTAACTATTCGCTACCCGCTACGTGTTTTGAAGAATATGTGCAATACATTAATACACGTATGAAAATATTGAACATGTGCCAACCAACTGAAAATTATCTGTAACGAATAAATACGAGTTTCCTCCCTTCCCTCGTCCCTTCAACCAGAATCTGATGATCTGTATTAGCTTAGTTTTTCGTAGAAAATTCGGTTTCATAAATATGAAAGTCAATCGCTTCACTCGCATTTACTTTATTAGTTCGCTGTCTTCGTTCGATGAGATGATCTTGAAACACTCGTCACCTCGGATGTGAAATTTTCGCGATAACGGTGATGAGAAAAGGCTGAAAAAGCTCGTCGTCGAGCGAGAAAAAACATCATTATAAGAACTCATTATAGACAACAACGAAAATAAAAAGAATCGGGTAATAAGAAGGAGTGAAGAAGAAGGGAAAGAGAGAAAAAAAAGAGAGACGAATCCGCTCTTAGAATACTTTTCAGGCCCAATTCCAGAACTTTACGTTGGACGGACGCCAACGCGGTAACGTAAAAAGTATCGAATGTTACGCGCGTAAATTGGTATTTGACCTACTATAAAGCGGAGCTTTTATTTCGACGCGATTCAAATTCAAACGGTTAATAAAACGAAGTCGTAAACGACATCGAGTCGAGAAATTATTTACCGGCAATTCACGCGTTACACCTTCGACCTGACAAATAAGTTATCGGATACTTCTTTCGTATTTTCGTGGACTCGGACTGGCGTGGAAAATCGGTCGCGTTAATCGATTCACGTTAACTTTATACTCGGCCCGTTCGTGCCTGAAAATCAAACACCGCTGTCAATTAAAGTGAAACGGAGCCCGGTAAACGGTGACGTTTTGATTATTCATTTTGCGGTCAACACGAGTCCCGCAAAACGCGTTTGGACGGTTGCGTGTTTGTAGAGATATATTCGGAACCGAAAACCCTGTGGGGCGGGGGGAAGTTATGGATTCGAATATTAGCCGTAATATCGCGTCGTTTGCGGCGCTGTTCAAGGACTCGGTATTTTTAAATATTTATTTTGATGGAGTGCATGGTGCAATTTGTCGAGTATTTAACGATAATACGAACGAATTTAGTGGTAAGTGCGCTCTTAAATTTTACCTTGGTTGGGTCGTTTTGTACGGTTATGTGTTCGGACATGCGATATTTTGACGCTAGAGTGGATATTGTTTGGCAACGTCGCCGATATGGTGGTGGATAAAATTTACAGTTCGAACTATTTTTTTTTAAATTGCTGTTTTCAAATGCCCAATTTAAAAATGACAATGAAATTTTGAAGAAATTTCTAAATTGGGGTTGCAGAAATTTTATTAATTTTTTGAAATATTGTTACAGATTTTTTTTTCCGAAAAAAACTGAAATGTTTTGAAAATTTCCTGAATTTTCAGAATTTTGAGAAGAAAAATTAATAAGAATTAGCTTCATAAAAAAATCGAAAAATTTCAAAATTGAAGGATTTTTTTTGAAAAACGTTATTTTTACAATACACGATAGTTACTTCCTTCTACCATTTTTAGATGTAACTATCACCACAGAGACTAACACCTTATTGCCAAGCAAGCAATATCTTTACTTTCACTCACGTCAGTCAAAATGGTACCATTGTTTAGATTACAGAACATAAAGCCATCGATGGTAATGACTCGTTTGATTCTGCTGTTGATGAAGCAGCTAACATTTTTTCAAACCCAAACATTCACGTTTTCAGACCTTCAATCATAAATAAAATTTCATACAACTCATATAATGACCTAAATTAATTTGGTCACAAATTCCTATCATAAATAAACTTCTATTTCATCAAACATAATACTGAAATTTAGCCAAATGTATAATTTAAGAGGAACCCAAGAAAAATGGTCTCTTTTTCTCACTCTCTATGGACTTCCTATTGATCATTGATGCACTTTGCACTTATACCTTCATTTCAGCATGCACTTCATCTTAATCTGCATTCATTCCTATGTGGTGAATTTGTGACATAGAGCTAACAGTAAAATACATACTTTTAGACGGACACCATTATGATCATTGATCTTCATAGAGGATGTCTCAGTTTGCTATAATGCCTGCAGGTGTTCTAGGAAAAAGGGTACCAATAATGTCAATGATATAGTTCATCTTCATTTCATAATCTTTTTTGGTTTTTTTAACAATAGATTTCAACTTATGACGCCGGACAAAGAGCACTTGGCCGTACCATGGCTTTTCATGGCTAATAAGCAAAAAAAAAAAATTGTAATAATTGAAAAATATTTTCTTGGAAAAACTATGAAATTTGAGAATCTCTTGAAAAAAAATTTTTTATTTATTTTTGGCATAAAATATGGTGAAATTGAAAATTTCAATATTATGAAGAAATTCTAAAAATTTGAAGTTTTTTGAAGAAATTTCCAAAATTCTAGTTGATGAGAAATTTTAATTTTTTTGAAGAAATTTAAAAAATTTTTGTTTTTGAGGAAATTTCAAATTTTTGAATTTTTGAAGAAATTTCAACTTTTTTGTTTTTGAAGAAATTTTAAAAATTTGAATTTTTAAAGTTTTTTAATGAGAAAAAATGGTTAAAACTGTATTCAATGAAAAAACTGAGAAAATTTCAACATTTGGAAATGTATTCAAAGAGCAAAGTATAAACTTTTTCTATGAAATATGGTGGATTTAAGAATTTGAAGTTTTTGAAGAAGTTTCAAAATTTAATTTTTTTGAAAAATTTTAGGAAGAAGAATAAAATGTTAAGAACCAAGTTCTTGAAAAATTTGAGCTTTTTAAATTTTAGGATATTTTCAGGAATTATATTTCATCCGTAAACTTCCATAAAAATCACTGTTTTGAAAAAATTTCATAAATTTGTCAAAATTCAAAATTTTTGAACAATTCTAAGGAACAATAAATAAATTTCTTAAAAATAGGTGAAAATTTCAGATTTTTACGTTTTTGCTTGAAAAAACATATATTTTTTTTTTAATATATTAGGTAGTTTATTTGTGGTTTGAATATTGGTAAAATTTTAACATCATTACTTTCCTATTTGAAATTTCAATATTGATTAATAATCAGAAGTCGGGGCAAAAAAATTAAGAAGTCTACTTATTTTTGAAATTTTTGATTTTTTTAGAAAAATTTATGCGATTTCAAACGTGGAATTCCAGACTTTTTAATCAGATTTGAGGCGATTGAGAATAAAAATTTTTTCTAAAATTTGAAAAAAAGACAGACTAATATTGAGGAAAAAATTTTGTGAAAAAAAAAAATAATAATAAACATTGCAATATAACAAATTATAAGTTCATGAAAATAAAGTTTTGAAAAATTCTTTTGGCTGTTGAAATTTTTTTTTCTATTTTAATTTTGTGAAAAAATCGAATAAAAATTGAAAATTTCTGAAAAAAAATTCAAGAATTGTTTAGTAAGTGAAACATTCTAAAAAAAAATTGACAAAAAAATTCAATTTTCGTTGTAAATCGCAAAAGAACTGACCATTACTAATGAGTTCTGTTAATTCGGTCTATTTTCCAACTCTATGAAACAACATCTGAGTGTTTTGACACTTCGAAAATTCACCTTTTACCCATATTCGACATCGTTAAGTATTTCGCATTCAAGTTCAAAGACGTCTAAAACATTCGACGAGCTTAATGAAGTATCTATAATTCCTCCGAGTGATTTAAATTTTTAATTTCAAAACGCACTTATTTTCGCCGCAAATTAATTCGTTCATCTCGAACGTATTGTTGTCTAGCGACTAAGAAAAGCCATCGAAATTATCGCATGAAAAAAAGCAGGCGGTCGTCGGACTCGCGACGGTAATTAATTGCATCGGAACGGATTGGCGGGTCTGTCGAGCGCACCTTTTAATTACGCTTGTTCGATATTTCCGAGCGAACGATTCTGAAGTAGTTATTCGAGAAATTTCAATCGTCGAAGCGAAAAAGAAAACCTCGACGAAGAGAATTAAATTCTCGATTTAAAACGATAAGTATTTTCGCTTTACGAATACGCGCGAGCATCTGGAGGGAAAAAAATCGGTGGTATAGACTCGACGGGAAAAAAAAACCATTTGGCGAATATTTTTATTAACTCGAGAAGGCGATCGACTAGCGGGAGGGGAATTTTTTCCAGATAAAGGAACGCGAATCGCGACGAATTGGAATTCGTACTCGACGAAAGGACGGTTTATAGATAGAAAATCATATCTGAAAATTTTTTTTCTTCGTAATCACAATCGCTCGTTGCCTACGAAGCTTCGAATACAGAGCTAACGGAGTGAAAGAATGGTATTTTTAAAAAGCCCTCATTCATTATGTAAAGGGTAAAACGAAAGTACAGTAATTTGTTACCTTGTATACGAAAATATCATAATAACGCGAAACAAATACCCACTAGTCGTTGGTGCGAAGGAGGGGGCGAATTCAAAGGGTATAATCCGGCGGTAGTTAATGTTAAGCCTATTTTAAAATAAAGCTTTTACTTTTCTGTTTCTTCGTTTTATATATACATTTATTTAGGCGCAGGCGGAAACACGACACCGTTAGCTGTTTAAAACTCTCATTATGTAAATTCAGCGAGCATCGTCAGGTGCACCAGCGAGAGTGGCGGGGAGGTAAAAATGTTTTTTTAAATTGAATATAAATAGGAATTCGTCGGCGAGCTTTTTAATAGCATTCGCTCGAGAAAGGCTTTAGCTTGGTGCGGAATGGGCGTCACGAATCAAAGTTGCTTTTTCTCGTGTACGCCGAAGTGGAGAAAAAAAGCGTACTTGGAGCACGTTCCATTAGACCTTCGAAGCCGGCTCGGATTCCGATAGAGAGCGTTTGTTTAATCTGAAAATAGCAAGAGCTTATGACGGGTTTAAGATGGAAGATTTAGTTTGCGCGAGTTGGCAAATCAATCGCGCTTTTTTCGTGCAAACGAGGCCGCCAAATAACTCGTCGAAAAGTTTACACCGACAGATGTTGCCAGGCGGTGTTAAATCTTAGCCCGAAAAGTCCATCGTCTTCGGCGTACGTGTCGTTCAGCGTATTATAGAGTCTGAAAAAAGCAAACTTTTCGCAGCCCATCGTGGAGAACTGACGAGAACGGAATTTCATAATGGTGGCTTGCGTTATTTCGTCAGGATTACCAGGGGGGCAGAATAGAAATTTAATCGAGTTCGACCTGATTGACTTTATCGTTATTTGTCAGCGCGGTGACGTTGCTCGATTTTAATATCGAATCGTAAGCCGGATTATATTTGGACGATTTTTTTATATTCTGAAAACTAAAGCTTGGTCGTGGGCCGAAATGAAGATCTAATACTTGGATAACGTCGAGTGTCGGAATTGACGTGTTGGAATTTGGAAATGTGGGCGACTTCGACTCATTCAGACTTCTTATCATGGACAAAGTGAAAATATAGGTGGTTATAAAAAAGCAATAACTAGACAGAAGTTGGTAGGTAATTAGAATTAATGAAAAACTAAAATAAAAAGTCCAAACCAAGTCATTTATTCTTCGCGATTCCGCGTTGCCATTGAAGCTGAATGGAAATGTAGGCGTTTTACCTACTATTGATTCTGAAAAAGACATCGCTACCCTTTGAAATATTACTTAGGAAATTAATATAGGAAATAGAAGTACATCGGTGATGGGGGGGCTCGTTGATGAAAAGAGTCGGCTTCATTTATGTTTCGCTTTTCGTTATCTTTGTATCTAATGAATTTTTTAGAGAGCTAAAAATCGTATTTTTTGATGTTTGGATTTTGCAAGGGTTGTAACTTATTGTGAGTGGAATGAATTAAAGGAGTAATGATGTTTCATTGATGTATTTCTATGGTATCTTTTTCGCCATTTTTTTTTTCTCCCTTTATTTCAAGTTTTTATTATTATGTATTTTTTATTTTTTATGTTTTATTTTCAGTTTTTTTTTTTTTTTTTTTTTTAATGTATATTTTCTATAAATTTTGTAAGTTTTATGTAATTTTTTATGTGTTGTCATTTGTTATGTATTTTTTTTTTTTGTTTTGTTTTTTTTTTTTCGTATCGTTACTTTTGTTATTCAGTGTTGTTTTATGGTCGCTTTTACCATACGTACGTTAATAATCTCTCTAATCTCATTTTCGCATTTTGATTTTTTTGAAATTTAATTCAACATGCCTTGCTCTGCTGCTACGGTCAGAGGCATGGGTGGATGACTTATTAGATTCTGTGGAAGAGGTTGGACTTTCTGAGGAAGTCTATAAGTGGTGGAAGAGGGGGAGGGTAACTAATAAGAATTTGTGCCAATGCAGAAAGATGATAGAGAATGTCCTGAAGTATTCCAGAGATAGACGTTCTATGAATTTTTGATTAAATATTTTTTATATTTTCATTATTAATAGGTATTTTATTATTAATTATTTTCTTTTATTTAAATTTTACGACTTTCTCATTTTCTATTTTTATACATATTCAGGTTAAAAATACATATGATTTTTTTTTTCATTTTGTGCTAGGTTTTTTGTTCTTCTGTTTGTTCGTTTTTATGATTTATTTAATTTTTTGGTATTATCATTTGGTTTCATTCATTCTTCAAAATATTTTTTAATTTTTGGTATTCATGTACTTAAAATTATTTTTTTACTCTTTTCCCCCTTTTTCGTGGTTTTTGTTATTTTTATCTTTTTATTTTACTTATTTTTTATATTATTTAAATTTCTATTATACTTTAGCCAGTAATAAGGAATAATATCGAAAAAAAAAACAAAATTAAAACTATGCACTTACGAGGCTGAAATTTGCATATGTTAGTATCCTGAACTTATTCTTTCATATGAGATCAAAAACTAAAGTTTTAATGCTCAAAGAAGTTCCTTTTTACTGTCGAAAACCCATGATCTAAAGTTTCTCAAAAAGTTGACTCGGACTTTTATCTGAAATTTGACTTCAAATTTATTCTATAAGTGGAGCTGTTTTCAAAGGTTGTTTCTGTGATGACTTTCCTTTTTCGAGGGGTTGGGAGATAGGGTTCAATTCCACTGTAGTTCTGAAGTCATTTTTGAACGTTTTCAAGAACAAAACTCATCGAGAAATTTAAGGATGCTTAAGCGTTATTCAGATTTTGAATTTCTCTATTATTTTGATTAAATTCAAGAGCTCATATTGTGGTTGCCAATTCAGCTTACATACGAAATTTTAGCTTTCTAGATGGATTTGATGAGAAAATATGGAAGATTCAAGAAAATTCATGATTCAAAACCCCCACAAAAATCTGTTTCTTGCTTTAATTCCACTCCAAATTCTCTTGAACCGCTTAAATTCAAGTATGTTGCTGTCCTCAGTGACGACAATGAAGAACATTTTCTGAATTCCCCCTCCACCCTTGTAACGTCATCCCTAATTTAAATGAAGGGCCATTTTGAATCAAGCGAAATAATTTTTTTTTGGCTCTTGAATGGCATTTTAAATTTGCAGCAGTTGATTTCTAAGTACTCAAATTATTGGAGTTTTAGAAGATACTCAGTATTTCTCATATTCATAACTCTTTCTTTTTCGGGATTTTTTGCATTAATTTGGTTTTTTTTGTAGACATTTTTTTGTTTTTATCTCTGTGATTTTCCCAGTTTTGATAATTTTACTCATTTTTGATCACGTTTTTGGTTTTGAAAGTTTTATCCAGTGTAGATTTTCCCATTTCGCTTGGAAATATTTTTATTTTTATGAACTTTTGCAATTTTTATTTCCTCTAATTGGTCATTCTCTGTACCTGTATTTGTGGTATCTTCATTAGGTTTCGTTTGTTTTCATTATTATTCATTAATTTACAATTTTGTTTGGTCGGTATTTTTCTTTCGTTATTTTATCTCTATGCCATTATTACAGGTGTAATGGGAAATGCTTCCGTCATTCTTTAATGCGTTGATCTTTTTTTGTCCTCTCCTCCCCCTCTAAAAACTGCCGCTCATTTCAAAGTCAAATTTGTAGATTGACGTTTGAATTGCTCCTTTGTATACCGAAAAGCGTGCCCTATCGCTCGCGAAACACGTACAGATACGCGTGCAGGGATTCGATACAGTACTAAAGGGTTAATTAATCAGCTCGCGTCGATTTATCGCCGAGGGAAAGGCGGGGCGTGATTTAAATCCCCTCCGGTCCGCGACGATACGGTGAACGAGAACATTAACGCCGTTAAAGAGATAATATCTTTGCGGACGTAAAAGCGGCTAACTGCGTAACGCGGTCGAGACGTTTGCGATTTCCGGCCCGATAGAGATCGCGAACCCTTTTTCGGGCGAACATCGAGCGAAATGTTTTTCTTGGCGGGTCGCTTCGCTAAAGGCGGAAATGATTACGGTTCGGATAGGGTGAAAATGTGTTTCGGCGTGTTGCAAAATCTGTAGGTCGCGGCGGCGGTCGTCTATATTATTCATGAGGCTAATTTTCGTGTAGACGTCGACGATCGCAACGGCCAGACGTAAATATGATTAGTAATTATCGGGTGGAAATTATGTGGAGCTGGAATGGAGTTTCGGTCGCAGCGAACCGATTAATGCGTTTCCATTGGCCAAGCAAAGAATAACGCTGAAAGGGTGCGAAACGTTGGGAGCTAATTTTCGATAACGTTGCGATAAGGACTACCCGATTTTCGCTTTGTAGCCCCTCTCCCCGGCTACAGCTTTGGTTGAGTGTTTTCTTGAAGCACTTCGATTTCTTTTTCGTGAAATGGAATAAGATTTTCGACTAGGGTAATAGAGCTCTCGAACGCCGATGGTACGTGTGATGTACGACCGAAGGCTTCGCGATATTGATTTAAAATGAGGAAAACAAGTTTTTCGAATTAACGCGTCGATACAATGCCGAAGGCTGTAACGGTTTATCCGAAGCTTCGTATAGAGTTGGGAAAAGTCTGGCGGATTTTTCGGCTCATCGTATACTATAGCGAGGCTTCGTCGCCAAAAAACTGTAAAATATACGCTAGCTCTGGAGATTTAACGACGGTTCGGTATATCGAGCCGGCGTACTTTGATATTCATAAACAAACCTCCATTAAACGGTATTTACATATGAAAGAAGCTCTTTTATATTATATTCGGCTTCTTTTTTTTTTAGTTGAAGTTTTAACGAAAAACTGAGCTATTGCAGCCTACCTGATTTGTGGAAGAGGGTTCAGGGAAAAAAAGGAATATTTGACTTCATGCTTAAGATCATTGTATAAGACTATAGAAGTAATTTCAAAAAACAAGTTCGTGTAATCTGTTCAGTCTTCCATAATTTTTCCTATTTTAAACAAAATATTTCCTTTGTCTACTTCACCTCCACCCCCGTGTCATCTTCAATAACGTACTCTTCGTGTCTTAGTTAGCGTTTAAGGACTGGAAGTGCCGAAAGATCCTGTACAAGAATCTGTAAGAAAAAAGATAATCGTCAGAAGGAACCTGAAGTAATACAGAGATAAGATCTTGAAAGCCGCAAGCCAGCTCATAGCACAAAAAATGGTAGGTATGTTTTCAAAAAATCAAAAGTGAAAAACAGCTTATATTTGGTCAAAAAAAGTACAGTTAGGAAAACAAGAAATAGTACATCAAAATTCATCATGCATGATCAAATTGGATGAAATTTTATCAACAAATTGACCAGTTATAATGTGATAAATTTGGTCAAATTTGATGAAATTGAGTATATTCTGATAAAAATTGGATACGGGAAGGTTACCAAATTTGATGAAATAGGATCTAATCTGATGAAATTTGATCCAGAAGGCATTGATGATGATGATGATTGATTTGTAGATTACTCTACAGAGCCATCACAAAGTCAGATTAATAAACAACATAAATTCGACACAAAAAACAATGAATTGAATAAAAAAAAACCTAAAGTTTTAGAAAGTGAAAGAATTTATAATTATAATAAGCTTGATCATATCGTTAGCAAATGGTGCACCTGCTTGTAAAACGCACCTGCAATCAGCCAGATTCTGTTCCCATGAAAAAAAGGACTAGAATAAATTTTATCATATTTAATGAATTTTGATCAAACATCTATTCCATTTTTTCTTTTTCTGAGTTGTGAAGATCAAATCCAAAAAAAAAAAATTTGATCAAATTTGATAAAGTTAGATAACATTTTGCTGATCAGATTTGATCAAATTATACTTATCTAGTCATCTTTTTGAAAAAGTTTGATGGAATGGATCAAATTTGATGAAAATTTATCAAATATGATGAAATTTGATATACATATCTATACGAGTATATTCCGTTAAAAGTTTGATATAAAGTTATGAAATATGATGAAATAGTATCTCATCTGATGAAATTAGATTCAAAGATATTAGCTTTCATTTGATCCAATTTGATCAGATTTGATCTTCACATGCTAATAATCAATTCCATAAAATTACATCGAATTATATCTTATCATTCTTCGATCTTCTTTGATCAATTCATTTTTTCCTCGAATGATCAAACGATCGAATGAATTGATCAAATTATACATTTATGGTCATTTTTTTTATCATGCTTGATCAATTCATATTTTTCTGCTAGGGTCCATTCCAAGATGTAATTTTATCAATAAATTGTTCATGTAGATATAATTTGATCTAATCTGATCAGCGTTGACAAATTTGATGAAATTTGATATATTCTGAAAAAATTAGGTACAAAGTTATCAAATTTGATGAAACAGGATCGGATATGGAATTTGATCAAATTTCATCAAATTTGATGTTCACACTTCAGGAAAAAAGGAATTGATAACATTTAATAAAAATAATAATAATATCCAGATGTATGGAATCGATCAATTTTAATCACATGGTATGAAATAAAATTTACATCAACTCAATAACATCGTACAGTAAAAATATCGAATCATAAAATTGACCAATTAATCGCAATATCTCGCCGGCTTATTAATTTGTCGACCCGAAGAGGTCGTAGGCATGAAAGCCCCTTTCTTTTTCTTTTTTTTTGCGACCTGGGGAGAAGGGTTATTTTGAGTAGATGGAGCAGGAGAGGGTTCTACCACACGGGAAAGCATTTTGCCATCTAGGATAGGCGTAGTAGTGGGCGGTATTAATGCTGGAACACTGGGGGAATTACCTTTCTGCATGGTTTGATCTTAGGGTAATTATTATTAAAAGGTAAAACATAATAAAAATATACTTTGTCCTTTTTACCAGTATCCTTTAAAATTACTGGTGGTTGGGTTGGAGTTGTCTCTAGAATGTAATCGTTGCCTAAAAACTCGTAAGCTGGTTTTAACCTGTCCAGTGAAACTGCATCTTCTTTGCAATATCTGTTGATGAAAAAATATTTCTTTCTCCTCGACACCACCTCAAATGGGCCCTCATACGGCGCCTCAAGTTGTAACTTCATACGATCGACTCTTACATAAACCCTACGACATGTATGTAAATCATCAGGAACAAATGTTTTCTTACCAGCAGCATTCCATAATGTAGGTTTTTGACACACATTCCGTAGTTGGCGGACAAAGGCCAACCTATCTTCAATTTTACCTTCCTTAGGTTGACAAAATTCCCCTGGGAGAATCAATTTTCGTCTAAAAACTATTTCAGCACTGGTGGTACCATCACATTCCGGAGGTGATGCCCGTAAAGCTAAGAGGACAGTTGGTAAGACTGCTACCCAGTTACATTCGTGAGTCCTCAACGCAGCTTTTAGTTTATGATGAACCCTCTCGACCTTTCCGTTGGCCTTGGGATTATAAGCAGTAGCGCATATTTGGTTGGTACCTATTAACCTACACAATTCAGTAAAAAGATCAGATAACAATTGTCCACCTTGGTCCGATATGATTCGGAGTGGAACGCTGTATCGTGACACCCAATTGTTATAAAATTCTGTTGCTACTCGCTTGGCTGTAATAGTCTGTAATGGAATTACTTCGATCCATTTCATCTCCCTATCTATCATGGTTAGTAAATACCTGAAACCATTAAAACGATTTAAAACCACTATATCTATATGAATATGTTCGAAACGCGAAGATGGAGAAAATGGCTGCAGTTCGGACACTGTATCACTTTTTCACCCAATCCATTATAGCGGTTCATCCGAGTCCAAAAATATCTGGAACCTATCTTGTGGAGAGTGGATCGTTTTCCCGCATAGTCTGCCTTAAATATTATTATAAAGTAATAAGTATTTTGAGAAAAAAAACATGATTCAGAAATACAAAATAAGTAGTCTGCCTTAAATATTATTATAAAGTAATAAGTATTTTGAGAAAAAAAACATGATTCAGAAATACAAAATAAGTTAATGAGTGCTAGTAAACATTAAGCGTAAACCGAGATTTATAAAATTTTCGTGATTGCGTTTATATTTGTCTTTGTCTTCGATTTTCATCATCACAGCGTTTCCTTGCGTCCATTGTGTACTAAAAAACGGCGGGCAATTACAATCTTCAACTGCCAAGAGAACGCGCCAGTATTACTGATTGTTTTCCGTTTTCTCACTAAGTTGCCCAATTCGCCTGCAGTTTATTGGTTGGAATGCTAAATCTTTATTAGCTCGTTTAGCGATTTCGCCGCGTGAAAATTCCACATTGTGGGCGTGCGGAGAATGTATATAACAGCTCCCATGAGCAAGAAGGTTTTAGATGACTTTGGATTGGTCGAACTGATACTAATTCGCATCTATTAAAGGGTGCGATAGTAAAATCTTGCAAATTCCTACGAACATAAAATGCGACGTTGATGTTTTCAACAGAGAAGCAAAGCATGCTACGATAACGAACCTGGCATAATATTTCTCTCTTTTTAATTGTGTATGATGGCCCGCGTGTTAAATTCATGACGGAATCGACAAAATCTATAATTTGAGCGTAATTCATTTTTTTAAAGAGAGGTTGAATCAGCAACTTCCGGAATTGAATGCAGCAGTCAGACCAAACACTACATCTGAAATTTTACTATGGGCACGAATTTTGTGTTCAACCTTTTGCGAATTATACAGGAGAAAACTCTTCATAGATATGTTAGTCATATATGATGATGTCGTGCTTGATTTTCAACTGCTATAGATTGCTAATATTTCCTGCGTTCTTGCCGGAAGTTTTTGAAACCATATGTTTCTTAATAAATCTGTATCAAACTGAGATCCGGCAATGCCTCCGAGTTTACTGAGTATTATACTCACGGACGTTAACTATAATATCTGGATATTTGGCTGATCGCAAAACGTTGCGGTGGTGGTGGCTTATAATTTTGAATTTTAATACTGTTTAAAGCAACGTTGCGGTGGGCGTGGCTTATATTTCTATTTCAGAACCGTTTTATTTACACGTAGCCAAATATCCAGGTATTATAGTTAACGTCCGTGATTATACTATAGTGCGGTCCACGAAACTAGACCCTCCTGATAGCACTTTGTTGCCATATTTATTAATAATAATTATGGAGATAAAAGTATCGTAGCCATATGTTTTTTGGTTGAAAGAAATGTAATTATCTAAGAAAGTGCGAAATCGTTCTCTTTTTTAGCCAACACATGATTATTAAAATGAATGATGAGCGAACCTGTGATGCGAAGGATGCGAATGACAATGCTATTTCATAAAATAGTTAGTTAATTTGAGGAGATTTGGCAACATCTTTTATATGAACGCAAAAATTTTATTTTTTGTGTATAAACATAAGGGTCTAGTTTCGTGGACCGCACTATAGGTTTTGTGCCTACCTCAACCTGCGTATCACATAATAGATTCTGAAGCTCTCTAGATCGTGATTGACCATGTATTGTTATGAGACGATTTTTGGAGGCAGTATACTTGGCGGCTTCATCATTATTTCCAATAATATCACGAATATTTAATAACTGTTGGCCATCCAAATGTTGCAGTAAATTTGAAAACTGATCAGCCTCTGTATCTACGCCGTAACTCGCAAAAATATGTCCTACGGCCGCGAACCAAGTTTTTAAGTCATTGGTATCAAAATCAGGCAAAGAAAATCGTGTCACCTTTGGCACAAATATTGAATTCTGGTTAGTGCTGCTACCCGTAGCATTTAAATCAGGCATTTTTACAAAAACCAAAAAGTAAGTGATAATAAATTCACGCAATTTTCAAAACTTCTTAGCGAGAGAAAAAATAATATAATCACGAAAAGTAACGGAATTCATATTAAAAGAAAATCTCGTCACGGTCGCCATTTTGTTGAGGGTTTAATAATCTGATACTCATACGAAACGTTTATTATGGTGAACAAAAAGATACTGAGCTATTAGAACAAGTGTGTCGCTCTGATACATGAAGATAGGTATATGCTACGATAAGGCTATGATCTAATCTATACAATGCGTAAAAACCCCTACAAATACACTTAATTTGATAACATTTGATAAAATTTGATGAAATTCGTTTTAATTTCATCATATTATCATATTAGCATGTAAAGATAAAATTTGATAAAATTCGATGAAAATGAATTAAATGAAATCCAATACTTTTGGATCAAATTTGATCAGATTAGATCCCATTTCATCAAGTTTCATGAAAAAGTACTGGATTAATTTGATAAATTTTGATGAGATTTCATAAAATTCCATCAAAAAAGTAACTTTTTGATCAAGCGTAATTAAAGTTTATCAAAAATGTAGGGAACATGACTTTCCTATTCGAACACTGCACATCCTCTAATAATATTGAAAAGGTGGAACTTTCAATCTAACATGTTTTACGGTAATCTACGAACACGTTATTTTTAATTAGATTGTGTTGTTAACATTGACCGCAAAAAAGACATCGACTCACTCTGTCACTTTGATCCTATGAAAAATAGAGGTATAAAATATTCTGGTAGCGCGATCTTTAGTGTATTTATGTGACTACATCAGTAGGACCGTTGAGGTTCCATACAAAAAGATGGCCAGATGTAATTTGATATCGCATTGGATGATGTTCGTTGAAATTTTGCTAATCAAAACAATGATCAAATTATATCCCATCATCTTTTCGATAAATTTTGATTAAAACTTCTTTTCTTGAATCTGTACGTAATTTTTGTTGAAATATATCAAATTTAATAAAATTTGATCCACTTTAAGCAGATTATATCTTATAAATGATCAATTTCTTGATAAAAGTTTATAAAATTTCATCATATTTAATCAGTTTTAATGAAATCTGATCTCTTCCTTTTTGTCCGGAGATGCTAATATAATTTGATCAATTTAGATCAATTTTCATCAAATTTAATCGTTTCCTTCTTTTTGGCAGTTGCAGGGAACTTGAAGAGGATCAACAGGTTGAGGACATAAGTCCCATAATATCTAAAAGTTGTCTATATTTCATCACTAAGTCCTTTGAAAGTCTAAAACTTGGCATGCAATTGCGTGATTTTCATAATTTTATAAAAGCCCGAGGAGTCTTGAGGAATTAATTTGATAAATACGAACCCCATATTATTCTGGGACAAATAAGTATACGTTATTCTAAATCCAGTCTCGTTACTGGATATGGACATGAAGGAACCAGTAGAATTATTTGCTTGTCTGAACATGCTCCCAATAAAAACTCATCTCCTGCTATAAGGCACGGCTGCTTACGATTTTATTCTTTTTCGTTAACATGTAGAGGAAAGTTGGTGGATAAATCGGTTCCTGTTTCGACCTTATATGACCGTTTCGCTTGCACGATCGAACTCGCCGAAAGGAGGCTAATAAAAGGAACACGATTGCGCGCGGTAATTGCGTTCGCGAAAGAATGAGAAATCGCGGGACGCGATTTTATTCTTTCGCGTATTCGAAAATCGACTGTAGAGGAGATGCGGTCGTATGTATATCGGGTATAAAATAAATTTCTTTTGTGTACGCGAAAACCAATCAAGCTGGCTGGAGTATGCGATGAATACGGAAACGCGCGCGGTAAACCGGAAAGAAATTACGATTCCGCGTACGTACAGGCGTGTTGTATCGAGTTGGTGGTGCAAAAGAAGAAGAAAATTACGTATACGTTGGAGGCGACGACCAGCGGCTCGGCGGTTGCCAGAGAAAAATCAATTCGACTCGAAAGAGCGCGAATAGAAGAGGCACCTGCGTGAAGAATATTTTTTAATAGAAATTTTAATCATATTAATTCAACTTTATTCGTATGCAAATCAACCTGGCCCCGTCGCAGCGGTAGCTCGGCGACGTTGCGGCGCGCCGTATAGAAAATTCATGAATCTCAAACAAGATGCTAGCAGTGAGAGCTTTTTAGTTTTCACGCCGTCTGCGTTATTCGGACGATTTTGAAAAGGCGCGACGACGTCGCCTACATTCGAGCGAAATTATACAAATTACCTTTACATATTCTACGTCGACAAACGTAGAGAGCCTTTTTCGACGTCGAATCAGTAACGTCTTGGCAACTCGCGAATCTCTTTAATTTGGCGTGTCAGCCGACGAGAATGTTTGAGGTGTTTGTTATAGTTTTTGAAACGAAGGGAAATTGCGAAGCTCGACTAGTGAGATCGGATTACGTATGTTTGTGTACCTTCGCCCTTGACACTGAAGAGTGTTCAACTCGTATGATTAATTATTTATCGTTTCATCGTCGACGTTTGGTGTGTTGTGTCGCGTGTACGTGTGTTGTGTATTCTGGTACCAGACGATATCGTAGAGACGAAAATGTTAGGGTATTGCTGTTCGAAGTCTGGCAGCCAGTGTCATATGATAATCGACCGTAGATAGGTATGTAATTTCATTTCGCTGAACGTGATCTGATTTATGCATAACGTCGAATAAATTATCGCTCGCGAGACTTCGTATGAATGTAGATGCCATCGGAGACGGAAAATGGTACGAGTTATCTCGTCAAGTTGAGTCTTTTGTATGTGACACATGTCTACCCCCTCCGACTATTCATCAAATGATGTATACATAGGGATAATTAATAAGATTAATAAGATTTGATAATCATAAAGTGTGAGTGAAAGGAGGATTGTCGCCTGATTTTCAGAAATTATGGAAACAAGATTATAAAGATGGGAAAAATGTGTAAATATGATGTATATTCTATTCAGTCATATGAATTATTTCTGCATTTTCCAGCCTTTTCATTTTTATTTCACGACATTTTTTTGCAATTTTTTTAAATTTTTTTCAGGTATTATTATTTTTTCTGTGAACTTTTTTTACACGTTTCTCCAATTCTGGACTTTTTTTATTCATTTTTTTTTTTTTTTTTTTATTACGATCGTCTTGATATTAAACATTTAACCTTTTTTTTGGAATATTATCTTCGTTCTTTCAAGTTGTTTTTTTAATTTTTATATTCTTGACGATTTTTCTGATGTTTAACTTTTTTCATTTTTTAGAGTATTTCTTTATTTAACTTTTTTTTTTTAATTTTGAATTATTCATCGTATTTTGTTTACATTTTTTCCAGTTTTTTACTTTTGTTCAATATTAGCGAGTTTTTTTGAAAAGCCGTTTGTTTGCTCCAACTTTCTTCCGAAATCACTGAGGAAGCTAAAATCAGAGTAAGTTTGTCACTTGGGTTCATTTTATCACATGACAATACAATAAAAAATTTTCGATCTCTCGTGTACCCCACCCCCTACCCCCACCACTATTTAAGTACGATAACCCCGCCTTCTCCCTCCCAACATAATGTATGGAAATGAATTGAAGATATAGTGTACTTCTTATCACCAATAAACATATGAGTTCATATTAATTACATTTTTACTGACTTAAGGCCCCTCAAGCTCTACTCAAATTTTGATAATCCGTCATTTTGAAGCTATTTTGATTCCAATTCAAGAGGTCGTATTCTTATCACCAACTAACCTCGCATACAAAATTTGATCTCTTTAACTTGATTTGGTGGAGAGATATAGAAGATTCGAGAAATTTCATGACTCAAAACTTCCTCAAAAGTCGTTTTTTGCTCTAACTCCTCTCAATAAACAATTAGGAAGCTGAAATTTAGATATGTTGGTGTCCGTGGCTCATTCTTTCATATGAAATCGAAAACAAAAAATTGGAGTTATTTACCCCTTTTGCAGCCCCCCTCAAAATTTGAGTGATCCGCCATTTTGAAATTTATTGAAAAAACAAAAGAAATATTTGTACGCATTTTCAAGAAGAGTCCCTCACCAAATTTTGAGCGAATTTTATTGACACCCGCCGGCGCTACGCGCGGACACAAAAAAAAATTTCCTCAAAAAACAGTTTTTGCTCTAACTCTCCTCAAAATGTACCAAAGAAGTCGACATTTAGGTATGTTAATGTCCGTGACTTACTCTTTCATTTGAAATCAAAAAGAAAAATTTGAGCTATTTGCCTCTTCTCCAGCCTCTCTCAAAATTTGAGTGATGCGCCATTTTGAAATTTATCGAAAAAATAAAAAAAACCATCTCTGCGCATTTTAGGAAGAGTCTCTCACTAAATTTTGAGCCAATTTTATGAATACCCAAAATATATATGTCTACCAAAAAAGTTGGGCATTTGCCAGATGATTAGAAAAAATGGTCTCAAACGCAAAGATTTGAAGACACCACCCTCCCGCTACATTCCCTTCCCAAATCAGGGAGGCTGCAATAGCTAGTTTTGAAGTTAAGAACTCAGCTGAAAAATTATACCGATCGAAATTTCCGAATAAATCGTTTTTTCAGTCTTCACCTGACAAAACGTTGCTTTTGAATGTGAAGAAAATTTCAAATTGCTTTAAAATAATTTTTTTAGAACTTTTCAAAATTTTCATAAATTTGACCTCATTTTGTCGGATATTTCCAATAACTTTTAGGATCGAAATTTTTATTGAGTAACTACATTAGGCTCGCTGTTGTACTCCTATTGCAAACACGACGTGCAATGCGAATAAGAACTGATTAACAGTTGAAACGAAATGTTGCCAATTCTTCTACCAACATTTTCGTATACGTCGAACCGAGCGTCGCGGATTACGAAGAATGAAAAACGCAAGAAAATACGCGAAATAGGATAAACCTGGGATAGAGATGAAATTCGGCATCATTTTAGGGTTAATATAAGCTAGATGTAGAGTGGCATACGAGCCAGCTCCGTCATTCGGAAGCGAGTTTACGTCGGAGTTGGTATAATTATCGGATCCGATTGATGGATATATTACCCTTTGTTCGAGTCGTTCACGCTACGTGGCTGTAAGGATGGTGAAAAGTGGTGGACAGATAGACGCGAAGAAAAATATAAACCACGTACAATAACCGTGCGAAAGTAGTATTTAATAGATCGAAAAATATTTTTCGCGAAATTTTTCTCCGAAATGGAGTTTAAGGTGGGATAACAAATCGCGCGAAAGGCTTGAATTATGGTATACCATTTGAGAGAGATTTTCTATACCTATACAGTTGTAATGGCTTACGGCTTTACTGGCTACTTACGTCGTGGGTGGATGCGACGCTTACACCGGTATCGTGCCGTTTCCGTGTAGCTACTAAGTTACGGTAATGATTAGATATTTCTAGGTGATACATCGAGCACATAAACATTTTTCGTCGTCGACGCCGACGTCGCGCGTTATTTCCTCGAGAAGGTTTTTTTTTTCGTGGTAGAAGAGAGAAGCGCGGTGGCTTTTCGAAGTTGTATTTTGTTTCGTCGGCAGGTTTTATCGACTCGTAGAGCTTCGAGAAACAATGTAAGGCGAAACGAAAGGCGACAGATTGGTAACGAAGGTGCATTATTTTCGTTTTTATATTAGCATAAATTCAGCAGACTATCGAGAAAGCTTGGGCTTTTTGCGACGTTCTCCGAAGCAGCTGGGAGCTGGGGTGACAAATCTTCGAAAGTTTTGCCTTTTTATACGACCCAGCTCGTGTGACCGGATAGATCATCGATTTAAACTTATCCCTGTATCTAGCATTTTAAAATCCTGCGCGGTATCGCTGGAAGTGATAGCCTTGGCGTTTTACAACCGCGCATTAATTTTTACGCGTGCTTTTTCGCGCCGAACGTGCACCTAGGTGATTGGAAAAAGTAGTTCGGTCGTTTATTCGGGTCGCGCGTAAAATATACACAACCGTCGCCTTCGTAGCCGTAAAAGCGAACCGATCGAAAGTAAATTTTTAAACGACCAACGCTCCGGAAAGTTATCGGTGGTTATGTCGAACGTTTAAGAGTTTTAGTAGCAGCAGAATGCATTCGCGTACTCCTTATTGGTGTTCGTTTATCCCGAAACCACTTACAACTATATAAGGAGTCAATTTAAGATATTACACCAACTTTTGCTTCTTTCTTTACAAATCCAATTTGCTAATTGAATATACTTGACTTAGTTGAAGTACAGTATCGGTTACTTTTTCTTCTATTTACTGAAAAAAAAATTGCATCGTTATCGACGAAGGCAATTTTTTTTTTTTCGTCGAAAAAATCCACCTAAATAATAACGAAATGGAAAATACCGCGAAATATTTATACGACCTTTTCCTCGATTTACTTTATAAGCTCGGCGAGCACCTAAGCGCGATTTCAGATCGCTAATGTTATACGAGCAACGACCACCCCGAAGGCAGCGCGGTATAGGGAATCGTATAAAGTATGAAAAAGTTAAACGACCAAACGTAAATCCTGGCAAATAAAATATTTATAGCGACTCTAGCTTTATACACCCCCCTCTCCCCTGCCCATTGTGTCCGCCATACGCCCGGTTATGTAGGGTAATTTATTGGGGCCGTTTTACCTGGATATGGACGTAATAAACGATTTTTTGCGAGTCCGTACGGAGCCCGGATCGTGGAGGGGTTCAGTAAATTAGACGCGGATAATTTTACGAGCGATGTGCAACTGTATGCTTTTACCGGACGATTGAGTTTTTCGTTTACGAATCTTTAATGTGGTGGAAGTTTTTTTGGGGGGGCTTCTCGTGGTACGAACAAATTACTGGTGATGGTTTTTGAAACGATATCGAAAAATGTAGGCGATTGTTGTAATTCGTGGAAATTGGTATTTCGGAAATTGTTCATTCGTATTTGAATTTTATTATTATTTTTTTTTTTATGATGAAATGAATTATTGATTGATGTGATGAACTAACCGAAAATAGTTTTTAATTTCATCCTATTGAAAGCTGGACAAGTGGACAAGGAGCGAGTAAAAAGGCATGTTGCTTCGTATCCACATATTTTTAAAAAGCCATAGCTGAAATATTTATTTTTGAAAATACGTTCAAAAATTCGAGAAGTGTCCAAAAATTGAATTTTTTTTTGACAGTCCAAAAATTGAAAACTTTCTAATCGTTGACAATTAAGTATTTAGAGATTGTAAAGATGGTAAAAAATCTTAATAGTCTAAAAAATACACTTCTTAGCTTCGTAATGAAATTTTGTTTAAAATAAAAAATGTAGAAAATTGAAAAATATTTATTAAAGTAAAACATTTGAAAAATGTCTAAAAATTCAATGAGTGGGTTCAAAAAAAATCTAAGATTATAAAATTCCCTCCCCCCCCCCAGGAAGAAAGTAGTTCATTCCAAAATGAAATTTTTTATTTTATTATTTACGTGCTGTGTACAGCGGAATAGCTAAAGGCGCATTGAAAGTGGAAGAAGAACTACAGTTGGGGAAAAGATGTGTCAGTCGAAGGAATCTGAAGAGGATAGATATACTGAATTCGTTGTCCTTAAGGGTTTCAGGAAGGGGGAAGAGGTGAGCAACTGTTAGTTGTACTTAGCCATAATCACAGACACGTGGCAAGAGATCAAAAATGTAAAAAGTACAGTATTGAGATATATCAAAAAATAAAAAAAATGAATAAAAATCGAATTTGTGCGTCCAAAAAAAAAATATATTCCTAAAAAAAAGACTTATTTGTAAATGAAGTTTGGCTCAAAAATTCAGAAAGGTCCAAAAAAAAAGATTTTAAAAATGTCTAAAAATAAAATTATCTCATAAGAAAAAATAACAATCGCAAAACGAAAAGGAACAAATGAATGTAAAGATTTGTTTCAAATCAAAGTTTTTATCAAAAATGGAGGAGGATCAGTTTTGATAAAACCTAAAAATAAAAAAGTGAAACATGTAAAAATTGGGTCTAGAAATCAAATTAATCAGTTCGGACAAAAAAAAATAATTTTTTCTAATTCTAAAGAAGATACAAAATCCTTGATTTCTAATGATTTTAATTTTTATGTTATTATTGGATTTCATTATTTAAATATAAAATCTTAATTGACGAGAAAGAAAAAAGTAAAATAAGTGATATAGGAATAAATGTTCAAATAATTTCAATTGAAATATTATCAATTAATTTTTTGTTATCAATTAATTATAAAAGAAATATTACTTTTCATATAGAATTATAGTAGATATTAAAAATAATTCGATGGAAAATAAGTGAAAAAAATCCACAACTAAGAAGTGCTAAAAATGTTTCAAGCAAAAAGAACAAGCCTAAAAAAATCCAAATATCAAATAATTGTTCAATAATCAAAAACAGGCGTGAATAAAAAATTACAAAAAAATCGAAACTTGTTTTTACATGAAATTTCACCCAAAAATGGAAAATATTTAATATTGATGTGCCTCTAGCTATTCAGGGTGTCTAACAGGTAGTGAAAGTACTTTATGAAAAAGTAGTGAATCCAGTCAAAATTTCGAGAAAAAATTACAAAATATTCTTCATTTTTAGATAAAAGACTGGCAATTTTTTATGAATTGGCAGCACTGGCGGAGTATGTGACATCAGTTTAGTGTGGCGGCCTGTACTTCGAATTTGAAATTTTTTTGTGATAAATTTGACATCTTTGATTTTTCTTCTTTTTATTTGAGAGGGGGGGGAGGGAAGAGGAGCTTGTGGTCGAGTTGAGAAGTTTCTGAAAAATTTATAAAAAAAAATTGAAAAAGTAATGATTTTTCAAAAAAGAGATTCGTTAGATAATCTGCTATAATTGCTTTTATGCACAGCAAGTACAAAAAAGTAAAAATAAAATTATGTGAAAATAAAAAAAAGTGAAATATCAAAAAACATAGTATAGAATTGAAATTAGAGGATTCAAAAAAGGAAAAAGGGATAAAATTTCTTTAAACATTTAAAAATTCAGTTCAATTCAATTTATTCAGTTTATTTTTATTACAATACATTACTTACACACGAAAGAATAAGGGTACCCCATAAAAATGAAAATAAAAAATAAAAAATAAAAACTTATCACTTTAAAATTAAATTTTTCTCAAAGATGTAGAAAGATCCAAAAATTAAAGATGCCAAAGAAGGAAATTATTGAGTTTAGAAAAACAATATAAATAGTTTTAATTAAGTTAGAATTATTTGAGATAGAAGTGTCCTAACTACCCTTCCTCCACCCTGCCCCTTCTACGTTCATTTTTTCTTTTTTTTTTTATCTTCTAGTTTTTCCTTTTGTTTTATGAAATAATGAAAGATTTCAAATATGATGTTGATCGATTTTTATTTAATTTTAGAATAAATAAAACAATGATTTTCCTTCCTCATTAAGAGTTTACGGCATGAAAAAAGATGATGAGTAATAAAATAAGGAATTCCCTCAGAATTAATTTTATTGCTATCGAATAATTTTCAAAATTATTATGTAGGTAGAAATGCATTAAATTTATTTCAGATTTACAATTTACATTATGCAAAAACTTTCCTATCGATTTTTTCTCATCGGCTTTTCTATAAGCTCTGAAAATATGAAAAATTCATTCGCAAAAAATTTTCCATCTCGACATTTTCACGAAAAAAAAAATGAAAAATTTTTTTCGTATGAATTCACATTTTAGGGAGTTTGAAATTGGTTTACAAGCAATTTTGAAAACCGCTATAAATTTCAAAGAGACATTGAATTCACAATTTTGCGAGAAAAGTTTTGACTTTTTTTTTTGGCTAATTGTTCGAAGCTTCGAGAATTTTCTGTCTGAAAACCCAGTGTTGAAAGATTGAAAATTGAATTTCCAGTTCATTAAATTTGTATAGAAAATTTCGTCGGCTAAATTAGCGATAAATTGTTTTCCTTGATGTAATTTTACTTTTCAGATGGTATTGTTATTGGGAAATTTTAACAGAAGCCTTGAACAAACTATGTCTTTTTTAGCAAAATTATTAAGAACTAAATGAAAGATGAAAAAAATTCTCTCAAACAGTTAGTTCGTTTCAGAATTAATTTTTTACATATTATTATTATTATTATTTACTTGCCGTGTACAGCCTAGTACCTAGAGGCACGTGAAAAGTTGAAGAAGAGCTACAGTTGGAAAAAAAGTGGTGTCAATCGAAGGAATCTGAAGATATTGTCGCTGAACTCTATTATGAACACTTTTGCAGCGGGTATTAGAAAACTCCAAGTAGTTTGCTGGTGCGTGTGAATATATCGGCTCTCGACAGGTTAAGCAATCTACATAAATATATAAGTATTCATCGAGCGTTATTTGTAAACTCCCGTCATTGTGTCTACTACCCTCCGATTGACAAACGATATAAATTAAATTCTAAAATCTAGAAAAAAAATGTAGGTTAACGAGTCAACAATCAAACCGACATTCAGGTAATATGAAAAAGAAGACGAAGAAATGGTAGAAAAAATATATAGTCGACGAAAGCGTATTCCTAAATTTAAATTCGATTTTCCCCCTTATCGTTTGTTTCACGGTAAATAACCATCGTCGTCGAGTCGAGGTATTTGTATCTCGCGTGATAACAAATCATACCGTTGTAAAAATGTCGTGGTGGTGTACTCCTTAATACGACGTCGACTCGATGTGTAATAGTGTGCGAGTTTGTTTTACTATTTTTCGAATTCGCTTTTATTTACGTTCGTCGATGTTGTTTATAGTCGAGCTGATGTATATGGCTTATGGATATGTCGGGGATGATATTGTGTCGCGATTACACGCATCCGTAGGGGTATAAAAAAATAATAAAAACATGTCGTATATAATTATAAAAGTGCGTGACTCGGGCGGATTATTCGAAACGACTTTTAACGAGGTAAAATAGTAGACTACGCGATGTACCCGACGTATCGGTACCGGTATTCTAATACCATGTGGTACCTTATAGGTCCCAGGTTGGGCGCCACTTTTTTACCAGAAATCGTCAATATCATCGAGTTCGAAATCATCAGGTAATAGAACGGGATTTGTTCAGATTTGTAGATCATGTTATTAAGCTTCTCATCCTCCCTGGCCACATCCAGTACAAGTCTGAAAACCCATAGCTATCCCTTTCAAAGCGATCTAAAGAGTCGAATTTAGGTTAGGTAGTACTTCTTGCTGACAAGAATCCCGTGAGCTAATATTTTTCGAATTTTAAGCATTTGAGGCTCCTCAAGTCCGCCTCGAATTTTAACCATCTGTCATGTTGCATCCACATTAAACCAAATTCGAGGGCTCATATTTTGGTTACTAACTGACTATTTGGTGGGAAGATATGGAAGTTTCAGGAATTGCAACGTTTAAAATCTCCACAAAAAGTCATTTTTCACTCCAACTTGCCTCTAGTTTTGGTCACTTGTCATGTAGCACCATAATCAAGAATTTTCAACCGCTCATTCACACTTCCACATTTTGAGGACAATAGGTTCTCCTTCACTACTCTAAAACACGCATAAAAATTAATTTGAGATAAATTATACTTCTAATTTTCAGTAATCATATGTGAGCCTATATTTTGAGACGTAGAAGGTTAAATAAATTTCATAATCTGAAATCTTCTTAAAAACTTTTTTCGATTTGGGTATGTCTATCTCTTTGATTTCATCTTTTATATGACAGTTAATAACTCAAGTTTCTGGCATTTATTCAGAATCAGGTGAATATTCAATAATAAATAATTATTTTGAAAATTACCATTAATCACGATCGCTACTCTGAATATGTGAAACATAAATTTGCCTAGCAAAATCACCATAGATACTTATTACAAATTGGAAGTAATTATGTGTTATCTTTTATTACTGAAAATTATGGTCATTGGTCATTATTCAAAATCTGTAGTCCTTCCTCTATTTCTAATATAAACTAATCTCCTAATCCATATTTCATCCACCATACTTGCTGTACTTTGGTGTAGGTGGCAGTACACGCCACATAAAACCTAAAAAGAAAGAAGGAAGTAAGTAAAATCCATAGTAATCACCGTTATGTGCAGTAAATTTTTCAAATTGATGATAATTACCCTAAATCATGAAAAATTATGTAGCTTTTCAATTTTTCAGAGTTCATCTGATAGCCCATCGAAATTACACTTATCTGAATCACGATACATCATTACCTACAATTACTCTAATGAGGCAAATCATTCAAAATCATTAAAAAGTTCAATGATTACTAAAAATTATGATAATCATCAAAAGTTATGCAAATTACTAATAATTACCGCAATTATTCTAGGTTGCTATAATACTCAAAATTACAGCAGATAAATACTAAAAATCGTCGGAAATTTTTGAAGATTATGAAAATTACTCAAAATTACAGTAATTACTCATAATTACGGTAATTACTCATAACTATAGTAATTATGAGTAATTACTTATAATTACTCATAATTACAGTATTTACTAATAATTATGGTAATTACTCCTTATAACTGTAATTACTCATTATTTCTGTAATCACGTATAATTACCATAATTACTCATAATTACCCATAATTACTCATAATTACGGTAATTACGCGTAATTACAGTAATTACTCATGATTACTCATAATTATAGTAATTACTAATTGTTTATGATTATGGTAATTACTCCTTGTAACTGGAATTACCCATTATTTCCGTAATCACTCATAATTACCATAACTATTGTGATAATTATGTGTAATTGCGGTAGTTATTCATTATTACCATAATTACTTATAGTTGTCGTAATTATTCATTATTACCGTTATTGCTCATTATTACCATAATTACTCATATTCACTGTAAGTACTCATACTTACCGTGAACACCCAACATCACAGTAATTACTTAGAATTATGGTAAGTACTCAAAATCTAAGCGAGTCAATATTTTGAGGAGAATCAAAATTACAATAAATTACGTTTCACCTATTTGTATCAAAGAGTCTTATCAAATTTCCCGTGATTTTGGACCGTACCGACCTAAGTAAAATGTGTTTACCAATAATTTGAGCTGTTATCAAATTATTGCAGATGGCCTGAAACATAGAAAATTAAAGATCCTTTCCTTTCCAGACATGTGAGCGATTATGTGTGTATTTTTTAATTGAATTTTTAGCTGAAAAATGCTAGCTAAGTTGGAGAGATAACCGATTTCCGACGACATCGATGTATTGACCGGAGGATTGGTGGATAAAAATCTCTTCTTCATAAAGAAAGAAAACGTGAACTTGTCGAAATCCGAAAAAACCCGCTTTACAAACGTATATTGGTTGTTAGCAGCGAGAACGCGGCGCTGTACTGTACAGTAGCGAAAAGGAAAGGGTGAGGGGGATTAGAAAAACAACCTAAGTAGATGAAAAAAAAATATGAGGGGCTCCCGACGCATATACGAACGCCGGCGATGAAAGAAAAACTAAAGCTACCGCGACTAGGGAGACGAGCTTTTCAATGGTATCGTTAAATCTGTCAATAGAAGTAGCTTTTTAATTCGCGCGATATTTTTACCTCGCTGTATTTAGCGAACGCGAAGCGAGTACTCGTCGAGTTTTTATATGGCTTTAGAAGTCGTCTTCGCTAATGAGAAATTTTAATCCGCGTACGTGAGCGACGAGCGGGCGATTGGAAGAGCGTACTTAATTATCATTTTTCCGTTCGATCGGACGCTATACAGAGTTGAAAGTAGCTGTCTAACGAATTCACCTATATTCGCGCTTCATTAGCTAAATAAGTGCATTTGAAGTGCCCCTGGTTACATTACTACCGGTGCCTTTTTCGATCGTTAAGCCAGCGTCCGATTGTGTATGTGTATAAGGGAAACCGAAGCGTTGCCTTTTAAAGCCACCCCCCTGCGTGCTGTGGCTGGGTAACTAGCGCTTTTAAATACCTTTTTACGCTGGTTATTATTTTTTTTCCATTAACGAATGATTTATCGGTAACGATAAATATAAACACCGCGCCCGTCTACTGGTCTGGTACGCGTATCTTTCGTTATATCTTTAACGGTAACTAGGCCAAGGACCAGTTTTCATTTATAATTTGGTCGACTGCATATGTAATACGTGGTATTATCTGAACTCGTAAAATCACCAGCGCACGAAGGTAGCTCGAAATTTCCTCTTTCGAGTGTCCGCCACTGGTGCGCATTCGTGCCCGAGTATTTGCACGTATGTTATCGCCGAATACGGTGCGAGAGAGAGAAAAAACGCGAAAAGAAACTTTTAAACGCTCCATCTGATAAGTGTAATAGGTTCGCTGTTATAGGTTGTTAAACCGAAGATGAAGGGTTGTTTATATTTTATCGATTCGTTTTCTAATCTCGATAGACTCGACTAACGGCCGGTTAGCATGCTATTCGGCAATCACCTGTTCGACGTAATATGACGTGAAAATTGTTGGAGCGGTTTCTTCGTCTTCCTGAAAGTTCGAAGCGTCGATTTTTCATGGCGAGTTATTCAATTACAAACTGCGCCGAACGGTTGGTTGGCATTGCAGATGTGGGTATTGCTACTGTGCTGAATTAGTTATAATTTTTGAATAATTACTATAATTTTGAGTAATTTCTGGAACCTCTTAGTAATTACTGCATGTATGAGTATTTACTGTATTTTTAAGTAATTACGGCAGCTTTGCGTAACTATCGTAATTTTGAGTAACTAACGTAATTTTGGGTAATTCCTGTAATTATGATAATTATTATAAACTGCATAACCATTATGATTTTCTTGAAATTGGAAGATGAAATAAACCAATAAATATTTGTCATCATAATGAATAAGTGCGAAAAAAAGTAGATACCTCATTCACATCATATTCATAATGATTTCGAAAGAACACTCATCTTTAAACCACGCTTTGGTGAGCCTTCTTTTTCAATAATTACTCGAAAGTTATTGTGATTTTGCTAAATTTTCGCTGAATGTCAAAAATGACATTTACAATTTTAAATCACTTTGGCATTTTTGTAATCACAGGTAATTCTTTCAAATTACAGAAATTGCAAAAAATTACCAAAGTTATCAACATTTGTGATAAATACCTCAAAAATATGAAGACTATGCAAAGTTGCAGTTTTCATTTAAAATATTTGATAGTTGTTTAATACAACTGAAATTATCAATAATTATAATTACCAAACATGACAGTCAAATTTTAAATTTCGGAAATCATTCGAAATTTGTTCCTTAATTTGTAATGATCTAATGATTATCATCAACTACCAAAACTATCAAATCCTACCATCAATACTGTACATATATAATGATGGCCTGATTACCTCTCCAAAATTTCAGCAATAACATCAAATGCAATAATTATACAACATATTTGAATTACGGAACATCTATAACCGCGATTCTAATTATATGAATTATTCAAAATTACTAAAAGGTGCCTACACTCAATACCTAAAATCTATAGTAATTATTGAATATTATGGTTGAAGGTATTGCTGAAAATAATTATCATGATTCGAAATTTCAATATTTACTCGTAATTGTGGCAAGTAATTACTCAAAATCATGGTAATTGCGCAGAAGTATGATAATGTAAAATTGTGGTAATTATTCAAAATTATGATAATTTATTAAAGTTATGGTTTGTTACTCAAATTTATGGTAATTACACAAAATTACATTCATTACTGAAAGTTTCAGTAACTATTTAGAGTTAAAATAATTACTGGAAATTATTGTAATAATTAAAAATTAGGATAATTTTACAATTCAACAATTCTGAAAGTTATTATAATTATTCAAAGTTATGAGTAGTTGGTGGTTCTGTTATGGTAAATACTCAAAATTGTGATAATTACTTGAAATTACCATAATTACTCAAAATTACCACAATTATTCAAAATTGCCATAATTACTCAAAATTACCGTAATTACTCAAAATTACCGTAATTACGCAAAATTACCACAATTATTCAAAATTGCCGTAATTACTCAAAATTACCATAATTACTCAAATTTGCAATAACCACTTGAATTATATAATTTGTAATTATCAAAAATTACCAACATTTATAATTAATATATCAAAGATGTTACTCTCTCATTAAGGTAGCAGTAATCATTTTTAGTTGATGACGATTATCCGAATCTAAATAACAGACTTGCTGAAATCTCTATAAATCATAAACTACATAACTCAACATTTATGAAAAAAGAAAAAAAAAAAACTACAGATATACTGCTTTAGTTTTTACGATCGTTCAAATTCTGACTAATCCTCTAAAATTATAGCAGTTACTTTGTATTCGCAATGAGTACACTAAACTACGAAAAATCATCGTAAATTCTCAAATCATCTGAATCACCAAAAATCGTAATAATCACTCTGTAATTTTGAGTAATTACCTTGACTTCGAGTGATTAGCATAACCTTTGCGTAATTACTGTACCTTTGCGTAATTACTATAGTAATTTTTAGTAATTTATGGTGATCATCTAAAATTGTTATATCGTCATATAATTACTAATTACAATTTCTTCAGTTGCTTTATTCACTAAATCGACTTACAAATTTCGGGATAAGTTCCAGTTCATCGTAATGGTCTTAGAATTGCGATGATTACTACAAAACTACCACAGCACTCCATAATAATGATAATTACAGATGCAGTCACATTTGCACAAAGAACACCGGTCATTATGGACATCTGATGCTACTCTTAGGTACTCGTGAAAATATGGAGCTAAGCTCTACTTTCACCACACTCTCCTCTCACTCATTTTTAGATTGCTCGTAAATTATTTCAGACTCGGATTCACGCAAATTTAGGAACACGCTTCTCTCATTTGGGAAATAATCGAAGAGAAAACGTGACTTTCCCGCTAACTTTCGAAATACGAAACGGGAAAGAGGCTTTGGGCAGCAGGGACGGCTACGATCATGAGAAATATATTCCTGTACACACATTTACTAGCTATCACTTTTGTATACGGTGAGGCTACACAAGGGGAAGGGGAACGGCGAAACGATTATAATAATCATATCTCGGAACCGCCGTGTCTCGAGTGTTACCCTATGACTGGGCGATTGAACATTAAATCATTCTCGTAGCGTAGCGCAGCTGTTGCTGCGAAAACAACGTCTCGATTACCTCAGTTGATGGAGAGGACAAGGAAAGTTGGCGAATTACTCTCCATCGAAACGTCATCAGGCGCAGATTACGTGGGGTAGTCGATCGAGGAGCAATTAAGACAGAAAAGGAAATAGCGTTCGGGTATAATTCAATATACGTAATTTCGCGTATCCCTTCGTCGACAGGCGCGTGTGAAACCGCAATCGCGAAAATATTCGAAACATTGGGGAGGCACGTGATGCGGTCGCGTAACACGCGCCTATTAAAAATGACAACGACGAGCGATTTTCTCTGGGGGGATATTTAGGTAATGTACGACAGTCGACGATTGTCATTCGACGATGTACAGTGTACAGTTGTACACGTATCGGATGGAAAAACAGCAGAGTGGATGTATTCGCGTCAGAAACGTCGTAACCTGTACTCGGGTTTAAATGCAAATAAACGAGTAATACGGCTAAACGAGGGGCCTAGGAGAGGGAAGGTAACCTTAAAAGGTACGCTATTGTAACGTTGATGTAGCGTGAATGAAAAATAGGTCATCAACCCTTATTTTATAGTGTAGCGAGACGCGGTATATGGCATAAGCGTTCGGTATATAGTAGTTAAATGAAAGAAGCGGGCTCGGCGGCCCAAATAAAAGCAACGTTAAAGACGGATGATCGAGCAAACGGAATTTTCGCGTTTCTTTTCATCGGCAAGCTAGGCATTTCCGATAGATATACGCGTCTACGTGTACCTTACGCTCGCGAATATAGCATAGAGGCGGGCAGAGAAAGAGCGAAAGAAAAAGAAACAACCATTAGAAGAGATTTCGATACTACACGAGCCGAACGTCTGACGAGTTTCGAAGAAAATATGAAATAATTCGCGTACGTAGAATAAAGTTATCCGACGCTAGGTGGTCGCTGATAAGGCGCCGATGATGGATGAAAGCTTTTATTCGCCACTAATCATGATTGATGCAGATAGGGCTTCGCCTCCTCGAGGTATCCGCCAGATCAGCAGCGCGAGCGGGAGATAAGGTAAACGTCCTACTCGTGCCCACACATTAAACGAGAAAGCGTATGTTTGTTTACTATTTTTGAAAAAAGCGTTCGTCTTCGAACAAAGGTACCGAACAATACGATAGGGTTCGTCTGTTGTACCCTCATCTCAGTAGTGCGTTCAATTGGTTCGCCATTAAAGAAGAAAGCGATATTAAAATGGTAAAAGGTGTTTTTTTACGTAACGTTTGATGGATTACCAACGCTTTGTGGTGTCGACGGAGGAGTTTTGTTCCGCGAGTAAACGCCGTACTCGGCTAATTGACCTGAATATGGAGCATTGTAAAGCGTCGAAAATCTCTCTCGGCGGAGAAGTTTTTGCGGTACGCCGAACTCCGGTGTACGATTTACCCGGTTGCGGGTAGGACGAGCTTTCTGGGTATAATCTGTAAATTGCGAATGTACCTATATTACGAATGTCGTCCGCCTTAGCGAGACTTAATGGTACGACGAACGTTTTACTTTGATTATTCGTCGGATTCCGGTAACAGTGGAGGTACCTGTGTTGATGCAAAAACCGAAACGAGGCGTCTTTGTTTCATTATTCGGTGTAGATAGGTATTTTTTGCTTTCTCTCGACGTTTTGGTATTTTTAGCCGAATTTTTGTTGAAAAGTTGGGCTATTACAAGTACTAAGTGAAGAGGATGGAAATATCCAAATTTTTTTGTGCATGTGTTTATTTTCCCTTCCCATTTTAGTACCAAAAGGTGTGGACGTACAAAATTTGGTTAGAAGTTGTTCCTGTACAATTATAGAGACACCATTTTCAAATTTTTGATCTTAAAAATAAAGACTCATTCAAATTTTGAGCGAGGCTGGGAGTATTCCCAAAGATTTGAAATTTTTATCTTGACGTTGAATGATTAAGTATAAATATCTTTTGTTTTTAAATTTTTTTGAGTTTGTTTTTTCCTTCGAATTAATTTTTTTTTCGTCAAGTATGGGCGTTGATATTTCCAAATTTCAGTTTCTTTAGTTGATTTGGAGTGGAACTGGAGCTAAAAATGTACTATAATTCTCAAAATGTTGCAGTAATTCAAAATTATCAACTTTATCTCTAATATGCATCACAGAATTTATCATAATTACGTAACTTTTCAGTAATGCTGTAATATTTGATTAATGGTAGTAATTTTTGAGTAATTATTGTAATTTATGAGTATCGACCATAATTTTTGGGTAATTATCTTAATTTTTGAATAATTACTAAAATTTTGATCAATCGTGATTTTTTAGTAATTACCCTAATTTTTGAGTAATTATTATAATTTTTGAGTAATTACTGTAATTTTGAGTAATTACTGTAATTTTGAGTAATTACTGTAATTTTGAGTAATTACCGTAATTTTTGTAATTACCGTAATTTTTGAATAATTACCGTAATTTTTGAGTAATTACCAACATTTTTGAGTAATTAATATAATTCTTGGGTAATTATCATAATTTTTGAGTAAATACTAATATTTTGAGCAATTGTGATTTTTTAGCAATTACTGTAGTTTTTGAGTAATTACCGAAGTTTTTGAGTAGCTATTGTAATTTTTAAGTAATTATCATAATTTTTGAGTAGTAACTAAAATGTTAAGCGTAGTGATTTTTTTTTAATCACTGTAATTTTTGAGTGAATATTGTAATTTACGAGTAATTATGGTAATTTTTGGGTAATTATCATAATTTTTGAGTAATTACTAGAATTTTGAGCAATCGTGATTTCTTAGTAGTTACTGTAATTTCTGAGTAATTATTGTAATTTTTGGGTAATAACTGTAATTTTTGAGTAATTATCATAATTTTTGAGTGAGCACTGTAATTTTTCAATAATAATTATAATTTTAAGCCTCTGCTGACACCTCCTTCTTTTTAAAATTTAATGCACATACATAAACTCAAATTTAAAAAGTTATGAGTATGGCATCTTGAAAGATTTATGTGGATCTAAGAACTTTACCGCTACAAACATTTTTACAAATCTATCAAGATCTTAAAATTTCGTTGAATTGGTTAAAATTTTTGGTTTTTTACGTGATATAATGTGAAATATTGTAATTTTATGGATTATTAATTTTCAAATTTGAATTTATGCCTACGCATCAAATTTTCAAAGTAAAGAGGAAATTGCTAAAAATTATGTTATATAAATTTCTTTTCAAAAAATCGTTTCTAGATCATTAGACGACGTTCACGACCTCAATGTTGTCAATTTTCGAAACAATTGTTTCCCTGCGCGTGTGAGAGATAACAACATTGAAAACTCACCTCTAATAATGCTGCATGTCTGTTTACGTGTTTTTGCTCTCGACGAGTTTCCGATTGCTTATGATGGGGTAATTTCGCGTTCCTCGTGTATGTAAAATAATACGCGAGAATTGGGTATTGTCGAATGAAACGCGCTAGTCGAAACTCGAATGGAGTAGCATTGCTCTCTAATCAGCGAATATCTTCGATTAGATTAAAGACGATGAAATTCGTACGTCGCGTCGTACTTATATTTCTCTCGTAACCATTCATGATACGTCGCACTCTACGTGGAATAGGAAAAATAACATATTAGAGTGTATGTAGGTCTACTTTTTTTTTTGTTCGGGCCGGATTATCCCAGCTTCGAAAGCGGTATCGAGGCGAGATGTCAATTTCTTTAGTAAATTATAGAACGACGAGACGTGAAGTTTTGATATACTACGACGTAGTAGAAGAAGCGAGAAGTGGTACCTTTATCCGCATATATTTACCGAGGTATTAGGTTTAGTCCGTTTTGAGCCTATTTGAATGTTTACGCGAGGAGATAATTGAATGGTGATGGGGTGCGTGAGGTGATTTGTCGCGTATGATAACATTTGATTATTCCAAGCAGAAGTGGTATTATTCAGGACTCTGTACTGAGTGTTTTTTTTACGTGTTATTACAACCGCAAAGTCTAAAGGCGCACATGTGAGCATCAAGATTATCGAAAGATTAACAATATTTTCTGCAAATTTGAATCAGCCCCGATTAAAAATTCAACTCCAGGAATGCGGCATGGCCGCTTACATTTTTTCAATTCAACAAAAAATCGAAAAAGTATTAGAAATTGTGAAAAATGTTTTAAACATGAAGTTTGGATCTCCTGGCCTTTCCAGTAGCCTAGATGCCATGACAATCTCCTTTTGTATCCCCTCCTTTCCCCGACCCTGTTATATTTCAGTTTTGTAGATATTCGATGACTGAGCTGAATTTTTTTTTTTAGTCAGTGGCTATGGTGGAAATTTTTGCAGTTTATTTCTAATATTATAATTTTTAGAATTTTTTTCTTGATTTGAACCTGAAAAACTACTTGGAAATTTAATCAAAACGCAGGTTAAGGAAGGAATGAATTACACTGGAGATGAATTTTGAGAAATTCTGGCGTTGAAATTTCTCTATACTAATAAAAATTATCGCAACAAGATTCTTCGACTGGAAAAAACAGGGTTACATTGAATAATCAAGTATCTCCAAAATGAGGAGGAATGGAGTTTTACCGAAGAGTTTTTTTTTGGAAGGAAGATCCTTTCTGCAATATTTTCTTCGCATAATAAAGATTTTAAATTTCTCCTTCTTTTGTATATACTTAACCCTTTACTGGCGACATTGAGGGAATCCCCGCTCTAACATAACTGGTACCTACGCCTTCAGAGTAACTATAAGCAACTACCACAACATTTGTTACTGCAATTGCCTAGTTGTAGGCGCATTGGCAAATTCTTGAAATTTTTGTCACGTAAGTGGTGACATCGGGGAATCCCCGCGGTTGCGTTATTTGAAAATTATTTCTCTTAACATATAGTACTTTGCAAGGAGAACAAAAAAAGCTCAGTAAAATTATGGCCTAACAGCGAAATTGAAGGAGTTATAGTCAAATGAAAATTTAAATGCGCTGTAGCTCCTTCAATTTTGCAGATAGGAAAAAATGTTACTGAACTTTTTTTGCTTATCTTAGCGAGCTGTAACCGTTGAGTGAAATCATTTTTCAAGTAACATATTTTCTAACTGAATAGCAACCCGATATACAGTGTAAAAAAATAAGAAAATGTTTTCGCTTCTTAGCCCATCACTAATTCATCATTTATAACCAGATTGTAATCACTAAACTATGAAGCATATTTCATGCTCTATAAATCTTCCCTCCAAAATTTTAATTTAAAATTTCAATGGATTTAAATACTCAGGGCTTTGGATTTTTTCCTATCAAAATTACAATTTTAAATTTAAAGAAATTAATACATTTCTTGGCGTTATAGGATCAAATATCTTCAACATCAGTTTACAAGGTTTGGTAAATTCCAACAAGATATAGTAATCCAGTTGTAGCATGCTTCTCCATCTTCGACGTAAAATTAGCTTACTCTGGCTGAGAGAAACGTGTAGGCTCCATCTGGTATCATCAATAGAAAATTATTTTCCTCGTCAAATTATCACTCCCATAGCAATTAAAAAAAAAGTAATTCCTAAGCAAAATAAAAAACATGAACATTCCGGCTACTAAATCTGAAAAGTTTTATTATTACAATGAGCTTCAAAATGGAAAGAAGCATTAGCCAATTGGAACAGCTTGATCTGGAAGAACGTCTCCGTGGCCATCTGCCGGAGTTGGAGTTCATCGACAACGAAGAAGAAAATAGTGAGACTGAGGATGCCTTAGAATCGAACAATGACGATACAGCAAGCGAACAGAGCTACGATGAAATACCCGATGTCGACGAAAATGAAATACCAGAGGACAGTCAACCATTTATTAGATCTAATGATGGTACCAAATGGAATCTACACGCTCTTTTTTAATATGAATTTCAGTTATATTTTGTCGTAAAAATCTGATTTTCAAAAATTATTGAAAAATTGCATTTCATAAGTATATGCTAATATATTTTTTTGGGGATTTATGTTCATTCAAAGCTCAGAAGCTGAAAACTTCACACCTAACTCTTTTTGTTTCATAGAACCAAAAATGCGGCTTTCGGATATTCCCTCAATGTCACCACAAACGTTATAGTTTAAGAATTTCTCTTCATGTCACCACTCAAGAGTTAACGGATCCTATGATTTGAGATTAGGTGTATATTAATCTCTGAATTAAATTTAACTACCAATGTCAGCTTAGAATATTCCTTTCAACCTCTACCAAACTTTGATTCTATCACTTCGCTTATTACTTTCTTGAAGCAAGCGAACTTAATCCAGTGAATCTAAATTAGTTATCCTAATGAACGGTGCGTGATGGCGAAAAAAGAACTAAAACGTGATATTGAAAGTATTTTATTTAATAACATAATTGATAATATCAATATTAGAGCTGGAGATGTTGAATAACTATAGATATATGAATTTCATGAGTAAAAATGTACAGTTTTGTAATGTGTAATGATGATCATATCATTTTAAAAGTATAATGTACATTTTTTTTAATATGTGAAACGTAATTATTAATATGATGATGCAACATGATCGAAAATAAAAACCGGAAAAATTTTCAAATCAGCAACAAATACCGTTTTAGAGCGATAGGTCGTATAAATTAATCATTTCACTATCCACTTGGACTGGGATTATTTTTCTTACTTTGTATTTCCTTCAAAACATTTATTTCACGATGTTCGTGTTGCATCTTTTGTAAGTTAAAAGGTGGTGTTGTATCCTCGCTTAAAAACTCGTAATACTCAGTATGAATATATTTATGATAAAGTCCAGCCTGTTGAGTAGAACAAAAATACGTAGTCCCGATTCCTTCTTCATTACCCTCATACTTCGGCCAACCCCATGGGTTTATTACTTCATTTTCACAAAGTTTGTTGTGTATATTATTGCCAGTTTTTTTGTTATGTATGACCATATAATAGAGTGTTTCTCTTCAGAATTGAATTGAATGATTTCCTTGAATATTATGTTTGGAGTTGAAGGTGGTCCGGGAATAGTAGGATTAGTGAATTGATCGGGAATTGTTCCGGTGACGACATCAACTTCATTTATTACCTGTAATTTTTCAAAGGATCAATACTTTAGATTACTTAAATGAGAAAGTAATTTGTTCGTAATTCGCATAATGCATGATTAAACTTACATCGGCCACTTGTCGTATCAACTCTTCCACTTTTTGCAAGTTTTCAATTACTTTTTCATGTAAAAGTACGTAATTTGGATATGTACAAGTCGCTCTAGTATGGTATATTCCTTTGAAATCTTGCATTGGTACTAATTGACGCCAACTATAATTAGAATATTCCGATTTCGAGGTAAATAACTGTAAATATTCATCCATTTCTGGCCCTTCCTTTGTTCTGTGTCTTCCCCAGAGTGCGCTTTTGAATGTATCTTTTCCGAATTCCATATCTTTACATTTTTTGTTGTAATCGTTGGAATGCATATGTGCGTGTACAGTATGTCGTATTGCTTTAGGTCTTTTCTCTACGAAGCAGTATTGTATTTGTAAAGTTATAATTGTTTTGGAACGAATCTGAAATTGAGGCAGTATGAACAGGCAAATAATTATTATTATAATTAAAATAGATAACCTAATTAAAACAAAATCGAAGTTAATAAATGACATGTTATGACAAAATACCATTTTCAGACTTGAAAATAAAAACATAATATACCAAATGCGTGAGAAATTTTGGAAGTAAGAACGAGTGGGTATTTCAACATACTCTTACTCTCCATTCGTCCATTGTAATCGAGCCTTATATGTTAAATAATTTTTAAATTTGCTAACTGGTTGTGGTAAGTATGGATCGCTCCATGTTAATTCAACCAGTGTTTAGATCCCATATCAAATTTAAATAAAAAGATAAAATTATTAAGCTTCTAACTTAAATTATAATATATTTTTATTTTATCTTATTTATATAGTTTAACTTAAAACATTATATTTTCAATATAAAATTTTATTTTTATTACCTAGTGATTTTTAGTCATAGAAGTAGAAACATAATATTCCTTTCCCCAGAATTTTCAGGCTTTTCGGTTTTTTAAAAATATGTTCAATTTAAACGTCTTTATAAAAGGATCTACTGAGGTAGCGATTAACAGTTTTAACAGTTCTACATTTCCTCAAAAAGCATTCTGGGTGGTATCGTGAAAATTTTAAGAATTGAAATCTGAAATTTCTAAGTAAGAAGCTCAATTCTCTCAAGTTGAAAAAAATTAGTCGGCTAAATGTGAAAAATATGAAAAACAAAAATGAAAGCAGCCATACTGGATTACTGGAGCTGGGGCTTGTTTAGATTCGCAAATAACATTGCTAACCTCTCCATGTGTACAGACCATACCTAGTAAAAAGTATGAAAATCTCCTACTCTATCTCTTCCAAAACCGCTTAAGAAATTAAATAATAATCCGCGTTCAAAGTTTGATCTCTCTGGGTTGATTTAGTGAGGAGATATAAAAGATTCATGACCAGTTTTTGCTCTAACTCTACTTCATATACACTTGAGAAGCTAAAATCAGAATGAGTAAGTTATTCGGTCTCATTTCTCATATAACACCAAAGTGAAAGAAATTCAAGCGCTCGTGTATTTCCGCTCTATTTGAGATGGATAACCCTCTCCCATCCTACATCATGTGTGAAGGTGAATGTGAGATGTACTAACGGGTATCTCCAATAATCATATGAGTCCAGAGGTCACATTGTGGTCACTAGCTAACTCCACACACAAAGTTTGACGTTTAATAGGTCATTCAAATTCTGATAGGAGCTACAGAGGAGACAAACAATTCAAAATTCTTGTTCATGGTCTCATATGAAAAAGTGAGTTCAGGACACCAATATATTTAAATTTCAGGAATTCGGAGGAAATTTCCATAGAAAACATTTTTTTTTTATTAGAAGGTTTTCCGCAATGGAATTTCTTAAGGCTTCCACATCTGCTCACCGAATCGACTTGGAATGATCAAACCTTGTAGTATATGGAGTTAATTAAAAAGCATAATATGACTTCTTGAATTTGGGTTCACAAGAATCCAAAATGACGCATCGTCAAAATTTAAGGAAGTCTTGAGTACTCTCAAATAGTCCAAACTGTTAGTTGAAGATCTTGGATTTCTAAATTTGAATCAATATGGATTCAAAATGGCGAATGTTCAAAATCTGAGAAGGCTTGAAGAGCCTCAAATTGCTCAAATTCGATAAATGTGGATTCATATGATTACTTGAGATGAGAAGTATCCCAGGAATAATGGATTTGATCAAATTTGATCAAGAAGGTGACGAGATATAATTTGATCTAAACTGATCAGCAAACTTTTGCCAAATTCTTTCAAGTTTGATGAAATCAATCATCAGATATGTCAAGCATGACTAGTTTTTTGGTAGATAGAAACGGTAAATGATGTAATTACTTGTATTCATAATGACTATTTTGGAAACTTTTTCATTGTGAAAATAGAGTGCTATTTTCTGAGCTTAAACTACTTGCAATTTAGATAAGCTCTGATCAGATCATATCTGGTCATCTTTTTCAGAATGTAGTGAGGTAAACGAAAGGGTAATCATTTATTTTAATGGTTTCATATGACTCAGTGATCTCAGCAGGGATAAACATATCTGAATTTCCTCTATCTCTGGGTTTATTGGGAACCAGCCAACCTGATTTTAGAAGGGGGATCAGGGGGAGTGCGCGATTTTCAAATTTTTGCGTTTCAGACCATTTGTAATGATCTGACAAATGTCCAACTTCTTGGTATGTATAATTTTTTTTTCTGCTCGTGAAATTCGCTCAAAATTTGGTGAAAGACTTTTTTCAAAAATGCAAAAACGATTCTATTTTCTTCTTTTCATACTCCTCGAAATGGCGGATCACTCAAATTTTGAGAAAAGCTGAAGGAATGCTAAAAGCTCAAAATTTTTGTTTTTGATTTAATACAAATATCAGGGCTGGTTGAACGGAACAGAACGGAACATTATGAACGATTCAAAACACTAAAATTTCAATTCATGATGAACAATAACCAGAACAGAACAATATTATGTTTTGAACAAATGAACCGGAACCGAACAGAACAGAACCGAACAGAACAAAACAGAACAAAAAATCAGAAAATTGAACTGAACAGAACTGCGCTCATCTTCAATTACTGAAGATGAATATTTTGAGGAGGAAGTCAAGGAGAACGATGGTAACATCACAATGGCAGCTGATAAAATCCAAAACGATGTTTTGAAATTTTGGGTGGATAATAAAAACAAATTTAAAAAATTATTTTCAATCACTTCAATAATCTTTGGCATCCCAGGTACACAAGTTTCTGTCGAAACTTTATTTTCTGAGATGAAGTTTATTCTGAATGATTACCGATCATCTCTTAATGATGAATCATTAGATGACATCATTATTATTCGAAGAAATTTTGATTTATTGTAATATAATTATAATTATAATATAATTTTCATTTTTTATTTTCATAGTTTTTCTTTTTTCATTCGTGTTTTCAACTTTTCAAGTACAATGAACAAAAAAGAATGAAACGGAGCGGAACAGAACAGAACAGAACAGAACAGAACGAAAAATGGAACAGAATAGAGTAGAACCGAACAGAACAAAATAGAATGGAAAACAGAACGGAACAGAACTGAACAGAACAAAAAAAAATAGATTACTTGAACGAAACCAGAACAAAACAGTAACGTTCACGTTTTCCAAAACAAAAAAACGGAACAGAACAAAACAATCGTTTCGTTCACCAGCCCTGACAAATATATCTGAATTTCAGCTTCCCAAGTGCATATGGAGGGTAGTTAAAACAAAAAAAAGCATTTCGTGAATATTCCGTATCTTTTCACCGAATCAATCTGGACAGGTCAAACTTTGTTTGTTGAGTTGGTTGGTGATTACAATATATGAACTCTTAAATTTGGGTCAAAATGACGAATCGTAATAATTTGAGGATAATGTGAGCTGGCTCGAGCTCCTATAATTTGAAGAATATGGGTTTGTATGATTATAGCAGGGCAAGAAATACTACATTTATTCTACATATAACTTCTCAAGTGGTTTTGGAAGGGATAGGGTAGGGTTTTCAGACGTGGCACTGGGTATGGGCTGTAAACATGAAGGAGCTAACAACGTTTTTTGCAAACCTGAAGAAGCCCCAATCAAAAACTCAACTCCAGTAATGCGGCATGACTGCTTAAGTTTTTTTTTTCAAGTTATAAAGAGAGTCGATAGTGTTATCTTGATTTTTCACTTCAATTGATATGAAATATTTATGTTCGAAGGTGAAGGATGTATTTTTAGAAATTATTGAGCTTTGTTACGTTGACCAAATATCAGTAGAACATATAAACCATGATAACTTTCCTTAGATAAAGAAAATGTCATAGAACTTCTTTCCATTTTGAAAACTTGATATCTATTTTGAGTGCTGAGCTGAAAATGTATTAATTTCTTAACCATTTTTTTTACTCTGGTAACTTGTAATATGATCAAATTTGGTACTTGAAAAAGAGAAAAAAACATTTATTCAAACAATAATAGGATTATGGATTTTGAAAATTTTCGCAAATTTAAACAGCTTTTAACATTTTTTCTCAAATGTAATATCGATGTACATATTGGAAAATTTATGCATTAAGCAAGCGAAATAACTCAAAAAGCATAACGCGTATACTTACTTTGAAACCAATTGTTAGTGTTGATTTTCTAAGATCACTTTCCACGAAGAAGTCTGAGTAATTATCACACGTAGTATCTTCGGCATTCGCATCAAATTCATGGATTTTATCAATCTTTTTCTTTATTTCGAACTCGTGAGAGTCACTTTGAGGGGTGGCGCAGAGTAAATCAATGCGTATGAGTTCCATGTTGCCGAGCGGTAATGTGAGGTTAGTATTTTTCGCTTCTGTTAGATCTGTGAAAATTTCTTTATTTTTTTCTGTATTTTCAGTTGACGATTGTGAGTTTGAACACCTCTTCTTTTTTTTGCCATAGACCAACTTCACCAACGGAGGGACTAGAATATATATGAATAAGTACGTCATTAAGTGATGGAATGTGAGGATTTTGTACTTACTACTAAAAATATAATTCGTTCAAAATTATGAAGATAATTAGATATCTGTATTAAGATAATTATTGAATTTCATCACTTGGTTCCATTTGTGATTTAGGTTCGGCTATTTCTTTCTGTCCTTGGACTAGTGGTGCTGTCACGTGATGTACCACTGTGCTCCATAATACAAGGATACAAAAAATCGAGGTGATTGGATTCATTGGTGATGGTCAAAAATGTAATTTTTTCAACAATACGTTGGCCGAAGAACTTTTATAACCGAGCGAAGTTCTCGAATACGATTAAAATTCGCGTAATACGACGGTTCAATTTCATTTGGATTCGCGAATACGTTGAAATTCGACTCGACGCAACGATATTCAGCTAGATGTTCGAAATATGGCGTAGTTGTAATGTTTGCGAAGTTTTGCCAGCTTTATGTATATTACATGAAAATATCAACTGTTCAAATAGTCTTTACTTGAAATATCTGTTAAGTTTTACGCAACGAGCACATTACGCGCGATTTCTTTCGGTTTTTCCTACTTTTAAGAAAATGTTTTTCGCAAGTCACGACTAATGAGAGACTAAAAATTATAATTCGCGCGAATAGTGGTCTGTACGAGACGTAGTATCGAGGTTGAGACGAGATAAGAGCTGTATATTCTCGTCTCATCTCGAGTAACGAAATTTAAATCGATACTTCCAATGTGATCCCCGCACCATTCCGATATTGACGTAAATTTTCGATTTTCAAAAATCAATTTTATGAACCACTGCAAATATTTGAAATTCAAAACTTTTTTCAGGGGCTTCTAAAATTTAAGTTTTGAAAATAATAATTCACTTCAACAACTTGATGAATGCCTGAATTTTGATAGAACTTTACATTTTGCATTTTAATGGAAGCGTCAATTTTGAAATTCAAAACTTTTCAGCGGTTACCAATATCGGATTTTTGAAAATTCGGAATTTTCAGTCGTTTCAAAGAATACGTCAGGATTTCGAACATTTTCAGGGGTACCCAAAATTGATCATTGAAGACACCATATTCACGTCAAGATAGAGTTTTAAGTATGGTAAATTTGAATGGAAGTTGCAATTCCAAATTTTAATGGAATATTCAAATATACCAAGTTTACGTTGACCAAATTGGGATTTTTCGAGATGTTTAAATGAAAGCATCACCTTGCATGCGCGATTTCTTTCGTTTTTTCGTACTTTAAAGAAAATGTTTTTCGCAAGTCGCGATTAATGAGAGATAGTGAACTGTAAGTTACAGACGTAGTATTCAGGTTGAGATGAGATAAAAACTGTATACTCTCGTCTCATCTCAAGTAAACGTTTTAAAATTTTCTTGCGTTAGTATCTGAATTTCGGGTACGCGGATTTCGTCGGAAGCGTCAATTTTGAATTTCAAACATTATTAGGGATTCTCAAAATTTGATTTTCGAAATTATCAAATATACCTCATTATTGGGGTTTTTGGGGTTGTGGATTTTAATGAAAGCATCAGTTTTGAATTTCGAACATTTTCAGTGGTTACCAGAATCGGATCTTGGAAAATCGTGAATTTACATCGATACAGTCGTTTCTATGAATGAAGCTTTCGTGACAGCTGAGGATTCTGAATATTTTCAGTGGTTCCCAAAATTTATTATTGAAAACACCATATTCACGTCAAGATAGAATTTTTGGGGTTCTTAAATTCGAATGAAAATTGTAATTTCTAGTTTCAATTATTTTTATTGTATTTTTGAAAGTACTACATTTACATTGATATTACGGTTTTGAGGGATAGAAGTTTCAATGAAAACATCAGTTATACATTTTAAACGCTTTCAAGAGCTCCCAAAATTGGATTTTGGAAAATACTAAATTCACATCAATATGGCGATTTTCGAGAAAGATGACTTCAACGTAAGTCCAAATTGTGAAAGGTATCGGACAAAAAGCCAAAGTTTATGTATTGAAAAAAAAAAATCACAAAAATGAATCATTATTTATTGCAACGTGAACATTTAATGAAAAATGGTCGCCTAAGAAAATCCCTGTGTTAACGAAGAATGTATGTTTTGAAAAATCAAATTTATGGGAGCTCGTAAAAATGTTTCGAATTGTAAATTTAAGCTATCGCTGAATTCCATGTCAATTTTATAACATAGTGCATCGTACTAAAGATTAAAATATAATGACTTTTTCAATTTGTTACACACCTTATGAGGCATTTTGCGAAGTACAGCATCAATTTGAGACGATTAAAATTTCGATAAAATACAGACTGTCGTCGTGTAAATTTCGAGTATATGGAAAAAAGTCTCCGTTCTCTTATCATTGTTCTCAAAAATGGCATCTCTAGATTCAACCCTCCCAAGAAGTTATGCCTTGAAGGTGCGTGTGAGAAGTTTTAGTATGTTGTTTGTTGGATTACTCCGGACTACTTCAAACATCAGCGAAATACACTCGGTTCGCAAAAAGACCCAAAATCTGTCTAGAATGCTCGTTGTATAGAAAAGTTGAAAAGTCAGGCGGACGTTAAAGAAGCGAAAAATAACTGGCTGCTCAAACGGCTGAAATCAAACCAGCGGACGCTTTGTTGGCAATCGGCTTTGTATATGGGACTGGAGAGCGCGACTCGAGTACGCAAAAAACCTCACCCATCTCGATTATCTGCGGCGATGAATAGCTACGTAAACGCGGACGTACTCTAATACGCGACCCAGGTACTCGTTATTCCTTTCGCCGAATGTATAGAGAAGATAAGAAAAGAGAAAACGACGAGCGCAAAAAGCCGACAAGAAAACCTTTTATAAATGGATACCATTAGTCAGCCAGTTCTAACCGTCATTTTTCCTCAAATGAAAAATTATTAATGCCGTTTATAGACTGAATACAAGATGCTATAGTAACAAATGATTGCAAAACGTAAAGCAACAGTCAACCAATGTTATCGCATTTATCAAAAATTCTAACCCAATTTGTTAGCTCTATAACAAAGACGAATCGGTATTAATTTTTTCCTCATCCGTTCCTCCCCACCTAGCACCGCGTCGTCTTCTGCCTATACCAAATCATCGCCGTATAAATGCCGACTTCTTAAATAATTTACCTCCCCGAGAAAGCCGTCACCTCCGTTTTCGCGTTTTGATTAATCGACCCGATTAAAAGACGAGTTATTATGCCGCGCCGAATTATTATAATCGACGAACGCGAAGCCGACTATAATATGCGGAATACGAATGAAGAAGATTCGTCGATTAGTCTTTTAATTGATGCCGAGTTTTTCCACGCTTTTATTCTTTCGAGCATGGAAAAATTACCTTTCATTTTTTTCTCCTCCGAATTCCGAACCCTTGAATGCCGGTATAATTGAAGGAAAGTCGTTTTGTTACGAGCTCGATGAGGCATTAGGTGCCAGGTGGCCAAAATGATCTTTTGCGAAAATAATTTAGTGGTAATTCTCGGATTGAATAAATGTTTTTCTTTTTGATTTTACTTCTACAAAAAAAAAAAAAACGTAAGCAGCCATGCCGCATTACTGGAGCTGAGTTTTTAACTGGGGCTTGTTTTGATTTAGTAATAACCTTGCTTAACCGTTCATCACTACAGGTCACACCCAATACCAAGTCTGAAAACCCCTACTCTATCCTTTCCAAAAACACTTAAGAAATTCAATTTGGCACAAATGTAGTATTTCTTGCCATGAAATAATCATGCGAACACATATTTCTCAAATTATAACTATTTGAGGGTCCTCAAATTATCTTCAAATTTTGTAAATCCGCCATTTTGGATCCATTTTGAATCAAATTTAAGTGGTTATGTTCTGGTCACAAACTAATCCTACACACAAAGTTTGACCATTCTAGGCCGATTTGGTGATGAGATATGGAAGATTCATGAAATTTCCTGCAGCAATTTCCCCTCCAAAAGCCGTTTTTTGCTCTAACTCCCCTCCAAAATCACTGAGGAAGCTAAAATCAAAATACGTTTGTCACTTGGGCTCATTTTATCATATGACACAGCAATAAAAAATTTTCGACCCCTCCTGTACCCCCACCACTATTTTAGGTTGGTAACCCCGCCTTCCCCCTCCAACATCATGTATGGAAGTGAATTCGGGATATAGTATACAACTTATCCCCAATAACCATATGAATTCATATTAATTACATTTTTACCAACTTGAGGCTCCTCAAGCTCTACTCAAAATTTTGATAATCCGCCATTTTGAATCCATTTTGATCCAAATTCAAGAGGTCATATTGTGGTCACCAACTAACCTCACACACAAAATTTGACCTCTTTAACTTGATTTGGTGGGGAGATATGGAAGATTCAAGAAATTTCATGACTCAAAACTTCCTCAAAAAGCCATTTTTTAATCTAACTCCTCTCAATATGCACTCAAGAAGCTGAAATTTGGATATGTTAGTATCCGTGACTCACTCTTTCATATGAAATCAAAAACGAAAAATTTGAGCTATTTGCCCCTTCTCCAGTCCCCCTCAAAATTTGTGTGATCCGCCATTTTGAAATTTATCGAAAAAACAAAAAAACTATGTTTGCGCATTTTCAAGAAGAGTCTCTCACCAAATTTTGAGCGAATTTTGTGAATACTCGCCGGCGCTACGCGTGGGGGGAAAAAAATATATATATACCAAAAAGTTGGACATTTGCCAGATGATTACAAATGGTCTGAAACGCAAAGATTTGAAGACCCCCCTTCCCTTCCCAAATCAGGTAAGCTGTAATAGCTATCGTTTTGTTAAAAACTCAGCTAAAAAAAAAAAACATAACCAGCCATGTCGCATTAGTGGAGCTGAGTTTCTAATTGGGCATGTCCAAGTTTACATATAGGGTTGCCAATCCCCTTTCCCCTACAGCACCACTTAAGAAGTTGAATTTAGAATATGTTGTATGTATGTATTACCAGCGGTAATCACGTGAGCCCATATTTTTTAAATTTTAGTGATTTGAGGCTCCTCAAGATAATCTCAAATTTTGACGATCTGCCATTTTAAATCCATTTTAACCAAAATTCAACAGATCGTATTCTGGTTATCAACTAAAACTACATAGAAAGTTTGATCTCTTCAGGTTAATTTGGTGAGGAGGTATGGAAGATTCATGGAATTTTTTATAATAATTTCCTTTGTCGTTTTTTGCTTCAATTCCCTTCTAAATTCATTTGGATAACTAAAATTAGAATATATTAGTCGCTTTTAACACATTTTATCATATGAAATGACAATAAAAAATTTTTGACTTTCTCCTCCTACCTTTCAACATCATAATTATGTGAGCATGAACTTGGAATACAGTATATTCCTCGTCTCCAGTAATCATACGAACTCATATTAATTACATTTTTAGTTATTTGAGACTCCTCAAGCTCTCCTCAAATTTTGACCAACCATCATTTTGGATCTGTTTGATCCAAATTCAACGTGTCGTATTTTGTTTCCGAAAAAAGCTCCACACACCAAGTTTGACTTTTCTAAGTTGATTTGATGAAGGGATTTGTAAAATTCAAGAAATTACATGACTCAAACTTCCTCAAAAAGCTGTTTTAATGCTCTCAGGAAACAGAAATGTTGATATGTTGGTGTTCGTGACTCACTATTTTATATGAGACCAAAAACAATATTTTTAAGCCACTTGCGTCTTCTCCAGCTTTCCTTAAATTTTGAGTGATTCGCCATTCTGAGGTGTATCGAAAATTTAAAAAAAGTTCGTTGGCATATTCAAATGAACACTCTCTCACCAAAGTTTGAGCAATTTTCATCCATGTTCGCAGACGCATATGCGCTAATGGAAATGTAGTATATATGTATATATATGTGTGTGCTTAAGTACATTCTTGCATCCAAAATGGTCTTTAAAATACATTAGTGGATTCGAAATCGACGTTCTTGTACCCATTTCGAGTACTATAACGTTTTTTCGTGGAAGTGTGCTAGAAGGATTGCGGTAGCAGTGATTTTTTCGAGTTTTCTCCCCCTTTGACCCTCTCTGCCGGGCCTTTGACAGCACTTTAGAGGTGGCAGACTTACATATTTGTAATTACCGCAAAAATTTCTGTGATTTGATACCAATTTCAACTTTCAGTATTTTCGGCCGAAAGTTCATGAAAATTGTGAACTTTTGAGCTTTCGCTGTGTCTAAAAGCATCAGCTGGGGATGGGCAGATCGGTGATTTTTGAAGCAAGGATAGATACCCTAACTTTGAGTACCGGCCTTAGCTTTCAATTATTTTGGCTCATTTTCGACAGGTTAGGCTCTTAGACTGTAGCAACATGTGAACCTTATCAGTTTTAGACATTTTTCAACATGGCGTACCCTAGTGAAAAATCTGAAAAATTCCACGTGGTTCGTGAGTCAAGTGGTCATCTAAAAATATCAATTTCATAATTATTCCAAAACGTTATTACGGTTAATAAAATTAAATAAAGTTAGAAAACGCTCTTTAGTGGGGGTAAAGTCATGGTGGGGTATTGCTGATTTTTTCCAAGAGATTTCCTATGGAACACTACAACATACTAAATTTTCAATAAAATCTGTCAACTATTGCGTAAAAAAAAATTCGAATTGGTTTTTCAATTAAAAATTAATTTCTCAAAAATGAAGGCGGTGGTGGGTCTGAAACTTTGTCCATGAAAGTTTCTAAAGGGTACCTACCTACAACCTAAGTTTCATCGAAATTGGTCTCCACGCTAGATTTGCCATTCTTATCCTCCTATGCCCTTTGATTTTTTTATTCTGAACTACGGTATCTCAGAAATATGAAGAAAAAAAAGCGTTTTTTCCTTCTATATGTACCAACAAAACTAGAAGGTGATATTTCCGCATCTATAAAGAAAAACAAAGGATAGATTTTTTGTTTAGTTACTCGAAACGCGTTAGAAGAGCTCTAAAACCCCAATCCAAATATCCTCCACTTTGCCATAAGTATTCCCATATGTTTCAGAATAATCCAACTGCTCCCCTCGTAGTCATATGCGATTCTAAACTGGCGAGCGCTCATCACGGTTGTCAGTTGTAATCGTTCGAAGAGCTCGCCAACGATTCTTCAATTTCATTGTATAATCTGCTCTCGGCATACGGACGAATACGACCTGTGGCCTGTCATATCAAACGCCCGGATCCTTCTGCAAATAAAACGCGTATTTCTTGTTTTCCCAATACCCACAAAAGGCTAAGAACGAGCGATACCGAACGAAGGGTCTAACACGACCTATTGTAACACACGGAGAAAGTGCGCCATCAGACAAAGGGTGTACTTATTCCCTCCGGTATAGGTTATTGTAATATTTTTCCATTATAACTCGCATTACATCTTTATTTGGATTGTCCACGCACCTGGGTCCGCAACAACGGGCCGATTTTTTTCTGCTTTGTCGATAAATCAAACAATTACACAACGGACGCTGATTTGATTACCGTTCCGAAGAACCCCAACGTACGCAAGAAAGTAAGTCTAATTGGGTGGCGGCACGAGTTAATAAGACGAAGGCGCCTGCTGGTGTTCCCCATTAGCTCGACGCGCCCCGCTAATTCGCTTTGACGTTTCGGCAAAAACCATAAATAATTTCGCGCCTTTTCTCTCGCTCGACAATCGCTAAACGCTTTCGTCGCGTTCGCGAATTAATAACTAAAACGTTAAGGCGTTAGGTTCCAGCATCGTATCTTCGTCGTAATTCACTTATTAAAATTAACAACGGTTTTTCGTCTCTCCAATAGAAGCTGGATTTTCCAAAACGTCGAGTCAGCCCGATGACGCGAAACCACAACCAGCGATCCCCTGCCTCGTTTCACTATCTTACGTACTCGACGATACCAGAACGAATAGTGAATTATGCAACGAAATGTATACGCCATTTTAGACGTACTGATTCTTACGAATTTATCGTGCGAGTAATCTCACAAACAATATATTAACAATCCAAATAGTCTTTAATCCCATGAACCAAGAAGCAGGGTCCCAGTGAGACAGGGTACGGGAGCAGATTATTCCAGGCGCTGCCCCTGGAGGATCAGGACATTCGTTTAGATTTAAAAAATTTTTACAATTATTATACTGAAGTAGATTTTTTCATTATTATTATTTTTTTTACTTTTTAAAAAATAATCAAAAATATCTAGCAAACTTTCATGAAAAATTAAAAGAACCAAAGTGGTAGAGAATAAAATTTCTTTAAAATTTGTTCTTATATAGTTTTTCTTTACGACCCTTCGTTCCTGAGATATTTTCAAAAAATTGAAAAATCTTCAAATTTCTAAAGCCCGACTTTCAGCGGACGGATTAATAATTGAATTAGTGTAAATTTCTCAAATTTTCATAGAATAGTTTCGAAAAATTAATGAGTTCGAGTTGTTGGCACAATTGATTATGTATTATTTTTCAACGAACAAATCTATAATATAAACGCACATGTAGAATGCATAGCCTGTTTTAAAGTTTGGCAGGGAGCTTGTACAATATCGATTGTTCTTCAAAAAAATTACTAAAAATATAATACAGAATGTTCGGTTTCAGGCTCACCACCCGCAAACTATAAATACTGCAACTCAAGTTACACACATGTGTGATGGTCTGTCTACCAAAAAATTTGAAGGTACCGAGATATTCAAAGTTGAAAAAAATTTAATTGAATGAAAAATTCATATCTCGTGAATCATGAATGGTAGGAATGTGGAATTTGTGTCAATATTTGAAGCACGCGATTTAGTTTCATTGACAAAAAAAATAGTGAATATAGGAGGTATGAAAAGGGTGATGTATTTTTACATCACGAAGTAAAGCACATAGAATTGTGATATTCACGTTTGCATATGGAGAATACATTCACAATTACTAAGAAATTTTTAAAGAAAGCCTTTAGTAATGTGATTTCAAAGGCTATTCAGAAAAAATTAAAGATTAACCATTTTTGACGATATTTTTTAATGTTCATCTCTATATATCCCCTTCCCCCATAATTTTTTCATCAATAAAATTACATTGTAAGCATAGAGTAGTTATAGTAGCCTGTCCGGTTTCTGATTGGTCATACGTCATGCGCGTAACGACCTATCATAAGGCTAGAATATGATAAAATCTAGGCAATTTCATTTCTACCTTCCTAAATAATATCGTTCTGTTTTCAGTGAACGACTGAAATTCGTTTGTAATTTAATTCATCAGCTGATTCATGTTTTTATTTTATGAGTGAATCGAGGGAATTTACCACTTTCAAACTACTCGTAGCTGATTAGTTGTTACACGCGTGATGTACGACTAATCAGAAAATAGACCCGTGACTATTATTCTATGATAAGTGTTGGAACTAATGTCATAGTTCTTCTACCTTTAGTTCGAGATTTAAACATTTTCAAATTTTTTTTTTCATGAAAAATCAAAATTTTTTCTGTTTTTTTCTTTCACTATCTCAACTATCTACGATGCGCACACCTCCTACAATGTATGCAGAATACATTCGCGATCACCAAAAAATTTTTCAAGTGGCTCCTTTACGATGCGATTTCAAAAGTTATTCGGCAGAACATTGAAAAAATTCATCGATTTTAGGCGATGTTTTTTGGGATCTTCTGTATACTTGTCCCCTTCAACTTCCTTACATTCACAATTTCTTCATCAGCAAAACAAAATTTATGCTTCACATACCAACATAAACTCCTCATTCCTACCATTAATTTTTTTTAGTTGAATAATATCGCAATTGAATCTTTTTTTTAACTTTGCCCCTTTAAATTTTTGGGTAGGCAGCCCATCATACATGTATGTAACTTGAGTTGCTGCATTTATGGTTTACGGGTGACGCAACTGAACTGTAACACCCTGTATACCATTAAGGACTTGAATTTGCCAAGAATATTCATGCAAATTTTTCAAAATAAACAGTTCTGAAAAACTGACTAGTTCACTTTATTTGAGTTTTCCAAATTTCGGTAAAATTGAAAAGACATATTCCGAGAAACAAATTTAGGAAAATTACATACTCGTTGCATGAATAGTCAATGTCTAAATTTGACAGCTTCCTTTGAAATTTTTTTTCGAATTCAGTGACAGACATGTCACGGGAGCTGTTTGTTGGTCGTCGAATTTTTTCTCTCTTTCTCCGAAGTTGAATTTTTTCGACGCTTTCTGACTCCATCATTTGGTATAATATAATATCTCCTGCGGGAAGAATAGTAATTTTTTTCTCTCCTCTGTACCTCGTCGTCAAATAAGTAATTTAATTTACTAAAATAGCCTTAGACCTTGAACCTAACGCTTAGCCTTCTCATCGCAATACCTGCCGAACATTCTAATCCGACTACCCTTCGTCTTGGTGTACGCGTAAATACCATTTTCTCGCGTTTGATAATCTCGGGACGAGCTCGGTATAACCTTCATTCTCATTCCAGTCGTAGTCGTCGATTAAAAAGGCGAAACGCGCGCTAGTTGTAGTCAACGTTGCGACGCGCTATACCGCGAATAATTAAAGTTAATTTTTTTCTCGTTTCTAATTTGCAACGTCTCGCGCGCCTTCCTCAGATGGGAAAAATAATCGCGAATAATTTACCGAGCTACCTTTATAAGCCGAGCCCGCAAAAACTACCAACTTTTTCGCGCTGTTATCCGGCTCAGAGGAAAGTTTTTTCGCGCGTTCTCTTCCCTCGACATTAACATAGGTAACATTTTTATGTACGTGGAACGAACGAAGCGAATGCGAAATGTAAAAACTTGGCGGGAAAAAAAATCGTCGTCGCGGACTATTTTAATGAAAATCTTTTACACAGTAAAGACTCTCTTCCAAATGGCAGTTAAACGTAACGAATGCCTTTTAATAATAAGAAAATAATATCGGGCTTCAGGGGGCGCGAGAGTTGAATATATTTCGCGATTCTGGCTCTTTATATTTATACCTCGGCGCGCTAATATTACGGAATTTCAGTCGTCGGGGAATTATACTCGACGAGTTATCGCCAACTCCGCCTTTTTTCTGTTCGCGGGGTTTTTCGCGAAAATTTAGTCACTCATGGAGTATAAAGGCTAAGACCAAGCTATCGGATGGTAGTGATTTGTATGCGATATTCTGCGTATTCATATGATTCGACTGGGTGCGTTAACGATGATGGTGTTTGGGATTTGAGATTTACCGAGGCAGCTTATTCGGTAATTATTTTTTAAAAATTGTTTTTTTTGGTGCTTTGCAATTTTTAGAAATTTTCTCACTCCCCACTGATGACTTGTACAAAAAAAATTTTCAGATAAATTGGACAGGAAATTGAAAGCGGAATAAATTTTTATTGAGCTATTTTTTTCGTAAAGTTAGTCCCTGAAGAGATAGGCTAGGAAAACCTCTTTTTGATGAGATTCCGCCCTTCTTCTTCCCTATCACCATGTGTTTTACAGCCAGTTTATCAATTAAGACGTGACATATGTTGTTTATGGGATTGTTTTCTTTACAAGCTTACTTGATTTGGAGGTGGTATCAGGGAAGGGGGAGGTCTTCAGATCTTTACGTCTCAGACCATTTGTAATCATCGGGAAAATGCTCAACTTCTTGAAATATAAATATATGTTTTCCCCAATGAAATTCGCTCAAAATTTGGTGAGAGACTCTCCTTGAAAATGCAAAAAGTGTACTATTTCGTTTTTTTCTATATACCTCAAAATTGCAGATAACTCAAATTTTGAGGGAGGCTGGAGGGGTAATGAGTAAATCACTTTTTTTTTATCTCATATGAAAAAACGAATCACGGACACCAACATGTCGAAATGTCAGCTTCCTAAGTGCATTTGAAGAGGAGTTGAAGCAGAATACGATTTCATGAAAAAGTTTTAAGTAATGAAATTTCTCGAACTTCTACACCTCCTCACTAAATCGACCTAAAAAGGTCAAACATTGTATGAAGCTTAATTAGGGACCATAATATGATGTCTTGAATTTGGGTGAAAATGGATCCAAAATGGCGGATTATCAAAATTTGACCAGAGCTTAAGGAGCCTCAAATCAGTGAAAATCCAATTAATATGAAATCATATGATTATTCGAAATGAAAATTATACTATATCCTCAATTGACCTCCATATATGATGTTGGAGGAGAAAATGAGGGGTTATCGACCAGAAAATATGGTGGGGAGTACACGAAAGTTCAAAATTTTTTATTGTGGTGTCATATAATAAAATGAACTCAAGTGACTAACTTATTCCAATTTTAGCTTCCCAAGTGAATTTGGAGGGATGTTACAGGAAAAAACCACTTTTGGGGAGAAACTGCTGTAAGAAATTTCATGAATCTTTCATATTTCATCCCCAAATCGACCTAAAAAGGTCAAACATTGTATGTAAAGTTAATTGGAGATCAGAATATGACCTCTTTATTTTGGATCAAAATGGATCCAAAATGGCTGATTATCAAAATTTGAGTTGAGTTTAAGGAGCCCTATATCGGTGAAACTCCAATTAATATGGATTCATATGATTATTGAGGATGAAAATTATACTATATCCTTTATCGATATCCATACATGATGTTGGAGGGGAGAAGGAGGGGTTCCCAAGTTAATTTGGGGGGGAGTTCGAGCAAAATCGGTTTTTGGAGTGGAAATTGCAGCAAGAAATTTCATGAATCTTTCATATCGCATCACCAAATCGACCTAAAAGGTTAAATATCGTGTGTCGGGTTAGTTGATGACCCGAATATGACCTCTTCAATTTGGATCAAAATTAATCCAAAATGGCGGATCTGAACAATAGTATTGGGCGTGGTCTATAGACATGAAGGGGTTAGCAATGTTATTTGCAAACTTGAACAAGCCCAATTAAAAACTCAGCTCTAGTAATACGGCACAGCTGCTTACGATTTTTTTTACATTAAATCTCTTTCTTCGAGCACGGTTACATTATACTAATATTTAGTAAAGTAGTAAAAATTCTGAAGCAGGTAATTCTGCAGCTTTGCTCTATCCTATAGCCAGTGCCATGTGATGAAATCTCGATTTTTAGCTGAGTTTTATACGTATTGTAGCCTAATTAATTTGGAAGGAAAGCTCGAAGATGGAGCTCTTCATTTGTTTGCCTTTCATTTTCATTTTTCCCACTTCACTGCACAAAGGAATGTGGATAAAAATTATTCAAAATTTAGTCAGGAAGTGCATGTGAATATCTAAAAGCGCTTATTTTGAATTTCTGATTAGACCTAAAATAGACGATTACTCAAATTCTAAGAGACGCTTGAAGAAATGCAAGTTCCTCAAAATTTTTCCATATAGTCTCATTTAAAAGAGTAATGTGAGAATACCAATGTATCTAAATTTCAGCTTTCCGAATAGATTTAAAGGGGAGTTATAGAGAAGGAAAATTTCTTGAGGATGTATTGAGTCATAAAATTTCTCGTACCTTTGTCTCATCACTAATCATTCGGGGCACACTGAACATATGCCTGTTGTGTCCTATGGCCATTCCTCCCATAGTTACTAGATTACTCAGCGTTCGCGGCAAAAACCCATGGAGTAAATTAAAAGACGCCCATTACGCCATAAGAAGCAGATCTGACGACCGCGACGACGAGCTTAGAACACCGAGTGTAATTTTCGGCGGCGCGATTATAATATTAATGGAGGACGGCGGTTGTAATTTCGCGTCGAGCACTTTATTACGTAAACAGACGTACGCCAGTGTTCGGGAATTACGAGACGCGACGGTGAAGAAACTATGCGTACAATAATGCGAACTTTACATTGTTTCGTATACAGCCCCAGTATGGGTACACGGGGGTGGAAATAAATTCGCGAATATAGCCGTTTAAAGGCGCCGTTGGTTTCGGCATAACAATAGAAATTAGTATTTAACATTAAATACGCGAAGGCGAGAAAAGATTACAAACAATTACTCGTCGCCGATTTAATCGCCCAGAAGGGTAAATTCTTGGCTGCGACGAGTTCTAGGCGAGTTTCGCGTTACCAACGTGGTTTAAAGTTTCGCGCGAACTGTGGAAAAATTTGGCGCCAGATAATCCGCCCAAGTCGATCGAGCTCGAGTGAAATATGATTTCGTAAACTTGGGATTTTCGTATTCCACCAGCAGAACGGGCTGAGTAGATTATCCGAGTACATCTGCGTTTCGGCGTAGTTCGCCGATTAAACGGAATCGTTGTACCTGATGCGAGAATTACGATCAGCTGAACGATTTTGATTTATTTTATTCGCGTCAAATTGCTGGCCCGGGTGGGGGGTTGTACCTTGAAGCGAACGTTATTAAACAACAAACGCGGAACCCGGTATACCGGTAAGCCGGAGCCATTATTATAATGCGAGGATTATTAGTTGGCAAGTTGAAGCGAACGAAGTTGGGTGCATCTCGGATGGCGTGCCGGCTTAATCGTGATAAATGAATTCACTTGGCAGATTTGTCTGGCTTTGATAAACAGCCACCGAGAAAACGTTCATAGTAATATGACAGCCAAGGAAATATAATATTCGGCTGCCACCGAGTCCTGAACGAGCAACGGCTAGTAGCGATGGTTACAGCTTAATCCTAATAGTGATTAATTTTAACTGTTGCGAATATTATCGAAAAAATTCCACGGAGAGGGAGATAACGCGTCAAAACTCCGACGTGTGACCTATGTTTTCTGCGGTCGTATTGGAATAGATTTCGAAGTGTTTTAACATGGTTGCTTTGTACCTTTCATATGGTTCAGACCTTCAGACATCGATGGTAGATTTTTATCGTTATTTGTATTACATTAAATTATTTTTCTTCTTCAATTTTTTTTTTTTTTTGGTTATATGAAAGATGGTTACATTTTATGGTACCACAGAATGATATTTCCGGAATTTTGAGAACTCTGGAAAGTATCTTCCTGAGTGAATGAGTGAATGAATAGAGTACTATTAACAGTATTCCCAATTCACTTATTTTCTAGTTTTTCCAACTATATTCAGTTTTTTCAGCTATTTTTTCATTAGCTGAGTTTTTAACAAAACGATAGCTGTTACAGCCTACCTGATTTGGGAAGGGAAGGTCGGGGGAGGGTGGGGTCTTCAAATCTTTGCGTTTCAGACCATTTGTAATCATCTGGCAAATGTCCAACTTTTTGGTATATATATATATATTTTTTTTTTCCCCCACGCGTAGCGCCGGCGAGTATTCATAAAATTCGCTCAAAATTTGGTGAGGTACTCTTCTTGAAAATGCGCAAAAATAGTTTTTTTGTTTTTTCGATAAATTTCAAAATGGCGGATCACTCAAATTTTGAGGGGGCTGGAGAAGGGGCAAATAGCTCAAATGTTTTGTTTTTGATTTCATATGAAAGAGTGAGTCACGGATACTAACATATCCAAATTTCAGCTTCTTAAGTGCATATTGAGAGGAGTTAGATCAAAAAACGGCTTTTTGAGGAAGTTTTGAGTCATGAAATTTCTTGAATCTTCCATATCTCCCCACCAAATCAAGTTAAAGAGGTCAAATTTTGTGTGTGAGGTTAGTTGGTGACCACAATATGACCTCTTGAATTTGGATCAAAATGGATTCAAAATGGCGGATTATCAAAATTTTGAGTAGAGCTTGAGGAGCCTCAAGTTGGTAAAAATGTAATTAATATGAATTCATATGGTTATTGGGGATAAGTTGTATACTATATCCCGAATTCACTTCCATACATGATGTTGGAGGGGGAAGGCGGGGTTACCAACCTAAAATAGTGGTGGGGGTACAGGAGGGGTCGAAAATTTTTTATTGCTGTGTCATATGATAAAATGAGCCCAAGTGACAAACGTATTTTGATTTTAGCTTCCTCAGTGATTTTGGAGGGGAGTTAGAGCAAAAAACGGCTTTTGGAGGGGAAATTGCTGCAGGAAATTTCATGAATCTTCCATATCTCATCACCAAATCGGCCTAGAATGGTCAAACTTTGTGTGTAGGATTAGTTTATGACCAGAATATAACCACTTAAATTTAGGTCGAAATGGATCCAAAATGGCGGATTTACAAAATTTGAAGATAATTTGAGGACCATCAAATAGTTATAATTTGAGAAATATGTGTTCGCATGATTATTTCATGGCAAGAAATACTACATTTGTGCCAAATTGAACTTCTTAAGTGTTTTTGGAAAGGATAGGGTAGGGGTTTTCAGACTTAGTATTAGGTGTGGCCTGTAGTCATGAACGGTTAAGCAAGGTTATTACTAAATCAAAACAAGCCCCAGTTAAAAACTCAGCTCCAGTAATGCGGCATGGCTGCTTACGTTTTTTATTTTTTTTAGCTATTTACTAATTTTCCCGGCTATTTTCTGGGGCTTCTAGCTATTTTCTTGGGGTTGTAGCTATTTTCTGGGATTTCTAGCTATTTTCTGGGATTTCTTGCTATTTTCTGGGATTTCTAGCTATTTTCTGGGTTTTATAGCTATTTTCTGGGTTTTCTAGCTATTTCTGGGGTTTCTAACTATTTTTCTGGGTTTTCTAGCTATTTTCTTGGTTTATTAGCTATGTTCTGTTTTTTCTAGCTGTTTACTAGCTTTTAGAGCTATTAAGTAGCTTTCCTAGCCGTTCACTAGTTTTTCCAGCTATTTTATAGGAATCTTGTTTGTCGGAGAAATTTTGAAAACTAGCAGTTCTATTCAATTTAAAATTTCAAAATACTATTCTTCTCAGTAGCTATTCTTTTTCATAATTTATTTCTTCAAATGTCATTATTTCATTTTTCCATGACTTTCTATCAACTTCTGTTGTTATTTTTTAATTTAAAAATTTTATTACATTGGTAACAAGAAATTTCAATTCATTAAAGGATGAAGGAGAGGGACGAATTAAAAAAAAAATAATGTTTCTTTTTCACATGAAAATATTCGCATTTTTTCATTCAAAAAAATTTTGTGTTTTTAATTGTTAGGAACAGCATGTGTTAAAAAATTTTAAAGGAGGGAGTATTTCCAATTCTTGATTGTAAACTTTGTTTTTGAGAGGAAATACTAGTTTTTTGAGGCAATAACGTTTTATTATGGTGTCGAGAGTTGGCAACAATGACGATGAGATTAAAAATCGAAATACTTAAGGGAGATGTGGTAGATCGATGACAAGAGTGTTCAATAATGAATTATGCTTAATTTTCTAGCTGAGTTTTTAATTAAAAATGATAGGTATTACAGTCTACCTGATTTGGGAAGGTGGGTTTGGTGGAGAGTGCGTTTTTCATATCTTTGGGTTTCATGTTATTAGTAATCATTTGACAAGTGTCCAACATTCTCATTTTGTAAGAAACTGAATCTATATTTAAAACGATAACTTTTTTTAATTTTTTTCACATTCTATTTATTTATTTATTCATGTATTTGTTTTTGATTTAATTTTTTTTATATCAAATTTCAATTAGATATCTACAAATTCAATTTTCGTATTTCTTTTATAAATTGTATTTTAATTTCATAATTTTTTAATCTTATTATTTATTTTTTTTTTTTATTATTTTTTGTAAAGCATTTGCTGTTGAAATTTTTTTGTTTTATTTTAAATCAGAGGTGAAATTCAATTCAGATATTTTTACTATGGCTCAATTTTTTGGCCTTCCCATCTTGATTATTTGACAAATTCAATAGGGCTTTTCTATGCTAATTTTTTTCAGTTTTGTTATGAACATTTATCATTTATAAATCTTCTTGATTTTCATATATTTTTTTAAAGTTGTTTAAATATTTTTGATGTTTTCTTGTTTTTTTCAACCATTTTTTCCAAAACAGATATTTTATTTTCTATACTAAATTTTTCATTTTTTGATTTTATTTTGTTTTCATATATTTTTTTTTAACTTGAAGATAATTTTCTCTTTTGATATCTTTTTCCTTTTTGAATAATTTTTCTCCTTCAATGTTTAAAATGTTTTTCATTTCTGGACATTTATTCATCTTTTAGAACATTACTCATTTTGGTATTATTATTAGATTTTTCTGAATTGATGCTTTAACTACGTATTTTTTAGTTCTACTAATTTGTTCATCATTTGAGTACGATATAATTTTTTTTTTTCATATTTCAGCATTTTTTTTTGGTTGAGAATTTTTTTATTCTTTCACAAACATTTCTTACTTCAAGATATTGACATTTTTTCAATTTTATTTATTTTAAATGACTTCAATCATAATTACAGTACCAGAGTCCTTTGAAGTAATTCGGTCTCGAGGCAGCTTGCCTTCTTAGCTCTCCTCAGCATTTTCAATTTTTATCGTTAGATTTCTTCTTTTTTCAGTTCCGGTGTTAATTTTATTTGGTGATGGGTTGATTTTTTGCATCGGTGTATATTTAATTTCAACTGCTCGAAAAAAGAAAAAAAAATAGATACACGAAAAAGAGCGAAATAAATTCGCATTTCGAAAAATTCATCAATTCGTCGGTACAACAAATGGTCGCAGCTCAAGCCCGAGTTTCCATAACGGGAATGTATCCCGTTGGTAAAAATTTATTTTCGCGTGATTTATGCGTTCGTTTCCGCCGCCAGCGACGCCGACAGCGTCGACGAAATATAACAATTTCCGCGTCTCGTTCGTTCGAATTTTTCATTTGGTACGGAAATACACGCCGGGAAAAAAACTGAATTAAATGCCCAGAACAATCTGACGAAGTACCCCTCGTCTTCTCCCCGCGCTCCTCTTTACGCGGGAAATTAAATAAGATTTATACGGTGTAGCGAACGACAAAACGTTACGGTAGCTTTTTATTTTCATATGTAAATGTCGTAAACGGTTTTGATTGAAGGGAAACACACGAGTCGACGTTGCCGAAATATTTATACGACGAGACCGAAATTAAGGATAAAAAATGTAAATTGAATTAAAAGCAACGGTGATGGAAAACGAGGCGAAAATTTTCGGCGTATATGAGCACCTCGCCCCCCTTGAAAAATCTACGGTATGTTGATGCGGTTGAGCGTGAAATTAAGGGTATGAATAATTTCATTATTTCAAACGTTTTTTCTTGGTTTTGGGTTTTTCGACTTTTTTTTTAGTTTTATGGTTCGACGATATAGTCGAGCTCTTTGGTTAGTGTAGCTTAAGATTAACCGGTTGATCATGGTACGATGGCATTTTGTGTGTAAAAATTTCGCTTGTAAAAAATTCTAATTTATTATGATTGTTTAAACAAAAAATCCAAATTTACAGTTTCATATTGTTCGAAAATTTTTTTCTGCGTTATTCGAAATGTTTGTAATTTTATCTCTACAATTGTAATTGAAGTGTACTAATTATCACTGTCTAGAATATTGAACTCATTTCTAAGCCATGATGTATTCGGTGCTAAAGGTGTGAAGATGATGAGAGCCTTATATCCGCATCCGCTTCCCCATGATGCGAAACCCACTTGTACGTATTGATCAGAATTGTCCAAAGATTCGCAAACTAATGGTCCACCTTTATCAATCTGCAATAATAACCATTAATTGATAGTATAAAGAAGCTAATATCGAAACGCAATACCCTGTATATTACAGTATTTAGCACCAACATACCTTACACGTATCAATACCGCTTTTGCTTCCAGCACATGTGAATCTCTCCTTTAAATTGTAAGTGGAGTTGGAAAACACTATTTTGAGCCAATTTTCACATCTATTTCTGGATTTAGTATGTATATAGACTTTATTTGGCTTCAATGAACTTGATCCACCTTCAAGAAGCAATCGTATTATATTCAGTACAAGTTTTGATAGCAAACTATTATAATAATTCGTTATACTCACGATTATGATTCATTTTCCAACCCATTATTAGGCAACGTTTCGAATTGTATTTGTTCATAACGTTGTTGAAGTTAATGGGTGATTCTAGCGAATCTATTTGTAAAGGCTCACTAAGCTTCAATAAAGCTACATTGTTCAAGTCGCCAAGTTGACCACTGAAATTTGGATGAACGTGGACTGTGGAAATCTTTATGGAGGTAGAAGAATTTTCAACGTGATCTCCGACTCGAACTATCAATGAATCTATATTCTTGTCTCTGAAACAAAAAACGCGATCAACTTGAATCTGTGAAATATGTAATCGCGGGTACACTTTGGTAAAAACGAACTTGAGACAGTTTGCAGCACTCAAAATGATCGAAGGAGAAAGAAGGGATGCAGCGCAAACAAAATATTCAGACTCTACACCGTATGCGTCAGTTGTAGTACTCATAATTACAGCCAACCAACGAATTCCAATTGGAGAGGTGGAATCTGAAAGAAAAATGCAATGAAGACATAATGTCAAAATTCAAACTTGATTAGCTGGAAATCTAAATCATGTACAAATATTATCCGGTATATTTTTCATTTGATTTCTTGTAGTGCTTGAAGTGCGTGTGAAGAGTTGTTCAGAGGTTTTATTGAAAAAAGTAGCTAGTTTTATAGGAGTTGATGTCCAAGGCTCAATGTTAAGCACTAATGGAGTAATTGTAGAAGAGGATACTGAAGATTCTGTTATTGGCCATGTCCAAGGTCTGGTGGTTGGCCATGGTGGAGTGGTTGTGTGATGTGAAGGTGTCGATGTAGATGTCCAAGGCCCTGTGGTTGGCCATGATGGAGTGGTTGTGGGATGTGAAGGTGTCGATGCAGACGTCCAAGGCCCTGTGGTTGGCCACGGTGAAGTGGTTGTGTGATGTGAAGGTGTCGATGCAGACGTCCAAGGCCCTGTGGTTGGCCATGGTGGAGTGGTTGTGTGATGTGAAGGTGTCGATGTAGATGTCCTAGGCCCTGTGGTTGGCCATGGTGGAGTGGTTGTGTGATGTGAAGGTGTCGATGTAGATGTCCAAGGCCCTGTGGTTGGCCATGATGGAGTGGTTGTGGATGTGAAGGTGTCGATGCAGACGTCCAAGGCCCTGTGGTTGGCCACGGTGGAGTGGTTGTGTGATGTGAAGGTGTCGATGCAGCCGTCCAAGGCCCTGTGGTTGGCCATGGTGGAGTGGTTGTGTGATGTGAAGGTGTCGATGTAGATGTCCAAGGCCCTGTGGTTGGCCATGATGGAGTGGTTGTGGGATGTGAAGTTCTTGATGTCGATTTAGACGTCCAAGCCCCTGTGGTTGGCCACGGTGGAGTGGTTGTGTAATGTGAAGGTGTCGATGCAGACGTCCAAGGCCCTGTGGTTGGCCATGGTGGAGTGGTTGTGTGATGTGAAGGTGTCGATGTTGATGTCCAAGGCCTAGTGGTTGGCCACAGTGGAGTGGTTGTGGGATGTGGAGGTGTCGATGTTGATGTCCATGGCCCAGTAGGTGGCCATGTCCAGTGCCAAGTACTTGGCAATAAAGTAGTTGTAGGCGGAGTTGTCGAATATGTGGATGTTGTAATCGAAGGCCATGTAACTGACAATGATGCCTGAATTGCTACAAGTAATAACAATCTGGAAATTGCTTGATGATTCATGTTGATTTCATAATTCGAGATCACTACCGAAAAACATTACCACACGAAAAAGGAATATCGCCACAATTAAAAATTGAAAATACGCAACTAAAAATTCTAATAGCCTACGTTTTGCAATTAAATTTAAAATTCCAACTTTGATGCGAATAAATTCTGAAGACACATGCTACAGGTATAATGTAATTCCTCGCAGAACATCTAAATACTAAAATGTGATTTATCTACTGTATTTTGAACAACCAGTTTCAATTCATTATCTTTCGTATTAATTATAGCTTTGATAAAATATGTTATTGTTGTAACACTACATCCTGGTATATGTCATAATTGAGGTGTGTTGGTAAACACACATGTATGAGTAACTGACCCATGCTATCATTTTTAAATATTCGTTATCAAATAAGATAAACCAACGCAGTTATAGACGTACGTTTTTAATGATTCATTAGTGAAGTTTTGAATATAGTCGTCATTTTCAATATAATCACGTTGGAGAGTGGTGAAGAAGAAAGTGAAGGATTGTAACCTAAGTGCTCAGTTGAGTGTAGTGTACACTTTATGTAAGTGTGAAGGGCAAGGTATCTATAAATTTTGACTTGATGAGGGGAAGGCGCCATTTTAAAGGTAAACTACCCATCACAAAAATTACTGCTTCAGTCGACTTTTTAAGCCTGAAAAAAGTGAATAATTTTCACCCAACCGAATTTTCAGTGTTTCGGTTCAAAATATCATAGTACCCTCCCATCGATGACGTGAGCTTCACGAAGTCAAAACTTATCGTCCAAATTGTCTGGGCGCGAAATTAGTCCCGTAGATGGCGGCTGATGCGGATACGGATGTTACGCTTTCGTGTAATTTGTACCCATCAGTTGGTGTGACACTTGATGTTTATAAAGTTGCATATGCAGGATGGGTTGAGGTACACAAAGTATATAGATAAACCGCCGCGTGTGATGAATACGAGCGAAGAATGAAACTGCTATTGTATGTTGATTCGAAATGAAATCCATCTTCGCTACTCGAAATCGTAGTTCGTCATGCGGCAACGAAATTTTCGCTTTTTGCGGGTACAACGAAATACAAAAATTTCGCTTTCAACTTGGTGGTATTCTCGACGCGTTCGTATTCGACGACGTAGGATGAAAAAAGGCGATATAAAAACTCCGGTGCGACGCTAAGTCATCATACGAGAAGGAGAAGTATGAAGGGCATCCGACGTATTTTTCCCCCGTTTAGTAACGCCCCCCTTCCGGATACCGTTACCGCGTTCTACCTTGAAAAAATTTTTTTCCTTTAATTACCGGCGATAAATATTTATGACAAGGTTTCGCCGCTGTGACCTATTTTAAAAAGAGGGTTTTTAATATATATTTTATGTTGCAATAATTATCGCAGTTTAGTTAATTTCTTCGCAGCTGGTGCCTATTTTTTTGTCGCTCGACGCCTTTTTTCTTCCTCGGGCTCGAATTAATATTCAATACGCAAGAATATTATATAGCTGCGGGCTTCACAGCGCTATTATTCAACAGTTTAACGCTACCGAAGGCTGAAGTTTTTTTTCCCTCGAGAAACTGTTGGGCTTTTTAGTCGTATTTTTGGTCTCGATGAAGAGGTATTATTGGTCGCATATAAAGCGGCTTTACAATGCAAGCATTTCGTCTGGCTCGAGACGCACGTGTTCGGAGCGGTATCGAGTGGAAAAATTTCCAAGTCACGTTTACACAATGTACATTTTTCAGTTTTTCCGAAACATTCGGCGTAAGATAAGGTTCCGGTGATGGCGTCTAGCATCGTCGACGTTTGCTATTTATCTCGGATGAAATTACATTTTCGCCTCGTTCATTTGGCGGGTATTGCGATGGCGAAGAGGAATTCGAACGTTTAGCTCCCTTTTACCAGCGAGAAGTGTCTTTTTTCAACTTAATCGTCGGTAGTTTTCTTCCGCAAAGGGAGTGAAAGGCGAGTCGTTAATCAATTCTAACTCACTCGCTGAATTAATATATGCACCCGCCAGGTTGCCGGGGACGATGTTATATGGCGGACGTGGTTAAAATAATTCGCCGATTTAATTCATTTCGAGATGTGCGATGACCGAGCAGTGGGTGGTTTTCTTCACTCCTTTGTTTTGAGTCTATATAAAAAAAACGTAAGCAGCCATGCCGCATTACTGGAGCTGAGTTTTTAACTGGGGCTTGTTTTGATTTAGTAATAACCATGCTCAACCGTTCATCACTACAGGCCACACCCAATACCAAGTCTGAAAACCCCTACCCTATCCTTTCCAAAAACACTTAAGAAGTTCAATTTGGCACAAATGTAGTATTTCTTGCCATGAAATAATCATGCGAACACGTATTTCTCAAATTATAACTATTTGAGGGTCCTCAAATTATCTTCAAATTTTGTAAATCCGCCATTTTGGATCCATTTTGACTCAAATTTAAGTGGTTATATTCTGGTCACAAACTAATCCTACACACAAAGTTTGACCATTCTAGGCCGATTTGGTGATGAGATATGGAAGATTCATGAAATTTCCTGCAGCAATTTCCCCTCCAAAAGCCGTTTTTTGCTCTAACTCCCCTCCAAAATCACTGAGGAAGCTAAAATCAAAATACGTTTGTCACTTGGGCTCATTTTATCATATGACACAGCAATAAAAAATTTTCGACCCCTCCTGTACCCCCACCACTATTTTAGGTTGGTAACCCCGCCTTCCCCCTCCAACATCATGTATGGAAGTGAATTCGGGATATAGTATACAACTTATCCCAATAACCATATGAATTCATATTAATTACATTTTTACCAACTTGAGGCTCCTCAAGCTCTACTCAAAATTTTGATAATCCGCCATTTTGAATCCATTTTGATCCAAATTCAAGAGGTCATATTGTGGTCACCAACTAACCTCACACACAAAATTTGACCTCTTTAACTTGATTTGGTGGGAGATATGGAAGATTCAAGAAATTTCATGACTCAAAACTTCCTCAAAAAGCCGTTTTTTGATCTAACTCCTCTCAATATGCACTCAAGAAGCTGAAATTTGGATATGTTAGTATCGGTGACTCACTCTTTCATATGAAATCAAAAACGAAAAATTTGAGCTATTTGCCCCTCCAGCCCCCCAAAATTTGAGTGATCCGCCATTTTGAAATTTATCGAAAAAACAAAAAAACTATTTTTGCGTATTTGCAAGAAGAGTTCCTCACCGAATTTTGAGCGAATTTTATCCACACCCGCCTGCGCAAGGCGAGTGACACAAAAAACGCAATTTTCTCAAAAACAGGTTTTCGCTAACTCGCCTCAAAATGCACTTAGGAAGCTGAAATTTAAATATGTTGGTGTCCGTGACTCACTCTTTCATATGAGATCAAAAACGAAAAATTTGAGCTATTTGCCTCTTCTCCAGCCCCCTCAAAATTTGAGTGATCCGCCATTTTGAAAGTTTTCGAAAAAACAAAAAAAAGGGTTCTGCGCATTCTCAAGAAGAGTTCCTCACCAAATTTTGAGCGAATTTTATGAATACTCACCGGCGCTACGCGTGGGGGGAAAAAAAAAAAATATATATATATATACCAAAAAGTTGGACATTTGCCAGATGATTACAAATGGTCTGAAACGCAAAGATTTGAAGACCCCACCCTCCCCCGACCTTCCCTTCCCAAATCAGGTAGGCTGTAATAGCTATCGTTTTGTTAAAAACTCAGCTAAAAAAAAAAAAAAAGGTATAACTATGTGATAATTGCATGAAGCTCAATTTTTTCACTGTCGCTGAAAAATATTTCGAAAACATCAATAAAATTTCTGCCCTCTAGATGTGATTCTGAGCTTCTCCAAAAGTGAATTTGATCTCTAACTCATTCAAGAATACTCCGATAAAAAATCACCACGATAAAAAATATTTTATGATCAAATTTATTTGAATCTAAATTTTTTTCGTCAGTAATGCTACATTGTACCGTTTACATTTTTTTATGCAAACTGCATATTTTTATCTGTCTTGGATGATATGATGAAAATTTTTTTCGCGAATATTTTGGCCCATTCAGGGATAGGGTAGACAATTCATCAAACACGAGTGTCACATGAATTGCCCTATATGTGTTGCGAAAGGCCTCTTGCTAAGATGAAACATCCTTTATAATGAAAGATAGGCCAAAAAAAAGTTTGTTCAGCGATTTATTGCTTTTTTTTCTTTGTTTTTGCTTCTCAAGTAAATAAAATTTTTAAAATTAATTTTCATCCATAATTTTGTCTCTATGCATATTTCTGGATTATTATTTTTTACGGGCTTCAAATTCCATCGTACGCACGCGTCTTTCTTTTGAGATCTGCCACTGTTTATTGATTCACAAATGATTTTTTTTTTATCGATTCTTCATTAAAATATTTTTTGGAAAAAATCTAAAGAAAATGTTAGACAACTTCTGAATTTTGAAAATGCAATAAAGATATCTTAAAAGTTCGAAATTTCGATCCAAGGAATCAAATTCGGTTATACCCATGCTTACCTATATATAATTTTTTGTAACTAAAGAAATCGATTTTTTCGCTTTCAAAATCGATTGTACGGGCTTCAAGAGGTGAGATGATAAATCTAAATATATAGTTGGAATTATTTTGAAAGGGACTGGAAGGTTTATATAGTGCTTTGTTCCCAAAAAACTCATAGAAAAGAAGTAATATCACTTTGAAATGCCCCCTTCTCCTAGAAAACATAAATTTTTCACTTTGTCGATCTCTCAAAGCGTGAAAGGAGCTTAGACGAATGTTTTAAAGGCATTTCAAGAGGTCGATCGACTTGATCTTTTTCACACCATAATTTGGGCCAATAGTATGTAAGAAAATGTAAAAAGAGGAAAGTTACTTGTATTTTGGGATCCCCTGAATAACGTCACAGGTCACAAAATTTCTACCAAATGTTTAGTTACAATTTAGATGTCTTGAAAAATGCTGTTTTTGTCCCTCGTGTGAGTTAAAAATGAGAATAAAAAGTCATTTTGAATCACTCTTTTCCTATTTAAAGTAATTTCTTAAGGATGAGTAAATAATTCATTTGGTGGGAAATTCTTTGCAAATATTTCTTCAGTGTTCCGCTTTTTGTATTGAAAGTTTCTTGATAAAATTAAGAGCTAAAAACTACTTTTTCCATTATTAGAAGGAAGATTTTGATACTTTAGGCACAAATATGCTATGTAAGAATTATGCTTGAACCTTCTCTTAAATGTGTAGAAAATGTGTCACATTAATTGGAAAATTCAAGCAATTATGAAAAAAGTTGTACCATATGCTCATAATGCTTGAACATTCTTACCAATGTGAAAGTTCGCTTCACATTTACGAGAAGGTTCAAGCAAAATTTGGACATAGCATGTCTGCGCATCAAAGACAATATCAATTTATTCTTCAGATAACTCTATACAATTATTACGATATTGATTTGAAATTGAATGTACAACTGATGTTTCTTTTTTTTGTTGCAGAAGAATGCGACGCTGCCTTAGGTATGGAATCTGGAGGAATTCCTGCGACCTCAATAAACGCTACGTCATCATATGTACCGAATGTGGGACCAGATTATGGAAGGTGAGTGATATCTGTGTTTAGAATTTTATAAGTATATGGCGGGGGAGGGGGAATAATTGGAAAACAACTCTTAGAAGAAGTGAATAGTATCAATGTAATGAATCACAAGTAGGTATAAGATATTGGTATTTGTTGCAAAACAGGTACATCCTTATGTAGTAATCCACGCAACACTTCATCTACGAGTGGCTGCATGGAGCACTGCAATGTATAGCTCTTAAATTCAGGGAACACGACGAATTACAATGTGAATGGCGATACGAGGCAGATGGTCAAACAAGTGTGATACTTCTCCGAAGTATGGCTATACATTTCTTACGGTGCTACGTGCCGAAGCCTTCGAACGAATTAGCATTTCGTCGGGTTGGCGTACACATTCAACGTTAAGCCCCATTCGAGACAGTCCGCTTACACGACGAGCCAGCGATGAAAGATTTATAACTCGCGGAAAAAGCTCAATATGCTAGAGCGATGGAAACCATTCGTGTTTGGTTAAAAGACGATAGACGTGCATACGGGTACGAAAAGTGTACACTATGCATATAAGGTCGACATCCAACAACGAGCTGAATTCCCAACGTAATTTAGTTTCGGGCGTACGAGCGCGGTAGCGGTTTTGTGACGCGTTGCATGAATAGTTTATCAAATGCTCGTCGAGTTATTATTTAGCTTATCTAATTTGCGACAGTGTTGCGACGCTGAGGGTGGCGGAGGGTGAGCGAGAGGCGCTTATAATGTATTATTAATTGAAATTATACGACACGACGAAGCGCCGCAATAGTATGCCACGTTAGACGTATATGATTCGAATGGGTGGCGACGGATTGTTTGCGTGAAAGCAGTTTCGCGTATTTGTGTCAGTTTTAGTATTTCGTCATTCGGAATTGTAACGATAGCGGAACGTGGAGATGATAAAAGTTCGATGCGACGGTAGATTTTGTTTTTCAGTTGTTCTGCATTGCGATGCACTGGAACGTCGGGATACACGGACTGAAAAAGCTAGAGGGTATGATAATACGATGAATTCGTGTACTGGTCTACTCGAGCATTTTCTACTAGTCCCCTCTTATTTTATTGAAAAAATTGTATAAAACCTCATAAAATTACTAAGTGTGCAAACATTAAAAAAAATCAATGTCCAAAATGAAAACATGAAAATGCACGATTAAATGAAAATTTTAAGGAAAATAAATGTTCCAAACTTGAAAAATATGCTCAGGGATAAAAAAAAGTGAACTATCAAAGAATAAATCATTTGAAGTATTCTAAAAATGAAGAGGCTGGAATCTCCCAAAAGTTGGTTTTAAAACCACGTAAGAAGTTTGATTTAGAATTTGTGGAATTTTTTACCCGCAAGAATTATGCGAGTACATAATGTATCAAATATCAGTCATTTGAGTCTCTTCAAGCATTCCTCAAATTGTGACGTTACGCCATTTTGGATTCATTTTGACCTGATTTCACGGGGTCCCGTTCTAGTCTCCTACAAAACACATGTACAAAGTTTCAATTTTTCAAGTACATTTGTTGAAGAGATGAGACCGATTCATGCAGGAGCCTTTAGATTGGTTTGTTCGTGATTATGACGTCACGTAAAATCACTTCATTCAAAATGGAGTCTGTTTCGAACATCAAATATTTAGTCTTCGTTGTTCTCGTTTGATTTTAAATTAGGCTTTTTGTTTCAATGGAAACGATTTCTCGATTTGGTGACTTTAGGTTGTACCCGAAGTGAATAGAATTCGTTAAGAAGACGCGTATATTATAGGTTGGAAATGTCGAAGAATTCGTCTAATTCGTCTCGATTATTATGTAAATTCGACTAATAAAGTTTCAGTTCCATCAATGTATATATATGTATAATTATATTACCTATATCTACAGACAGATTCGACGATGGTGGTTATAAATTACCTCAGTTTTTGGTCAGGATTCTTTTGTCGATTCTAGGTTATTTTCAAAATAGATGGTGAAAAAAAATTGTGAGCGGCCATACCATATTACCGGAGTTGAGTTTTTAATTGAAGCTTGCTCTGATTTGCAGATGAAGTTGTTAATCTCTTCAATCAAATTTTAGCTATTAAGGCTTCTCAATCCTTCCTCAAATTTATATCCATTTCGATCCCAATCCAAGAGGTCATATTGTAATTCCCAACAAAACCTACTCATCTAGTTTAAGCTTTTCAAGTACATTTGGTGAGGTGATAAGAACGATTCATGAAATCTCCTGGCTTTGCTTCTCCTCTAAAATCAATTATTTGCTATAGCTCCCCTCCAAATAGATTTTGAAAACTCAAATTTCAATATGTTATTAATTTGAGCAGACTTTATCTTATAGTATGACTAAGAAAAATTTCCCAACATTTGTTCACACGCATCCCACATTTTGAAGACAATAGCTTCTACTTCACCTCTCCAACATCATTTATGAAAGTGGATTTAGCATATACCGTGCGTCCAAGTGATTCGGGTACAATCAGCGAAAAAATCTCTTTTGCATTTATTTATAATTGATTTTTTCGCATGCAAAGTAATTGTAACGCAGTTGAAATGAATTTATCATTCTTAAAATTCTTTAAAGTAATTTTTAAAATAACTTCTGATTTAGAAATTGTCGTTCAACTCTTATTATGTTATCAACGAATTAGGATTTTTGCGCTGATTGTGCCCGAATCACTTGGACGCACGGTAGATTGGAGGCTATATGACAATAAAAGGAAAAGGAGCACGTCGTGGAGATTCAACACACATGCATCGGTGGTGTGGGGTCTCGTAACGTAGGATCGGATCTCGAAACGATAGCAGTATTTCCAAGATCGGGCCTGACTTTACCGTAACATACCTATATATATATTATACAATACACATCCGAGACCCACGGTATATTACAGACAACCCGAGACCCACTCTCGTTTAAAGAGCTAGCTTGATAGAATTTAGCCTTTAGGAAATCATTAAAATGTAACGCTTTTGGGAACCTTGGTGGGGTAAGGAAAATCTTGAACTGAGTTATACAAAATGCATGGAGCAGTAATTTGAAACCCGCTTCACATTTGCCACTTTCCATCTGAGATCCGAACTGGGTATCAGTACGATAGCACATATACCGGGTCTCATTTTGTTAGAATTTGTATTTATATATATAGAAATAGATATTCTACTAACAATCCGAGACCCATGCAAAAATTCGCCGAAGGACTCCTGGGTATGCAACTCGCAACAAAATGACCTCTAACGCAGTAAAACAATTTGAGACCAGAAACGGGCTCCTAGTACAGTCCCGTAAGAAAACGTTGAAGCACCCGCAACGGATGCAAGAACGTCACATTGGGTGCAATAATGTACTGAACTCTCTTTCTCTGTATATATATACCCTGCGTCCGATTGGGCCGCATGCAGGCAAAGAAGCAAATTCCGTTTTATGATGCTTCAAAAATAATTTCATATTACATCAATGGCTATAAATGTATTGTGATTGGTTGTGAAAATAGAAATCAGTGTTACCAACATGTTATATCTAGTTGGTTGTTGATTGTAAGTGAATTTGACGCTTTACCTGTATGGAGTTTAATCAGACGCACGGTATATTTCATAATAGGCAGTGGCCGATCGGTTACAAATGACCTGAAATGTATTGTTGTGAAGACCTTTCTCCCCCAACCTCGAATTTTAAATTAGGTGAGCTATAATGGCTATTATTTTAAATAAAAAAACTTAGCTGAAAAAGCGTCATAACTACACGTAGCCGTGTAGCGCCATTTGGAACGGAAAGGCGGGCAAACGCGACCGTTAATTAAAACCTAAAATAGCGACGCGACGGGTCGAACGCATAGCCTTTACCGGAAAAGGCTGGGTAAAAGTCGGCCGCGTTAACTGTTTGGTATATTTGGCAAACTAAAGAAGCAGGTATGAGGCGACGAAATGACTATTATTCATTTCAAGGTTGGTGACGCGATAAGAACTAGCGAACCCGAGGCACGAACCTACCAACTCGTCGGTATTAAATTAAAAGTAAATGGCGCCTGAGGGGGCAGGTGCTCATCCGTTATATGGGCGTAGAGGTGCTGAGGGAGGCGTATGTTTGGCGAGATAGAGAATAAGATGGGGTATGAGAGGAGGGGGACGTTGTGACACCGAAGTTGGAAATAAGTCGTAGTACGAGAAAGCACGATGGCTGGTCGAGATTTATGTACGAGGTTTGCGCGTTCTTACGGCTTGAACCCAAATGCCCTATAAAAGGATTCGTATTATAGTCTATTCCAGCTGTAAGTATCTTCCTAAGAGCTGTGTGTACATATGGTACGCGGCGGCAGCGTGAGAATATATGACACGGAGTAGCAATACGAAGTTGGCTCGGTTTAATAAAGACGCGTCGCGTCGTGTTTCGCGAGACTCATTCGGTATTTACGCGTTTCGGCGACCTGATTTATACCCGGCCGGGGACGTGGGAGGCTCTCGGGAACTTTGAGCGACGTAAGAAACGATTAATCGAGTCGACTGCCAAGATTTATGAATCGAAGGTGACGCGAAGATGTAACGTCTGCGGAAGTTTTTTTCTCGCAGTCGTCGCCCGTTCGCAGTGACTAAGGCCTGCGGTGTTCAACTTTTCATCGCTTCGATAAACTTTCGGTCGAGTTGGTCGAACTTTCAGTGGCCCGAAGTTTACGCCGCATATGGTGTGAATTTTCTGAAATATTCACGCGGTTCCTCCTAACGACGGTGGCCGAGTAATGAATTACAATTAGTACCGATGACCTCGCCCTTTTAATAAATGATGAATGCGAATCCACGAATCGAGCCAGAGATGGGGCTTTTTTTCACGCGATCGTCCCTCTCGAATACACAACGGTTCCGTGTTTACGCGTCGTCGCGAGAGTAATTCGTTTATTTATTAAGTATTCGCCACGGGCACCTTACACGAGTTCATTAACTAGAAAGTCGTCCGAGCGTATTTACGGCGGATCGTGTAGGCAACTATTGTGTCATATTTTTTACCTGTCTATTGTGCCTACCAGCGTTGGCGAGATATCCGGTCTAGGTGACGGGGTAACGTGATGGATTAAGGGTGCCGAGTAAAAAATCCATCTTACGAATATACCTCCCTTCCTCCCCCCACTTGTACGTGTTTTCGTGTCAACCTCGCGGGATTAATAGATTATAAAAGAGAGCGCCAGATGTCACGCGGAGAAATAGCAACTCGTGTAAAAGCGACAACAACTGTGAATGAGATCTTCACATTTCCCCTTTTTCCTCTATGCTTCTTCCTGTGACTGATTTTTAGCTGAATTTTTTACTCGAACAAGATAGCTATTTCAGCCTACCTGATTTGGAAAGAAGAGGTCAGGTGATGGTGGTTTTTAAACCTTTGCGTTTCAGACCGTTTGTAAGCGTTTCACAAATGTTTCACTTTTTGGTATACACTCGTATTATATATAAAGCACCAAATTCTCTTCATCCGCAAAAAAGTATTTATTATTTCATTTCTTTTTAATGGGATTGAGTAATTAACACATAAATAATTCTTTCTTTATTATTTCAATCCATAATTTACAAGATTATAAATGTTTTTAAACTTTCCAAGTTTCATTCCAGTTAATTTTGCAACACTGATTTTGGAAGAAACGAATTTGAATCAATCAAATAACCAGTAAAAAATTATTTAAACCATAGAATTTGAGTTATCAAAGTCTTAAATTATTCATTATGCCATAATGAAATCAAACAAAATGAAATAGGTGATATTGTTTTTCATGAAAGGGAATTTGACGCTTGGGGGTGTTGAAATCAGTTAGACACAGTGTATAGTTTCCCCCTACGGGCGTAGCGCCGGCCAGTATGGATAAAAATCGCTCAAAATTTGGTGGAAGAATCTTCATGTGAATACGCAAAAGTTTTTTTTTTTTTTTTTGATTTTCGGTACACCTCGAAATAGCAAATCAGTCAAATATTGAGGGAGGCTGGAGAAGGGGCAAATAGCTCAAATTTTTCGTTATTGATTTCATATGAAAGAGCGAGTCACGTATACTAACATATCCGAATTTCAGCTTCCCAAGTGCATCTGGAAAGATGTTAGAGTAAAGACTCCTTTTTGAGGAAGTTTTGAGTGATGAAATTTTTTGAATCTCTCATATCTCCTCACCAAATCAATCTATAAAAATCAAAATTTGTGTGTGAGGTTAGTTAGTGACTAGAATATGACACGTTGAATTTGAGTCACAATGGATCCAAAATGGCGGATTGTCAGAATTAGAGGAGAGCTTGAGGAACCTCAAATTACTAAAAATGTGATTAATATGTGCGCATGTGATTATTGAAAATGAGAAGTATACATTGTTTGAAATTGACTATCTCACATGATGCTGGAGAGGAAGAGAAGGAGTAATCAAACTCAAAACGTGATGCTGGTATCTGGGAGGTGGAATTTTTTTTTTTTGTAGTTTCTTGTGATAGAATAAGCCCAAGTGACTAACATATTCTGATTTTCGCTTCCCAAGTGAATTTGAAGGGGAGTTTTAGCAAAGGTTTTTCCATCACTGGCCTCAAGTAGCTATAATTTGAAAAATATCTCATAATATGATTACTGCATTGCAAGAAATACTAAATGATTGTAAATTTAACTTTTTAAGTGGTACTGAAAGGGATAAAATTAGGGTTTTTAGACTTGGTACTGAATGTGGCGTATAGATGTGAAAGAATTAGCAACGCTATCTACGCTATCTTGCAAACCTTACCAAGCCCCAGTTGAGAACTCAGCTACAGTAATACGGTATGACTGTTTACATTTTTACGTTTTTACAAAGAAAATGAATTATCATCTATTCACGCTGGCGCACGTAAATGACGGAATCTATATCAAACGTCTACTTCCCCTTTTTCCCTTCTTTATCACTGTAGTTTTCTATATCATTGGGAAACACTTTTCTACGAATTAATTTCGTATCGATAAGACGTCTCGCCTCTCCAAGTTAGATGATCGGGACGACAGGAGCGCCGCCGATTTTAATAAGAAACGAAATTCGTTACGGAGAGATTTATTTTCTCGCCCGAATAACGAAGGTTTCGGCGAAAAAGGAAGAAAAGTTGAGGACGCTGAAGCGATGGGCGGGGGTAGCCGAAATAATATTCTCGATTTTGCGCGCGTACGCAAGATTTAAAGCGGAAATGGATTAGAACAATTTTCCACGCCACTAACGCGAACAGAAGAAAAGGTTGTCCGCCCCCCTTACCCCATCGTGCGCATATTGGCGGTACGAAGAAAACCACTTGACATTAAATGACTCGAATCGATTTCCATTTGTATTAAAGGCGAAGATAAACCGTACACATTCAGTAATCCGAAGCCATGTGAGGTATTTAGGTCGAGGAAACGAGCGGGGATACTGACATTAAATTAAAGACGTATCGGGGTTTTTCCCGGGAGACAGCTTCTGGTAGTTGGTTTTTTTCTTCTTCTTCGTAATTAATATGTATCCGCGGTTTAGCAACCTCGGCTAATGATCCGTTTACGAATTCGTATAGGGAGATTTTTATGGGACTGCAGAAGGGAGAGTGCTCTTTGAAGCAAAAACTGAGTGCCAGCGAGTATCTGGTGATAAATTAGTCCCGCGTTGTTTCGTACGATGTGGACACAATGGAGCTTAACGTCGCCGCGTAGGTGGGTTTTCGGAGGTAAAGCTAATTTGAATAGAATAAGTGGCGCGGTCGCTGGAAAAACTATAGAAGAAGAGGAATTATCGTCGTCGTTGTTTCTTATAAAAGAAGATTATTTTGTCGACAGAACGAGAAAGGAAAACGTTATCGTTAATCCCCTCGTACGAGCGTAACCGTGTATAGGCTGTGTTAACGCTTCAACAAGTCGCTAATGTTTTGTTCGTTTTGTGCGAACACGTAACGACTCGACGTTGCGGTCCCCTTTTGATCTTCGACCTCGAAAACCAGCTGGAAAAGATCTCATGTGTTGGCATTAGGAGATCTAATTGAGCGGGGTATGTCGCTCGTGCATTTGGCCAGGTAGGGTTTCTGGAATCTTCTGTAGTGTTATTCAGCTACTTACCAAGGAACTTTCTGGGTCGTGAATCATCAATTTCGGTCGAATACTAATTAATAAAAAGTTCATCGCCTGGGCACTTCACCATGAACATTTCAACTACGAAAGTTGATATGGTGAAGGTGAGTGAGGGGGCAGGAGCCTGATAAAATAATGAAAAAGGAGTGAAAGGCATAAAACTCAAGAAAAAAAAACTTATTACATAATGTAAAGAGAAATAAAAATGTTTGTTAGAAAACACTTTATAAGCAAAAGAGACTTCAAAAATATCCCAGACAGTTAATTTTTTCAAAAATGCAAAAAACTGATAAAAATCATTGACTATTCTTCCAATTGAAAAAACTTAAATCAGTTGAATATTAACTTCAGAAGCTAAAATTCACTAAACCCTTTATACTAACGATATTGGATCCATCGAATCCATTTTCTATCTATTTTCAAATCGACGCACATATTGAAGGTTTTTTAATTCCTCTTCCTAATACTATACATGTAGTGCTAATTTTAAAACCGAAGGAAAATAATAATTATTAATGGGTGAGCAATATCTAGCAATTTCAGCGGCCAAGATTGATATCCATCCAGAGTTTTTTTTTCATAAATTCACCACCCGTCAATTTCAAAACCAATCAATATCATTAACCAAGAATGTATCACAAATTTGACTCCAACTTCAACCTGAATTTAAGAGTGAGACTTGAAATTTGACCCCAATTCCAACCTTTAACTCAAGAGTCAATTTAGAAGCTTGACTTACATTCTTCCTCAGTTTCGTATAATCAATCTAAAAACTCGATGTCAACTTCATGTTGACCCCTAGTTCGGTTCCTGACTTTGGAACATCTCTCTCACTATTTGACTGCGACTCCGACCTTTGACTTAGAAGCAATTTGAAAGCTAGACTCAGATTCCACTTTTGCTCCGTAAAATTAATCTAGAAACCTGACCACAACCATCTTGACTCCTAGTCTAGTCACGACTTTAAAACATCTCTAAACCAAACTCGGATTTCACTATGACTGTAGAGTCAATTTTCTCCTGCAGGTTGACCCGTAGTCACTACTGAACTTTGACTTCCACCTTTGACTCTTAATTCATGTCTAAAATTTGACCCCATCACAACCTTTAACTACAGAGTCAATCTGAAAGCTATATTCAGATTCTGTCTTGTCACTGGAGTCAATATTAAAGCCTGACTTCAACTACATGTTGACTCGGACTCACCACTAAACTTTGACTTCCACCTTTGACTCTTAATTCATATCTAAAATTTGACCCTATCACAACCTTTGACTACGGAGTCAATCTGAAAGCTATATTCAGATTCTGTCATGTCACTGGAGTCAATATAGAAGCCTGACTTCAACTGCATATTGAATGTAGCCACTACTGAAATTTGACTTCCACCTTTGATTCTTGATTCATTTCCAAAGTTTGACCACGACCTCGACCTTTGACTCCAAATTAAATCTGTAAGCTTTACTCAGATTTCATCTTGTCACTGTAGTCGATCAAGAAGCTTGACTCAGATTTCGCCTCAGCTTTATAAAATCAATCTAGGAACCTAACTCCAAACCCATCTTGACTCCTAGTCCAGTCCATGACTCCAAAATGTTTCTAAATTGAATTCGGACTCTAAAGTCAATGTGGAAGTTGCATTCTCTACTTGAATTTGACTTTAATTTCCGCGTTGACTTCAGAGTCAATCTGAAAATGTTGAACACTGAGTTAGAGTAGAAGTCCGAGCCGTTTGGAATCATTTTGACTCAGGCTTTGAAGTTGACTCCCTATCGTTGTCAAAAACACATTGAGTATTTAAGTATTCATTTTTCATAATTACTCTCTAAGGATATTTTTGTGATACTTTTTTGTTGTAAATTTGAGGGTGTTTCCTGATGAAAAATCCCCTTCACTTTACTACTCTCTTATGATTGTTATATCACACCAAGGTTTTGAGTTTCTGAATATTAACTGACTCTCAAAGGCTATTTCGTTTATGAGTCCGCTTCACTTTAGTACTTTGTAACATTACCTACCCCTTCCTCATACCTTCTTCTCATCCCTTCCTCTTGATATCCTAACTGATCTGATAACGTTGCTTTCAGGTTGCGAGTGGAGAAAGCGGGCGGAGCGTGGTGCCCAAAGCAGCAGATCGAGCACGACGTCCGCGAATACTTGGAGATCGATCTGCAAGTGGTGCACACCATCACCGGAGTCCAAACGCAAGGACGTTACGATCACGGACGTGGTCAAGAGTACGCCGAAGAATACACCATTGAGTATTGGCGTCCGAGTTTGAATCGATGGAAAAAATATAAACGATGGGATGGCAAAGAGGTAAGCTGCGAGCTCAAAAGGAAAAGGTCTCTCGCCAACATTATTACATTGAGGCGGGAGAACCTAACCTCGGCGAGTTCGGGTCGGCGCGAAAAACGTTTAAAGAATAATTGTCTTAACGGTGGCGAGCCGGCGACGACGACGTGGCAATATAATAAGCTGTCACGCCTCGGAAGGCGGGCGAACGGTGTTGGTAGCCTCGTGTTTCACGTATGTCATCATTTTTACGAAAATTGCTTTCGCTGTCATCGAAAATATCGTTTATAGTGTTTTCGGAGCGTATAGAAAAAGCGGTAATCCTATTTAGGAAAGACTTAACGCGGCCGAAATGACGGGAATATTGAGTACGGTAATATATTGCCGCGTCGTCGCTGCCACTGGGCGTGCGAATCTTACGTGATGTTTTCCTTTGGTCGCTTCTTATTGAGTATACGAACACTTTTTTTTTTTTTACTCGAACGATTACAGATTATCACCGGAAATTACGATACTTCTACCGTAGTCTCGCATACGCTAATGCCGCCTGTGTTCGCCAGTATTGTCAGAGTCGTACCGTACAGTATTCATAGGCGTACAGTGTGCCTCCGAGTGGAAATTAAAGGATGTCCGTTACAGAGTAAGTTGTGCACCGTTGTTTACTTTTTCTTTTTGCGAGGGAAATGAAACTGATGTTGCGAATGATCGGAAACTCGATGTGTTTTAATTAGCTATGCGAACGTATGGCTTGATTTTTTTTCTGATGCGTTAATTGAATGAAAAACCTTTTCGTTTAATTGAGCTAGTTGATTAGCAGTTGTGCGGAGTTCATGGTGTGATGGGGGGATGTTTCGAATTAATAGTCGCCGTTCCCTTATTCAGTTGTATGGGTTCGCATAATAGGTTTGATACCACGAGCACCGAATATTTTCAAGTTATCATGATAAAAATGTTGCTGTGAAACTGGCTGAGAGTAGTATTTTAAATGATAAATTATTTTTTTCTTCAAAGCTTTGTAGATTGTAGATAAGAATCTAATACTTCGAGGAGACGATTTTTTTCATGAAGCGTATTGGAGGAGAGGGGAGGGGAGGGATGTCGCAAATAAGTAAATTATCACTTAAGTGCCAACCACAAAACTTGAGACTTGTGATAAGCGCTATGTTATCAGATTTAGCAGCGACAAGTAGGGTTAGGTTAGGTTAGTGGCCAAAGTGCAAATTCAGTCTTCCTTGTAAACAAACAATGAATTAATTTTTCATCCAAGATCAACTACGATTCGAATGCATCATCAGCTGATATGTTTTTCAGAAATATGGCAACGCATCACAGTTGATCTTGGATGAAAAATTTCATTGTTTGTTTACAAATTGCAAGTCTCAAGTTTCGTGATCGACACTATACCTGCATATTAAAGTTGCGAATTGATAAGCTACCACATTATTTACAAATTTTCGTTGAATATAAGAAAAATTAATGTAAACATAAAGCTTAAGATGTCTCCTATGAAAAAAACCTTTTAAGAGTAAACATATGGCTGGTGAATATATCTTTATGTTGATGGAGCCTTATTCGTATGTTGGGGTGGAAAGAGGCGAAAAAAATGAACGCGATTCGACGCATCGCCAGCTAAAATTGAAATGAAGAAAGACATCGCACTGACGGGCCAGAGAAACATGTTGAAAATTGAAAAAACCTTTAAATTATTAGCGAAAACGGATTCCTCTTACTTCCTCCTCTTCTCTCGTCGTACTGGTCGTGTCTCGGGAAGCGAGATTCGTTATTTAATATTTAACGCAGTCGGCGCGATTTATGTTGGAAATGTCCGAAATACGGTACCTGCGATGGGTAGAAGTCACCTTTCGGCTGTTGCATACTGCATTAGGTTTATAGACGTAACAAGATTTCCCTTTTACCAGTAACGAAAGAAGGGTGACAGCTCGCGACAGTCTCTTATCTATACGACGACGTACTCTAAGAAAGCGTCGTATCTAAACGGGCGTCGGTAAATTTTTAAATTTATTAAACGTCTCTCCGGCTCTAGGTTGAGAGGTCGTTTAGCCGTTCTAGATGTTCGAGCGAGTTTTTTTTTCCTCGAGGTATTCATTCGCGAATGCTTATTATTTATAACGAGATGTAAACAGAGTAAAAATGTAAAAAGTAGCGATGAATTATTTAAGCGAATTATCTGTATTTATTTAGTAGGAGTGGACTGGCAGACTCGGAGATGTCACGCGATTGAGCTGTCTTATTATGTAATTTTTCTTTGGTACTAGAAAGAAGATGGAATGGAATTTTACTTTACTTATGGAGTCTCAATATTTATGTCGCCATTTTAATACAAAATGCAACCATATAACAACTTTCCCAGAAAAAGCTAAAATCTATTTGGTTTTGTAAAATGACAGCGCGTCGGTATATTACCGATTACAACCCCTATTTTAAAATAACTCCCTTGCTTCCCTTTTATAATCGACGTTATAACGAACTGAATGCTTCACTGCAGTCTACTCGTAATGGGTTATTACGCGATACAATGTATGATTGATGAGGCGATCGTAGAAGACTAATTTTGACTAATTATCTCGACGAAAAGGAAAATAATTTTCAAAAATGCGCGAAAAATCACTTTAAAAATGAAAATGCCAGTGAGGGAGAGGACGTCGATAAAAATGCATTTAATCATTTTCCCTTGAAAGAGGGTAAAATTACGTTTAAATGTATCGTTTCAGTTTTTCTTCTGTGATTTCATGCCCTCACTTTACTCCAAAATTAACTTTTTGGCAATACAAATGCAAGGCAAGGATATCGAAGAGCGCCAAATCATCGATAGCAAATTATTTACTATCGATTTTCCTATTGGGAGCTCTTCGTTTGACAGTGTTGTAAACTTGTATTTTCGAGGAAAGAGGGTGAACAAAAAACAGTTTTGAAAAAATATCTGACGTTACTGAACGAACAGAAATATTTTAAAGTGTACAGATTTTCGTAATTTTCATAAAAATCAGAATTGAGCTATAAGATGAATCTAGAAGTTTCAACATTTTTACCTAAATCAAAAAATAATATCAATGAAATAATAAAAATTGAAAACAACCCTGAATCTATACCTTTGGTCAAAAAATTGTCTATCCAATTGCTCTTATTCAGGCATAGTCACGATCTCATATAGACTTCCCTAGAATGATTGAGCGGACGTTGCTGTTGAAAAATAATGCTACCATCTCTTCCTTTTCCAAATATATCAATTCTAGTCTGGAATCTTAAAAGTCTGCATTGGGATACATAAAAGAATTACGACAAAAACATTAGTCATCTTCGTACCATCAATCCACCTTATCAAGGAGCATTTCATCTTTCATTCTCTCATAGCTATCTTTTCAAAAGACGACCTGTTGACAAGATGTCTCTATGTCTAGCTTAATTATGTGCTAGAACTTCTCTGAGGTAATGGATCAACACATCTGAGTTTCATTTAGTTGAAATTTCAACTAAATATTTCATCCTTCCTTCTGATGTCTACATCTCCTTTCTTAGTTGCAGTTCACCATTTATGACCTATTTTTAGTCATATTTGCTTGTCGTACCTATCTTCTCAAATCAGCTGTAAACTAACAGATGAAAGATCACCATTCGGATGAAGCCAACATAGTAGGTTTTACTTTGAAGAGTCTCATTTTTGTATCTGCTCAAGAGTGAAGAGAAGGGTATTTAGAGGATAAAAATACACAAGATAGGAGTTGATTTTTAGCTAGATAAGGCATCTGTCTCTGGACTTTCGCGCCAAATTAAGGAATTAATTTTAGCCTAGAAAATGTAGTCAACTTAATGTTAAGCTTATACATGTGCTGGGACTATTCCTTATTCAATTCGCTAAGGATTCCGCACTAGAGTCTATGTTCGAGCATCTATGGTTCTAGGAATGGGCTTTGCAAACTCAGAAAATGCCAATTCTAGTGATAGGATCCAAGCTGGAGGTATTCCTTATTCAATTTTTTGTAGATTCTGGATTATAATGTATGTTGGTGTATATATAGTTCAAGGAACGAGCTCCGCAACCCCTTAAAATCCAGTATTGATCTCAAAGCACATTGTATCACTAGGCTATCTATACTTCTCCTAACAAATCCTTTTTCAATCCCTTTTAATACATTGGTCATGGGTATATGTCTTAAAGTGTCTCAAAACTCCACTTACAAGAATACTCAAGTGTGTCCTAAAGAAAAGGTTATTTTCCTGAAGCACAGAAAGTTATAAGAGTAGTCTTCTTACTAAAGCCATAGAAAAGTGACTTTAACAAAGCTATAAGCTTCAGATCAGTTTAGCCTTCATCTTACTGAAGACAATGAAATGTTGAATCATGTAACACACTTTTTTACTTCAGTTTTATGAACGCAAAGGTTCCTACTGTGATATATCGTTCCATTCAGATAACTCGTTTATGGACCAGCACGCCTGTCGCAGAAGGGGGACATTGTTTTCTCCCACCCAGTTTCTTGGCGCGTCTAGTAACGCGTTGTGGATCGCGTTTTTTACAAAAGTACCTATTGTGTTAGACTGGTAAATTTGGTTATTGAATTTGATGGTCACTACACAATTGCTTTGCCTTGCATGAATTCCTGTTGGGACCTAGGAGAACCCACTGAAGTCGCACGGGCGATAACGAACTATGTGAATCCGAGTTGATTTATTTTCTCTCATCTATTTTCTTAGCACGGCTATGTAATGCGTTGTGAACTCTATGTTTTACAACAGTATGTATTGTGGAAGACTTACTGCGAAGTTCCTTAAGAATAGGTAAGTTTTGATATTGAATTTTATGCTTGCTACATAACTGCTGAAGTACACCGCATGAATTATTGTTTTGGCTCAAGACTACCTCTTGACATCGTGCTGGTAATGGACAACTATGCGAATTCCAGTTATTGTTTCCATCGGTGTGGCCTTTGGCTGTGTTCTTCCTAATTGGCCATTCATCAACAAAATTTTATTGCAAACATTAATGTTTCTCGACCAGACTTCTAACCAGTTAGTAGAAGTGGCAATCCTATGGAGTTTTTGCGCACTATCTTTTATGAAGCCTCAGTTCGTGTAATCTATGTAAGCCTTTACATCCTATTCAACCAGTTTGCTTGGTAGGAAAATCTGTAGATACAGCGATACATCTAGTAGTAAAAAGAGTGGGTAAAGCCTTATATCAAGATAATGAACACCTTGCAGCTTTTCCAGATTAGAAGGTGCATTTGATAAAACTCATTTTGTAACAGTCTGAAATACTCAAAAAGTTCTCCAAGTTGTTACTCCTGCAATTAAAATGAACGAATACCTCTCGATATTTTACGTCTCTCAGCCAACGCTGAGTTGGACTTCTGGACCTGCCAAGCTTTATCAAGCCACTGCTGCTACGAGAGCTTCCTCCATAAGTGTAGAATGCGCGCTCTACATGCAGACGTTACCATCCAGTTGAGTCCTCCGAACACATATTCCTTGAATGCCCTTGCCATGCCTGGGATCGACCGAATCCCCCCTTTTGCCCTCTGACCCTAAGCTTGTCTCATACATGTGTCGGGTGGTCAGACTATTCTGGAAGGAGGAACGCCTCCCCAGGTCATAGTCTAGGCCTTAGATGGCCACCTTTAGGCCGTCTTGTCCTTACCCTTTAAAGGGTCAGGTCATAGCTAGTCTGCCCTAATCTGAGTGCGCTGCTTCTACAAGCAAGCAGCTGCCCCTTCCCACTCACCCTACACTTCAGGTTGCTAGGATTCTTATCTTCGGGAAACCCTAAAAGTAAGGTAGCAGAGTGTAGGTCCCTTAAGACAACTTGAAAGGGGATAAACTGAAAAGAAATAAGGTAAAGCCAAAATAACCACAAGTAGATTTTTTTTAACGCTACTGTAACTTTTTTATCGATTTTAAGTGAGAAGGAAGGATTAGAAAAAGTGTCTTAAAAGTTTGCTGAATTCACCAAGCCCTCTCCTCTCCTCAAAATTGGTGTATTATCAAAATAATCATTCTTACGCAATATTTATGGTCATGCCTCATCATTATAGGTCATTTAAAAACATTACGTTTCAAAGAGTGATTCCGAAAAATTTTTCAATGCGACTACTACGCCCTCATAGTCACAAAGTAGGGTTTCTTTGCAGAATGAGAATTCATTTTTCATTTCAAACATCATATACTGTACAAGCTTTGGCCCATAATGTTCTAAAGTAGAGTCTACAAACTGAAAATTGAATCGAATAATCGTGTCCTTCAGAAATTTGGCTGAAAAGTCGTACGTTGAGAAAAATTGAACTAAGGAACGGATCTTATGGAATTCAGAATCTCAAATTGCTTCCAACTTGCCGCAACGAGTGTTCTTTGCGAAAGAAAAAAAATTTCATTTTAATAATTCAGAAACTCGGTGCCGCATCATATTCAATTTATCGTAGTGAAATATTAAAATCCTCGCGAGTCATAAAAAAAAAAGGAAAATCGAAAAATTTCTAGCTCAGCCATAAGGTCATATCGTACGTGATGCCCTGGTATGGTAGAAACGAAATAAATTCGAAAGTCGGGCGATATCGTCGCGACGAATGTAGGCTATTGCGTACTACCTAGTACGTACTCGTTAGATATAAAGCTATATGGAAAACGAAAGCAATTTTAAGCATACTACCGAGTCGTGAAAGTTTCTTCGAAAAAGAAAAAGGAAAGAATTCAGACACGCAAAAATGTCGAGCAAATGGAAAACCGAAACGGGGTGCGGGGTAGACATAGAAGACGAAGATATACGTAGTATTCTCCGACGTAGATAAATATAACGCGCCGTTTCGCCGTCGTGGAAAAGAAGTAGTAGGATGGAGAAGGAGGTCGGGAGTGCTAATTCTATATTAAATGCATCAGGTTTTTAATATAAAATCGTAACATCGAACATGGCGCCGTACAGCATCTGCCATCTGTCTTACCACGAACTCGGAGGCTGCGTGAGGTTTCCAACTGAAGGATTATTTCTGCGAGTAGAACTGGCGGTGGCGACGCGGGGGAAATTACAATATTCATGGGGAAGATATCTTTCGGGTTATCGCGGCGAAGCGAATTGCGGAGTTCACACGTACCGAGCGAGTAGATCTGGCGTATAATATAGATTGGAAAACGAGATAGATCATGCACGTTATTATACGAAGTCGTAATAACGAGGGTTGTTGGAAGTTTTTTTAAAACGCAAATTGGATTTGCGCGAGTGAGAGAAAAAAAATTAACCGCGTAAATTATTACGAAGAGTCGGCACGCTGTAGATATGCGAATAGAATTAGTATTCGCGAAACGTTATTTTTCCTGTCTCGTCCAATTCTTCCCTACGACTAAGAGATAATAAAATTGCTGAAAATAAAGGGATCCTGGGTAGGGCTAATTATTCGAAGGGTCGAGAGCGGCGATCACCTTGAAGGAATCAGTTTGTGGCGGTGTCGCGTTAATTGAATGATAACATTGAAGGGACGTTGATTAAAAGAAGCGTATGCAAATCGCCCGTAGATACTGATTTCCCCCGTTGTGTTCGCCTCCCGATAAAGAATCCTCGGCGGTATTTTTCTTTAATTATCGTCGTACTGTAGGGTGATAACTTTTGGGGTTACAGGTGGCATATTGAGTTACCAGATACCGGAAGATCCGTATTGGAAGGAAAGTAAAGACTTGAGCGATATATCGTACGATGGCGACATCGTGAATGGAAATTTGGTGAATGGATTGGGAAGACTGGTCGATGGTATCTTAGGAGGTGATAATTTCAAAATCGACATCGGCTATGGAAAAGGTAAGTGGCCCTAAATGGCTTCTTAGCTGTTTGTCATTTATTCCTTAGTTATGATAAACCTCTACATTGATTACAGGAAGCGGATGGGTTGGTTGGCGGAACGATTCGTTTGCTGGTTCGTTTGTGGAAATGGTATTTGAATTTGATGCCGTACGAAATTTCAGCAGCGTTCATTTTTTCGTCAATAACGCTTTCCGGAAAGATGTACAGGTAGGTTTGGTCGATATAAATTTTCAAGTGGGTTGAAAGCTGGAGAAATGATATTATGTAGAATTAGAAGACAGAAAGACATTTTCTTATACACATCATGAACGGAATAGCGAGCGATTGCGAATTATTTCGCTAAAGATTGACACGATAACATGTATTATGTATTAAAATAGCTCGGTACCCGAGCTCTTATTAATACTTAATGCGATAAGTTCTTCATGTCGTTCGACGAATAATTGGACCTTTTGTCGCAATAAAGCTGAAACTTTGTATGTAGCGTCAATTAGAGGACAGAAATTTTGAAAAGAGCTGGAGAAGTGACAAATAGCTCGATATGATGACATGTGATTTCATATGAATTAAGTCATAGATCGCAAGTGCATTTGGAGCTGAGTTAGAAAGTAAAGGTCTTTTGAAGAGTTTTTGAGCCATAAAATTGAGTCAATTTCTTGAATCTTTCATACCTCCGTGAAACATAGTATGTAGGATAATTTGTTGACCGGAATAAGACTTCTTGAATCTGGCTCTGAAAAAATCCAATCTGGCTGTTGGTCAAAATTTGAGGAATGCTTGAAAAGCCTCACATAGCTCAAACTTGACTCTTATGGTCTCATATGATTTTTAAGGATGAGAATTACATTATATGCCAAATCTAATTTTATACATCTTACTGGTTGGAGGAAGGAGATTATCAAAAAGAAAAGAGAGGCGCTGAACTGTACTCCCAAGGCAAGATGTTTCAATGCCCTCTAGATGGATTTTAGAACACAAAAGCTCACTAAAAGCACAAATGATCAACTTTCATTGCATTTGATAACTCTGAATTGTATGAATGAAAGTTGTATCACAATACGAGTCTTAATTATGTTGTGCAGGTCTTCTCTAAAGCCCGAGTGTTATTCAGCGTTGGTGGTGTGCATTACAACAGTCATCCAGTTATCTATACATATATGCCAGACACGATATTAGAAAATGCTCGCAACGTGACTGTTCATTTGAACCATAATGTTGGAAGATTCGTGAAAATCCAACTATATTTCGCCAACAAATGGATCATGCTGAGCGAAGTAGACTTTGATTCAGGTACCTACTATATATGTCGTTACTGGCGCGCTCTGTGGTCATGTTAGAGTATTAAGTCGTTGCGAAGTTATCATTTTCAGTAATAGGATGCGCTTTAGTTGTGTTTTAAAGGCAATCATCTTCACTCGTTAGAGACTAGAGCGTGCACTGATGATAGTGATAATATGATTTAGTTAGTCTTGCGTGCCATAGAGAGCGTTACGATGCAAAATTTCTAAGGTTAAATTATCATGTAAAAGCTCGGATTTTTCGCATCTTGAAGGTTAATCATTATGTGTATTTCAGAAGTGACTTCTGGAAGTTACAGTCCAGAAATCAAGCCAGAACCGAGTAGCGACGAAATATATGTTGTCTCTGGTGGAGTAGTTGATCCACCTTGGGATCCTCCGCAAACCAGTGAGTCTCATTTACACCCGAATACGCAGAATAACAGAAAACTCGAATAACTCGGGTACATATTTAGTTTCAGCCCAAAAAGAACGAACAGCAGGTGACTACGTGGAGATAATCATTGGTCTGTTGACCGCCTTGGTGCTGTTGCTGTTGGGTGTCTTTATCGTGGTAGTGGTACTGAACCATCGACAAAAGTTGGAAAATTCGCCCACTTCTATCTTGAAAAATCCATTTGGCGTGGATAGCATGAAGTCTAAAGTGAGTACGCGGTAAAAAGGAGATCGCAAAAGGGGACTCGAGTGGAGTGTGAATTGATCAGATTTTCTTGCAGCAGGACTCGCTGATGAATATATCACCCACGACCAATAATAACGTTATCGTCAATCCGACGCACGTGTACGAAGAACGCCAACAGCAAAAAAGTGATCTTGAAACTGTGATAGAGCAACTGACCGAAGAAATTAACGAGGTAGAGAAAGACATCAACAATACGTATTACGATACAGTGCCGAAGCAGCCAGGTAAAGAATAATTGCAGAAAGAGGATTGTGTTTTTAATGTGATCTGTTTTGAATTACCTTCGATTACCCGATTACAGACTTATTGCTGCTGGAGAAACACGACAAAGACCAATCGAAATCGCTTTCGTCGCGGGATAATCCACTAGATCGTTGTTACGACAACGATAATGTAGTCGACGACGACGAAGATAGCGCGCTCGAAGACGCCGATTTGGAGGAAGAGGAAAATGACGACGATCGAGAGCGTCTCCGTAAAAAGGACAAATACAACGCTCACTCAGCTATTTATAAAAGTTTAAGAAAAATGATGCCTGAACCGGAATCATTATCGCCACCACCTCCGGTTCCGCAGTCGACCAATGAAATGATTATGCAACGTGATAAACAACTGTATTACGATGGCGGTGGCGGTGGGACACGCAAACGGTACCATACATCTCCGCACGATAAACACAGAGTAAGTCAACGTATCTATTCATATGATGCTTATAGCAATTTTTTCAAACTTACTTAAAAAAAAAAAAAACGAAAAATGATTTTTGGAGGGGAAATGAAGTCAGGAAATTTCATTAATCATTCCTTATCTCTTCATTAAATGTACTTAGAAAACTGAAACTCCGTAGGTACGTGAGGTTTATTAGGGATTACAATATGATCATTTGAATTTGATTCAAAATTTATCCAAAATGGTGGATAGACAAAATTAGAGAAAGGCTTGAGGAGCCTTAGAGCTGAAATTCGCTAATTATGAGCTCGTGTGATTTCTGCGGTCAAAATCTACTACATACCTATGCTAAATTCAGCTTCTTAGCTGCTTAAGAGGAAATGAATGGTTGGGAGGGGTGTTCAGTCCCTCTACAAAAGATATAACCTTTTCTAAAAATTTGAAAAAACTCCATTTGTGCGGCATTGTTGCTTACATTTTTTTAATTTTTTGCAGCAGATCGCCCCGTCGGTGTCGTGGAATATCGCTCCAGCCACAGGGATGCCGTATAAATGTCGCGAAGGCGACATCGTACCACTTCCTAGATATTTTTTCAAAGTTTGTAGTAAATTAGGATCTTGTCATCTGGGTGAGGTGAGTATGCTCAATGATGTATTCGATTCTGTGTTCGTCAATCTCAGTGACTTAATTTGATGGTTTTTTCTTTTTAGATAATTTTATGCGAAACAAACAACATGGATTTATGCAGTGGCGGCAGAATAGCGGTGAAAACTTGTAAAGGTGATATGATGCGAGAGATCAGGCTGCTGACGGCTCTGCAAGACCAAAATTTAGTGAGAATATTTGGCGTATGTACGGCCGAACAACCTCCATGGCTTATCATGGAGTATCCGGCCGAATACGGCGATATTTTATTTTTATTACAGAATCGTACTAATGTTAAGTAAGTGTCTCGATTTCAGAAAATGATTCGATATTACCTGGATTCGCTTGGTGGATTAATTCAACAACTTTATTTACTGTTTCACAGGTATAGCACGTTGATATTTATGAGTACGCAAATAGCATCTGCAATGAAGTACCTGGAGTCGAAGAATTTAGTTCATAAAGACTTGGCAGCTAGGTGAGTAACTATGCATCATAGAAAATGGTGTCGATTACTCGATGATAATTGAATGAATTTATGGTTGGTTGTCATTCCCCAGGAATTGCTTAGTAAGCAGAGGATTCGTGGTGAAAGTTGCCGACATAGCTGTTTGTAATAATGCTTACCGAAGGCATTACGCCGACATGGGAAGCAGGCCGGCGGTACCGGTCCGATGGTTACCGTGGGAATCTATATTAATGGTAAGTACAATCTGGAATCTCAGAATCTTCATACTAAAAATCTGTAATGTATATTATTACTTTTAGATCGAGAAGAGAGAAAAAAGACTCTTCTTCTCCATTAGATCAATTCGCAAGCGCTTTCGGGCATCACGTGTCTTTCTTGAATGTTATTTCACCAATGGCACAAATATTCTAGAACCTAAGACTGAGTGAAAGGGCGTGGTTAGGAAAAAGGTGTGGTTATTGATGTATAACCTGATTAGAAGTAGGCGCGGGCGTTCACAACACACTCACTTCTTAACCACGCCCTTTCACCTAGTCTTACGTTAGGTTCTGGTGCCGTTGGTGAAATAACATTCAAGAAGGACACGTGATGCCCGAAAGCGCTTCCAAATTAATCTATTGGAGAAGAAGAGTCTTTTTTCCGTTGTCTAAAAATTTGTATATTGCGACCGTCGTTTTTGTTGTAGGAACGATATCTGTGTAGTAGTACTGTGTGGTCTTTCGGTGTGACGTTATGGGAGATATTGAATCTGGCTCGTGATATACCTTATCCGCATTTGACGGATGAACAAGTGATACAAAACGCCGAAAACCTTTACTACGGTGGTCAATTACAGGTGAGTAATCTTAGTGAGAGATAGGTGGGTTATTGGATTGTATTTAAGGAATTTCGGCTTTTTATTCCAGGTCGCGTTGTTACCAAAGCCGTCGGTTTGCTCGTCGGAAATTTACGAACTTATGTGCGAATGCTGGGAACGCGATTACAATCAACGACCTACGTTTAAAAAGTTGTACGCTTTTTTGAAACGCAATAACGTAGCATACACTGCCGATTTTGACAGACAATTGTATTCTTAACATCTGCTCAACGCTTGAATACCCATTTTTTTTTTCTTTCGGTTTTGGTATCCGTATGATTTTTTTACATATTTTTCTGGCGCTCTCGACGAACTTGATTAATTATCGTGGAATTTCGAGAGCTCTGCGTACCAATAATTAATGTAATCGCCGCACTTTGAATTATTTTTCTCCAATTTTCCGAGGATTTTAGGCTGTAGAAAAATTGTACAATAATTTTGTATTTAAAGAGGGCTTGAATATTATTTTAATAAAAAAAAAAACAAGGTTGTAGGAAGGAAGCACCCAATAAGGATTGTACAAATTGGACGGAGATTTTTTTTCTTTTGTAAATCAATTTATATTTTTTATCGCCTTCGACGACATTATGTAATTGTGATAAAGTACGTGTAGATAGTTCGAGTAAATTGAAGACATCTTTCCCCTCACCTCAATATTGAGTTCAGCTAACACATCGAAACATATCGCTCGTGGATTACCAATAAAGATTCCAATAACTTTACATATCATTGCCATATCTACATCATAGAACACCTAATATTTTCCAGACCAATGGGTCGTCGAAAGTCGTATGTTTGGCAACGTTGCCTAAATTGTCGCTGTAGCCCGTTACTCTTTCGTCGCGCCTCTTTCAGTTACCCCGCGTTGATTTTCGTGTAATCACGAAAGCGCCGATTTTTTCACGGAGCTTTCGATGTACATGAACTGTGACAATATGTCTTTTTATTATTTTTTTCTTCGTTTTTCTTTTTCTACTAATTTTACGTGTAACCTTTTTGTGTATATATTTACGCGTCGAATCGGGAATTCTTTTATCTAGTCGTTACGAACAGCTAGTCTGTTTACTCTACGCTGTAATCGTGTTTCTAGTCGTTTTTTTTTTTTCATTTCATTTTCTTCGCGACGATGCGATGTGGCGGAATGGCTTGAAAGAATGGAAAAAATCGCGTATCAAGTCTGACCTAAATCGAATGATAGTTCAATTTTAGCTTAGATTTTTACATGTTTTAATTTTATATTTTTTCCCCTTCAAATGTAAACGTTATTTATGTGATATATATATTTTATTGTTGTACTCGTCCAACTCGGATGTTGATCAGTGCAAAATATCATGAGAAAATACATATTACTCGTACCTAATTCGATAGGTATTTTTCACCGTAATTAATTACCTGTTGCAATTTATTGTACGTCGTTGTGTTTAGGGTATTTTTATTTTTTCAATAATAATTTTATTTACGCGGAACGTCGGACATTTAGATTCGGGTGATTAATTTTTACGCGAAGTACTGCAAGCTTTCACCGTATAATTTACAAAATTACATAGGCAATGTGGATACCCTCGAGAAAGGGGAAATTTAATATCACTTTTTTTATATATTTCATTGTATTATAATGATTATCACTAAGACCTTATGAGTATGATTTTTTTTTTTATAATGTAAAACATGATAATTTATTGCGTTATTGTAGATACTTATATTAAATCTGTTAGTAAATGGAATAAATGTTTCAAATTGGAATTTGCAACACGTCATTCGCATTGTAAATGAAACAGAAACCAGAAAAACATTCGTTATAGTTTCAGTTTCAGTTATATCTTGTCGATTAAGTAACCTGACTTATTTTTTGAAGCAGCAACAACATAAACAATAAACACATTATCATAAAAAAAAAAGCTGAAGAGCGAGAATAGAACGAATAACGAGACTATAAAGGATTGAAAGGACGAAGAACAGAACGAGAACAGTTGAAGCATTTTATTTCTCATTGGTTCAATGTTTAAACACTTTTTTTTGCTTATTTCTCATTGGATGACAGTTTAAACTCTTTTTCGTTGCTTTTTCTCATTGGATGGTAGTTTAAACCTTTTTTCAATGCTTATTTCCCATTGGTTGGCTGTTTAAACCCTTTTTCGTTGCTTAAGACCAAGATCAAATGACTGGCTCGTTCCAGGAACGAAAACAGGAACAAGAACATAAATTCAATGTTTTTAATCCTCCGACATTATTTCACCATAGGTTTTGTTCAATAAATGAAAACATTTTCTTTACCTCAGTACTATATGTTTGTACGCAGTAAACTACAGAAAATAACTCAAATAATTACAAGACTTTATTAAAATTGTTATATAAAATATACAAAACGTTATTTTAGGACTGGAAATTAAATAACTCAAATACATATATAGCGATACAATTTTTCTTAGAACATGAGAAGAAAAAAAAAATTCAAACCAATATACAAATTTACATCAAAAAACCTATATACATTGATATTTTGATTATATTGCTACGTCTTACCCAATATTGTTGACTCTTTATCATCGGTATCCTAAGATACCATATTCCGACACTTACAAAGCGTAACATCTCTTCGTAAAAAAAGTACTGGGTAATAAGGTAAACCGTACACATAATAGGAACCATTTTTCTACAAACGCTAGGCTTAGGAGAGGCAGTGTGTCTGCATGGCAATTGATTTAACCCCTTTTTGAATACGGAAGATCTTCTTTTCTTACATAAATCACATAGCTATATGTAATTATTCTACGTTCATGATATAAAATGAAGCATTTTTTGTTCAACATTAGGGACAAAAAAAAAAATAAATAAATAAAAATTTAAAAATAAAAATTCAAAACGTAACAAAATTAACGCCGCATGTACACACAATTTCCTACTCTTAAAAATGGTAATAAAATAATAATAAAAAACAAAACATCGATATTTGCGTAAAGACTCGATGATTTTTCGTCGTTACAAAAAAAAAAAAAATGAAAGATATATCTATATCACAGTTATAAATAATAAAAATAATAAAGCAGGGAGGTTCATTAGTGTGAATCAATTTGTATTTTAGCTACCATCTTTATTCGGATGGCGTATGAAGCCAAAAAAACAACGGTCAACGTGACATTAAGCGAACGAAAAATATCAAAATATTCTTATAATACTTTTACACGTATCGATAATCGATTTTCAATGTTACACAGTCGAATGTCGAACTTTTCATTTGTTTTTCCCTTTTTTAATCTCATTTTTACTACGCTCCCCGCCTTCATGCGAATGAAAGTTTCCTTACATAAATAATGGCAATAATAATTAATTTTAAATGCAAATAAATAGAGAATGGTATGTAAACGCAAAGGTATCTTATATTTAAAACATTTACCAACATCGCAACGCGTCCATTTGTACATACTTTACATGAAATTTCCCTTACAAAAAAAAATTATCGTACATAAATCTCATTTCATCGTACTAAAAAAAATCAGGTAACGAGAACACGACAGCGCGCGATGACCAACTCGGAGGCGTCATTTTGGAAGACGTCGATTGATGGAAGGTTTCGCGATCAACTTCCTCTACAGTCATCGCGCTTCGTTTCTCCATTCCCAAACGCACGCTGTCCTTTCGGGCATCGGGACAGAGCACATCAGTATCACATCACAGTTACAACGCGTATTTATAAAAAAAGAAGTACGGGCACACCACCACAACGCGCTCCATCCTTGGGCCAAATTCGTAGAGACTCTCGAACAAAACCGTAACACTTAATATACATAAAATTACACGAGAAAACTTTCGGATAAATTGGCCGATAATTGATTCCTAATCATTTGTATACTGTTCATGATCTTCTTCTGATGGCTGACTAAATTTATACCGATGGAATTCAATTCCGGAACATTTAATCGGATCACCGTTTCCATCGACGTGATACCGGCTTGCTCGAAATTCTCTAGGTACCTGATCATTTTTATCGAACTTAACCATTCGGCTACAGAACTATAACTAGTCATGTCCGGCGCATCGGGACACAATGGATTGACAGTCCTGCAATTCAAGTAAAACATAACATCAGTTTCATATCGTCTGACTCAATGCTACAAAACTCACTCATCAATGAGTTAATGTTCCTTAAATATATCTTATGTAATACAAGGGAGCCACCGTTTATGTTAGTATCAATGATTAATTGCTTATCGAGTATTATTCGCCACTACTTAGCGCGCGTTAGTCTACTATACAGCTACCGCGACAACATGCAGTGGTGTGAGCGATGATAGTTCTATATACGTTGATGTGAAAAGCAACGTTGATATGAATAGCTTGTCGAAGAAATACTCACGCATATCTTCACACAACTCACACAGCATCACACATTTAATGAATCATGAAAGAAAACTTTTGATGTGTTGTTCATGAGCAACATTATCACAACAGTTGTGTTACAGCAACATATTGATGTGATATTCATTCATAATCTATGTAACATTCGATATCAAGACTTGAAAGAATGTGAGATTGATGCAACATATTGTTATAACATTCAAGACATGTAACATTTATGTTAATATTGTAGTAATATTTCAAGTTTTCAACAGAACTTATCACAAAAATTAAGAAACATAGGTACTTATTGATGAATTTATGCAACATGCTGATCAAGAATTGTATTACTCAACACACGATTGGGACCCTTCAGAGCAGTGGCGCGCTAGTGTCGTGTTTACATGTAAATGGTATTATCAGTTCTGAAAAAGGGGAATTTTTGCCGCCAGTTGTGGACTCACACAGTGAAATGTTTAAATTATTTGAAAATAAATCGAATAAATGAAATGAATGAATTGGGTTTGGCTAATTTAATACTTATCTATCATTTTGGTTTATAAATGGGATTCTTTCGCATGGTATTTATGATATTCGCGATAAATGTATTACTAGTCATTGGTAAGTGCATGAAAAATAATCATTTATTTCGTAACAATAACACTGGAATTCAATTTATCTTCACCATTAAACAAAAAACAATTAATTCTATTCAAAATAATTCAATTTAGCACCAGAATTATTAATTCATTGCCAATAATGATACTTTATCAATTATTGAAATCCCCGTTTTCAGTAGTTCATCGTTTTACCACCAGGTACCGACTCTTTCGCTGAAGGATCCCAATCCCATCGATGAATTGTTCAACATTTCATCGAGCATTAGTTCAATACTTCATCAACATGTCGATTAATCTCTATTTAACATAATTTTAGGTATGCCTCAGTGAACATTCATTCAATACATTAATATGAATAAACAAGTTGTTCAACATTTGCCCAACATTCTAAACAGTTTGGTCAACGAATAAGTTTTTTATGTTTCATAAATGTTGTTAACATTCCGACAACAATATGATATTTCTTAAATAAGTTCTTTGAAGTTTGGCCAACAAAAGTTTGAATATTTCATCAATATATATGTGATCAAACATCCATACAACACATAAATTAAGAACAACATAGCAACATAAACTCAGTTATAAGTCTTTAAACCATGAAAAAATATTATTAATATTTAGTTAATAAGTTGTACAATATTTTGTTTCAAGTATTCCAAAATTTTACAACATGGATGAAACATGTAAGTTTTAAACACATAAGCTAAACTAAACACATAGACAAAATATTTTATCGATATTTTGAAATATTAAAATGTCATCAATAATTTATTAAATATTTGACCGATAAATGCTTCAATGTTGCAACAACATGTTAATCAATATTTCTATGCTACATGTAAGGCTGATCAACATAATAATTATTATAATGAATTTGCTCAGTAAGTAAATATTCAGTATACAGTTCACAAGTTGCTTTAATATTTGAATTGTTACTGAATCCTCGATGAACAAGTTTTTCAACATTTCAACATAAAAGTAGGTATTGCATCACCATATTGTTAAATACCTGTTTACATTAGTAAATCTCGAATTGGTTTCACACCACACTACAAAACTGAAAAGTGAAATGTAATTTTGTTCTATATTTTTGTAAATAATGTCGCGATTTATTATTATCAACTAATGAAAGACCTTGCAACATTTTAAAAACTTTTGAAATCGCTATGATTTTTTCATTTGCTGTAATACCGTGCGCGCAATTCATTCCTTACACATCAACGCAAAAATCTGCTAAAACTCGTTTCACATGATTTTGAAATCAATATCAAAAGTATGTAGATTTGTCTTGCATTCTAATTTCTTATCAAATAATATTATAAAAATGATTGGAAGTATTAATAAACCCACAGTTTTAAGTTGAAACGTTATTTCAAAATTATGTAAACATATTCTTAGAAGTTTCTGCGCTAGTGTGAATGGTATAAATTAAGGTAACCAGTCTGTTTTGTAATTGGTTATACGTCACGCGTGTAAGAACCAATCAGCAAGTCGGAAAGTGGTAAATTTCCTTGAAAAATGAAAACATGAATATGCTGATGATTCAAATCATAAACAAATTTCAATCGTTCAGTTTATCTTCAAAGAAAACTGAAAGATTATTTAAGAAAGCAGAAATAAAACATTCTAGATTTTATCACATTCTAGCCTTATGGTTTATATGACTCTTTTCGACGCACTGTATAATATTATGTTGTTTGTGGAACATTTAAGCATTAAATAGCAATGGTTAACATATAATTTAGTTGGCATGTTAATATTCACGTTAAAATTTAGTAAAAAAGTTGTTCAACTTCAACATTTTCAAAACACAAGTTTCAATATTTAATCAACATGTTGCTCGATATTGATGCAACATGTAAGTTTTTGTCAACATATTTAAGTAGTATGTTGAATGTTAAATCAATATGTCGCATATACGATGCTAAATATTTATGCAACATTTAAGTTGAAGACAACACTGCTCAATATGTACAACATTTAGTCGCAAGTCAATACATCAAAATGTGGTAAAGAAGTTGCTCAACATTTCCTCGATAAAGCCGATAAAGGTTTTAGTATTTCATCAACATGTTCAATATTAATACAAGATGCAAGTTTTCATTAACATATTTAACTTATATGTTGAACATCGAGTCAATATGTTACATATTTGTACAACATGTTGTATATATGTTGCTAGACATTTATGCAATGTGTAAGTTTTTAACATGTTTAACTAATATGTTGAATATTGAGTCAATATGTCACATATTTATACAACATGGTGTATATATGTTGTTGAACATTATTACAACATTCAAGAACGTTTAGTTGGTATGTGAATACATCAAAGTTCGGTAACGAAATTGCTCAATGTTTGTATGACAAATATTACGATAATTCATCAATATGCTGCTCAATATTAACACAAAATGACCATTTTCATCAACAAATTTTACTTCTACGTTAAACATTTGATCAACGTATTGCTTCAAACAACATACTAAGTTCGTGTAACAGAGGAAGGAGAGAAATCGGGTTTCCTCATTCTCGCATCCTTCACTCTCGACTCTCGACGATGATCCTAAATGACGAAAGTAACTACACGTTTACACTCTTACGGGCTCCCTTTCCATTTTGTAATCGATTAACGCAAACTTATCAAAAAACAACGTAAGCTTAATTACCTGTTAAATAACTCTACAACGCTAACACCACATTAGACTCTCTCTGTTAACTATTCCGGCTGGAAGTACACCCAATTAGGCGACCTATAAGCGACCGTAGACACGTAGTACGGATTGTAAGACGGTGACGCGTACAAGTGCATGTGCGTTCTGCTTTGCAACCCAAAACCAATAAATAAAAAAAATACATGCAATATGAACAGAAAAAAAAATGAATAAAATGTAAAAAAAAAAAAAAAAAAAGCGTCGACGAGCTAAAATTAAATATTACGATAACGGGGGAAAAAAATGTACAACAGAAAGAAAAAGCTACTAGCTGGCACGATATTTAAATACGAGTATACGCCGAGCATTCGAACAGATTAGATTGGCGTATTGCGACTCGTAGTCGTATATCGAATAGCCTCCAGCTGCAGGTGCTTTTTGGTGGTAGGTACCGAATTTCCTGTTTCCTCTACATACACGCCTTCGGCCAAAAATTCATCTCGACGTGATCCGCAATACGAGAATGATTATTATAACGCGAATACCCTGCGGCATAGCTCGCAGCTTTTCACCGACGCTTTCGCCGGCTACAAAAAAACATAGCTGATGTTACACGAGATCACATCGTCGAGCGACTGTTCACTCATTTTGAACCATACGTGGGTTACAATTGTTACGGAAGCGTCTCTTATACCAAATAAGCGTCGCATATAGAGCGTTTTTTTTTCTCTTTCTAAGCGTACGTAGACGAACGAAACTCAATTATTCCATTTCTCTAGCTTTATAAATGTAAAAGGCGCCAATATATGTACAATTACCGCGTACGAAACAGGTATACTATATCGTCAACGTTAGTGTAAACAAAGCGTTAAGCGATTATTTACATAGAAGCTACTGAAATTATTCCAAAATTCGAGCGTAGGTATGGAAGCGTAGGCCAGGGGTAAGGTTATACGTAGTCGCGATACGTAATGAGTGAAATTTACTTTAAAAACGATTTCACAAAATGATAATTTACCTATCTTGCACGATCCTTCGTAACGCCTCCGGGCATCTAATTAACTTATCTAAAGATTTGACTATGGTAGAAAATTGAGGCCTGTGCGTTCTCTCCTTTTGCCAACAATCTAACATTAATTGGTACATGGTTTCCGGGCAGTCCATCGGAGCGGGTAATCTAAGTACGAGATAAAGGAAAATAAATAAATTTTCCGCCGGTAGAATAACACGGTTGAGGAACCAGCCAAACGGATGATCTTACCTGTAACCTTTTTCTATTGACTTAATTACATCTTGATTACTCCAATTCCAATATGGCCTTTCGCCATACGACAGCACCTCCCATACGACGATACCGAACGACCATACGTCCGAGGCGGACGTGAATTTACGAAAAGCTATGGCTTCCGGTGCGGTCCACCGAACTGGTATTTTGCCACCCTGTATGAAAAATATATTCGAATAAGTACTCTGCGAGTATAAACACCCAACATAGGCAGTACAGTACATCGAAAATGGTCAAAAATTACGTTTCTTTTGGTTAGCGGAAAACCTGAAAAACATGACTTTTGTGACCCTAATAATGATACGAAAAAATTTAATTAAAAAATCTTGCAATTTTTCAAGGCCTCTGAGATCTCAAAATTTAACATAGCTTTATATAGTAGGTATTTCATATTTGAGCTACTTTATAAAAACTTTGTTTTTTGGTACTCAAACGTATTATCAGAGGCGGGGGGGGGGAGAGATAGGCAGTCATGTTGCATTACTGGAACTGAATTCTGTAATTACAACTTCTTAACGCTTTCATATCCACAAGTCACACTAAGTACCAAGTTTGAACTCCACCTCTATCCTTCCAAACATACCTAAAAAATTGAATTCAAGATATAATACAGGGATTCCAGCTCATGAATCATATCAACTTGTATTTATAAAATTTCAGCCATTTGAGACTCTATGACTCAAATTCAAAGCGTCATATTACGATTTCCAATAAAACCCATACACAGAGTTCGAGTTTTTTAGGTCAATTTGGTGATGAGATATGCAAGATTCATGAAATTTCACACCTAAAAATTTCCTTCAAACGTTACTTTTGATTCAAACTTCTTACCAAATGCACTTAGGAAGCTGAAATTCGAGCACATTTGTTATTTGAGCCTAATTAATCAAATGAAATCACTATAGAAATTTTTGACTTTTTGTTTATCCCCTCTCCCTTTCTGAAGACAATAACCCCTTCCTCCTCCTCCTCTACAACAACCTATGAAGACGGATTTGACAGAATAATCTTCATCTGTAGTAATTATACACGTTTATAGTTATCAAGTTTAAACCATCTGAGGCTCCTCAAGCCTCTCTCAAATTTTGATCAATTGTCATTTCGTACCTATTTTGACCCAAATTCAAAATATGATATTCTGGTCATCAATTAACCCTACATACAAAATTTGACCTTTCTAGCTCGATTTGGTGAGGAGATATGGAAGATTCAAGAAATTTCATAACTCAAAACTTCCTGAAAATTCTTTTAGTCATTAACTTCCTTCTAAATTCACTTACGGGCTGAAATTTGATTACGTTAATGAACTCAATACATTCTTTCAATAATACCATGGACAAAAATTTTGAGGAATTTGCCTCCTCCCCAGCAACTCTAAAAATCTAAAACAAGGTTTTTGTTGGCTTCACATGAAGAGTCTCCCACCAAAATCTCAACATTCATATGACTATCTTCCAACGCTATATGACGTAGACAAACTATAACACATACATAAACATAAAAAAAAATGGATATCCACCGTTTTGGTTCTATTATGAACGAAAATTTAATTTCTTTTTGTTTTTTAATTTATTAATAAATTTTAATATTATTTTTTCATGATTTATTAATTTATTTATAATGACTATCTAATAAGTTATGTAGATAAATTTTTAAAGTTGACTAAAATTTTTTTTCTAATTATTTTCATTATTTCAGAATTAATATTTTTTATAACTTTAAACTTTCATATTGTGATCATTAAGTAACTCTAAATAGGAAATTCGATTTTTCCAAGTACCTTTGATAAGAATATCTGCCAGATTCAAAAAATTTCATGATTCAAAACCTCCTCAAAAACCTATTTTTCCCTCTAAACGTTGTCCAAATTGACTTGGGAAGCAGAAGTGGTGACATGTTTGTGTCCTCAACTCACCATCTCACGTGAGACCATGAACACAATTTTTGATGCACTTTTCCTCTCTTCAGCACACCTCAAAATTTACGTGAACCGCCATTTTAAGGTGAATCCAAAATTTGATAAAAGATTTTTTTCGTATTTTCATGAAGAATTTTATATAAAATTATGAGCGATTTTCATCAATATGTATTGGCTATACGAGCGTGCGCGAGGGAGGGGGAGGAGGGGAAAAAAATACAAAAATGTATAATATATCGAAAACATGGACATTTTCCACATAATTACAGCAGTAATTTGAAGACCTGCCCTCCTTCGATCTCTTTTCGAATCAGGTAGAATACAATAGTTATCGTTTTAAATTAAAAAAAAAAAAACATCTAAAAATTAGAAATGAGATTTTTTTAATTTCACTCTACAGTGGCAACTTTTAAGATCACGACCAGTGAAAATTTTGCAAAATTTTTCGATGAAATTGTCTACACATTATCAGGGTCACAGAAGGCAAACCTTCCGAAGTCTCCAACGAATTAAAAAAAAGTTCATTCATTTTCGACCCACCCCACTGAACAATTCCATATACTCACTCTGGTAGTATACGCTCCTTCGTTGGCGCTTTCGATTTCACGACTGAGACCAAAATCAGCTATCTTACAAACTAATAACGAATTGACTAGCACGTTTCGGGCGGCGAGATCCCTATGCACGTAGTTCATCTCGCTCAGGTACTGCATACCGGAGGCGATGCCACGCAGCATACCCACCAACTGCACCATTTGGAATCGTCCGTCGTTCGCCTGCGAAAAAATTCACCAAAAATTAATACCACTATTCATCGCTTTCTGAACACCGAATCGCAGTCAAATGGGTACTCACTCGAACGAACGTATCCAACGACCCGTTCTCCATATATTCGGTAATAATCATAACAGGGTTCGATTTCGTAACCACTCCTTGCAAAAAGATCACGTTCGGATGCTCGAATTGTCCCATAATGGAAGCCTCCGTTAAGAAATCGTTACGAGCTTTATCCGAGCTACCGGGTTTCAACGTTTTAATAGCGACATCCACATCAGCTCGACCATCCGACGTGAGTTTCAATTTACCGCGACACACGTCCCCAAATTCTCCTCCACCTGTAAATTCCCAACGTCAGTATAATCGTTGTTAATGTTCTCGAGAGACCGAGCCCCATTGTATCTCGGATCTCACGATATATTTAAGCCACACGTAAATATTAGTAAACTAGAGTACCTATGTAGACCATCTTACACGTACCGATGATCGCTTCGATGGTGATATAGGAGGCGTCGATTTCACGAGCGAATTCTTTCACCGCTTGGTTCGGATCTTCGTATGTATGCGGATCGATGTACGTTCGAGAGGTCGTCGAGCCGTTTTGCGGGAATAATGGTGTGGTCACTGCGAATACGAATTGATTGGACGTTAATTTTAGCACGAATAAATCTACCCTCGTTTAAATACGTTAAAAATGTATATTTTTAGCTCACATATAATAGCTCTAACGAAGCGTATTCGAAAAAAAAAGCTAACTAAAGTTTTAACAACGCCATAAACTACTTACGTCCATTCGTATGAGTGGTTATTATCGACGTATCCAATTTACAATGCACTACAAAAAAAAATTAAAAAGCGAATGAAATGAAAAATAGCGAAAAAAAGGCAAAATAAAATACGTAAAAAAAAAAATAGAAAAAAGTACATGGCTATTAGTACCCTATTAATACGTTTATGATAATTGCAGAAAAAAAAACATTTTTTTTTTTCAATAAACTTAGAACCCAACGCTTTATTAAAATTATCACTTTCGTCATAAGCTTCAATGAATTGAAAAAAATATATAATATAATTACAATGAAAATTGAAAATTATTTTGATTATTTCGAATAATGTATTATTTTTTAACATTTTCTAATCATATTATTTATTTATTTTTTTTTGTATTCGAATTCTCCAAGTCATTAATTTTTTTCCAACTTTTGTTCTTTCAACATTTAATTTTTTTTCTCAAATTCCACTTCGCTGATTTTCAATTTTATTTTAAGGTACTTTTTTATGATTAAAAAAAATTATTTATTTTTAATTTTTTTTTTTTTTTTTGATTTTTTGTTAATTTTTTTTTTTTGATGGGAAAAAACAAAAAAATTACTACTATTTATAAACTTAATTTGAAACAAATTTTCAAAAAAAATGCCAGGCAATACAAACTATGAGAAAATCAAAACTTATGAAATATTCAGTGAAAATAATAACAACAACAACAACAACAACAACAACAACGACGACGATGATGATGATGATAACGACAACAAAACAAAATCACCCCTTCCCCACCAATAAAATTAGAAAAAAATAATCACCAATAATTACATATAGCCACAAACTCCATTTTTCAATATCAATTTTCAAATACAAATCAGACGCTTGGATTTTTTAATTATCTAATGAACTGAAGTTTAATACACCATATAATATCCAATTTCAATTTTAAACTACAAAGAAGGAAAAATGTTGAGCACAGGGTAATCAACAACAGATGGTGGAAACATAAGAATTTGGAAGCCCCCCTTCCCCAACTTCTCTATCTATAATCAAGTAAGCTTCATAGAAAATTTGGTTAAAAAAATGAAAAATAAGTCTATTTTGGACAGATTTTGAGCTTTCTTCACCAATTAAAAAAAAAACAAAACAAGCATAAAAAAAAAGTTTTTGCATTTTCAGCCAAAAAAAAAAAAAAATATTTAAAAAATTTTTAAAAGCATCTATCGCAACACTATTATCATCCATTTGCGGCCACACGAAAAACTAAGGCAAGAGAAATCGTCAGCAATAAGCTCTGAATAATTTGGTACACCAGATGAACACTTACTATAGGTCAAAATCAATCCTACGGTGCCATAGTAGCGTGAACGATGGAGAAAGGAAAAAGATAAAAAAAATACATTAATCAGATGTACAAAAAACATGGCAAAATTTAGGACAAAAAAAAAATTCAAACATCATAAACGTACACTCGACAAAAAAAAAATACACGATAGACCCCTTCGAATCTATCATTATGCAACCCTCACCTTCTCCGTTTCGATATTCCAACGTATCACAGTCGCTCGGTTGTTTTTTATTGCAATCATCGCTTCCTCGGCTATAACCAACAAAACAAGCAGTGTTACCAACACAGTCAATATGGCGATAATCTAACGTGTCGCAATCGCTCGGATGTTTCTTATTGCAATCGTCATTTCCACGGCTACACAAAACAACAACAAGCCATGTGAAAATCTCGCGCGAAACGCGACCGACGATAGCGTGCGCAATGAATGAATATGCTTACCTTCGCAGGAACACAACAGTCATGATGATAATGCCGACCAGCAAAACGACAACAGCTACTGTGGCACCGGCGATGATACGAACTTCTACGCTATCTTCTTCGGCAGCTGTACCGGTACTGGTGCTGCTACTGCTACCGACGAAAGCTGAAATCATAAGTTTGGTTAATTTAAATTACCATTCGTTATAGCTGAGGACAAACATATAATGTGTTTGGATAACTTACCGGCATCAGGAGGCGAAGCTGTAGTCTTGTAAATGGTTGGACTGTACTCTCCCCATCCACGTTGGGTTTTGGCACGTACTTGAAAGCCATAATCGGTTTTGGCACGGAGCTGCGTGAAGACCACGTGCTGGGCTGTGGTCAATTTAGAGGTAGCATTGATCGAGTCGTCACCTCGTACGAAGCATTTCACCTGAAACACAATCGAACATTAATAGGTAATTCCAAAACTAGAGAATAGAACGAGTTCAACATGTTCTATAAATGGATGGATAGGTGGAATGAAATTGATATTTATATGAAAAAAACACGACCCAGCCATCAACAAGACAATATAACAAATTAAAAAAACTCTTAAACAAAACAATCAAAAGTAATGAAAATCATTTGCCAGAAAAACTAAATGAAAACAACTTCATTGACGAAAAACTACACTTCTCGCATAAATTTTTCAAGTTTTATGTTTTTTAAAGGCACATGACAATGGCATCATCCACATCAATGGTATAAATTATCGAGGAGCTTATATCACAAACCACAAAAGTATAGACTGCATTACTGCAATGGCACCTTCATTCACAAAATGTACTGTAAAAATTGTACATTAACTCATATTTCATACACCAAACAAACTAAAGAATGTAATAGCATCTATAGAGAATACTGAAAATTTTAGATGTATTCATGTTTATTGATTCACAACCCTAAAACCTATAATCAGCAAATTTAACTTTTGTGAATCATAAATGCGAACATAAAGATGGCATCTACAAAAATAACCACAAAATCATAGATTGCAATAGCATCACCAAACAAACAGTCGGAGTGGCACTTATAAAATAACCACAAAACCGCAGTAATGGCACCTGAAGAATTGATTGTGCAATTTCCAATAAATTCACGTTCGATAAATATTAAACCTAAAGACCGCTATGCCATACTACAATAGCATCCACACTATTAGCTATAAAAATTGTAAAGGAGTTCGAATTTGATACACCACAAAACTGTAAGGAATGCAATGGCATCTAAGGAGTTGATGATGCAATTTTGGAGGAATTCGCATTTAACTAATTGCAATCCTGAAGACTACAATGTTCTCAATTAAATTGGTTGTATGCTTTGCCAAGCTTACATATCATGAACCACAAAACTGAACATTACAATGCTATCCACAAAAGTCCACTATAAAAAACATAAAAGTTGTTCGTATTTGATAAACCACAAAACTATAATAAGTGCTGTGGCACTTAAGGAATTTGTGGTGCAATTTTTGAGGTTTGATAAGTTATATAAGCCTGAAGACTACGATGTCCTCGATCAAATCAACTGTATACTTTGCCAAGCTTACATTTAATGAACCTAACAACTGAACATTACAATGGCATCCACAAAATCAATATAAAAATTATAAAGTAGATTGCTTTTGATAAACCACAAAACTCTAAGGAGTGCAATGGCATCTAAGGAGTTGATGATGCAATTTTGGAGGAATTCGCATTTAACTAATTGCAATCCTGAAGACTACAATGTTCTCAATTAAATTGATTGTATGCTTTGCCAAGCTTACATTTTGATGAACCACAAAACTGAACATTACAATGCTATCCACAAAAATCCACTATAAAAATCCTAAAGTTGTTCGTATTTGATAAGCCACAAAACTCTAATAAGTGCTATGGCACCTAAGGAATTTGTGGTGCAATTTTCGAGGTTTGATAAATTATAAATCGGAAAACTGTGATGTACTCAATTAAATTAACTACATACTTTGCCAAGTTTACATTTGATAAACCACAAAACTGAACATTACAATGGCATCTACAAAATCATAACAAAAATTGTAAAGTGGATTGCTTTTGATAAACCACAAAACTCTAAAGAGTGCAATGGCACCTAAGGATTTGATGGTGCAACTTTGGAGGAACTCACATTTGGCTAATTGTGAGTATCAAGATTGCTATGTTATCAATAAAATTGACTGTGAACATTGTAAAAAAGCTTATATTTGACAAACCACACTCCTTTTCCTACTCTATCTCAACAACTAAAAGTTGATTAATTATAAAATTTAAGGGACTAAAACATTTCATAATCTGTTGAATTTTACATATCCACTCACCATATATTTATCATAATTATACCAACCTCATATGTCTCGATGAAATTCGACGGATCGCCTTCAACATCTGGTAAATATGGCGGATCCCAAGCCAACGCGATCTCCGTAGCTTTAGTGGACGTCACTCTGACATTATTCACGGACGCCGTTGAAGTGGACGCTTCAGTGGTAACAGTAATATCGATAAATTCAGCCACATTGTTGGACACATTGGTGACACCATTTTCGGAAAATACCAAAAATTTATAAGCAGTCAATGGACTTAATCCACTAATGGTGATCTTAGTATCGTTGAATTTTTCCTGCATGCGCACAAAACGTAGACCACAAGTTAATTTACAATTCTGATATCGCGATGCCGAATAAATAATTCATGATATCGCGTCGTCGACCAGAAAAATGAAGTCTCCAGACAAATACTTCTCTGGACGACCAGCGAATGGAAAAAACTTCATGAAAGGTTGGCTTACCGTATTTGGTATATAAATCACGGACGGTCCGCAAACGTCGCATGTCACTCTATATAACGTGTCATTTCGACCTCCTTGATGAGATGGCGGATTCCACGACAATATGACTGTACCTTGTTCGACGAAATTCACGGTTAAATTTTGCGGAGCTGATGGAGGCTCTGTAAAATACCAAACAAAAAAAAATTCTCATTAATATATTTCCATGGTAACTCGGATTTATTTCTTAAATGAAAAGACGAAGCTATCAAACAGCGCATCTCCAGTCCAAATTTAATTCTCGTCGTCGTGTCGTCGAAAATTCGTCGTCGAAAATGTCTACACCAGTGACACCTTTACCTACGTTATCATTGGCGCCTCGTATGCTGAAGGGTCGAAATATGGAGGTGACCACGCCAACACCAACCCCTTCACCTCCACCCATCGATCCTCACGAATACGAGAAAGCTACCTTCGAAAATCAGCTTGATGATCGCTCCTACGACACTCTCAAAGAGCACATTAGACTCGTTCGGGGCCTGCAACTTACCGCCCCTGCTTCTATGCCGATAAGTCGTTCGAGCAATCCGTGCTCTTGTCAGAAGCCGAAAGTAGCTCCACGAGAAAACGAGACATCTCGTATACGCGCCCGACTCCGCAAACATCGCTTACTGCAGCGCAGCGGTAAACTAGCCAGTGGTAAGGAACTCACGCCCAAGGAGGAGAAAGCCTTGTTCGACGAAGTTAAGCATTTGAACGCCGAGCAACTAGAGGAGCAATGCTACCACGACGAGATTCGCTACCTCAAGTACATGGCCGAGCACGTGCAGTCGTCCGAATTTCGCGTCAATCGAGCCAGCGAATTTAGATACAAGCATAACCGAGGCGAGCCTCTGCTCACCGGCGCACTCCGTTATAATTTCGAAACTTTTGAGAAACCGCCGTTCGTAATGGCGCGCGATTATAAGCCACCGCCACGCTGGAAGATGCCACCAATTGATAAAAAACGCGAAGTATGGCTCCTGCCAACTAACGACGTCGACGGAGTGCCGTTACATTTTCAGATGAAGAGTCCACAGACGAAGCCAGCTGTGGGTCGTAAAGCCAATAGGAAGCCGATCAAAAGACAATATAAACGATCCCTCATACGTCCATCTCAACCTACTAAACGACCCCCCTGGAATTACTACATACCGGCTGGGTATATGGACGAGTCAGCCGAAGAATCTGCAACCCGAGTGGACCTCGTTCGATGAAAGCTCGACGTATCTTTTTTTTGCAAATCTCCGCGTACTCGCTGCCTTTCTATTAGTTTAACCGAATAAAATTCTTGTGTAACTTTGCCCAACATCAACTTTTACATTAACGAAATTTAAATATTAACCGTCTCGCTCTCGGCTTCGCCAGATGCTCTTACACCCGTAAAAAGTAAATAAGCTTATAACTTTGCCATTAATTCGCCGACGAGCGAATAATTTAACTAATGAAAATTCTCTCTTTCGTCGTAAACACCTCCAGCTCCTTCGTTTCGTGCCACCGAGAAAAACAAAACGCAGTTCGTTGAAGGATACGTTTTCATTAGAATTACCAACCCCACGACGAATCGCCGCCCCGCTGCAAACCGAGTAATTACCGAATGGAAGAATAAAAAACACGCTCGTAAACATGGCCGGTCTCTTTGTCCCCCATGCGTGGTTTTGTTTTAGCCATTTGTTCGAGACACTTGAACCCATCCTGTACCCAGACATCGGAGCTCTTCGCGATCCCGCCTCTCACGCACGTACCCCTTTCTCGTTACCATAGGTCGGCCACCGAATCCGCCATTACTGTAATTCATACGCTCTCATTACTCGTACGACCACGCAAAGCGATCCTCAAGGCTTACGAATGGAGTGCGGTAAAGCGAGTCGTTTAGAACACTATAAAAGCCTCGACCTCGGCCCTTAATCGTTGAAAATTTCAAATCCAACGAAAAATCCCTTTCGACTACTAAATTATCGCCTAAAGCTCGCACGGCTCGAATAATTAATACCAGTCGGGCACGACCGACCGTCTGAAAGTTCGATGTCGAGAAACGAATTCATTTGTCGGAATTACCGCGCGTGTTTCAAGACTCGAGCGTTGCAACAGCTGCCCCCCTTGTACATCCTGCGAAGACGTTTTCATTAATTAACACAATATATACAGTCGCGAATACAGTCTCCGTATCTGCATACTACGTCGCAGCGCGATGTAGTAGCGAGCTTATTTTAATGGTTTCGCGGTGTCTGCTGCGATGCGATACCGCGCCAACCCCGTTTACGCGATTAAAACTCCGCAAAATGCGAGATTTCTCTACAGTCTCCGTTTTTCTCTCTCCCTCGTTCTTCGAGCGAGCCCACAGATCTCGGTACCACACAACCGCGTACGTACACCCATCGAATGTATAATTGCAGCGAATTCTCTCCTTATATTGGTATAAGTAACTCATTCGCATCCCTTTCCAGTCCTTTCCTCGGTGTAGTAATGTAATGGCATTCTTACCACCGTTATGTTACGATGACGTCAACTAGAACTGGCGAGGCTCATTTATTTTATCTCTCAAACGAGCATTACTGCTTTGGCCGAATTAAAATTCTGTTAGCATCAGCAACCAGGAGGTACTGATCTTGTAGTTCAATTTCACGTTCTTCTAAACCATTTGTGGTCGATTTTTAATGAAAAATCAATCTATTAAGAGCTACTTCATTTTGGGCGGAGGGGTTCGGGAAGGGAATAAACTTTTATATTTACATTTTCCTGTCTCAAAGCGTAACTTGGTTTGCATGAAAATCGTTATAACTAACATTAGAGAATACCAGAAACTAAAATTTTTTAGCTGAGTTTTCAACTTGGAAACGATAGCTATTACAGCCTACCTGATTCGGGAAGGAGGTGTCGGTAAAGGATGGGGTCTTCAAATACAATTTGTAATCATCTGGCAAATGTGCAACATTTTGGCATATATTATTCACTCAAAACTTGGTGAGAGATTTTTATTAAATATGTAAAAAATGACCTTTTTTGTTTTTTCAATAAAATTCGAAATGACGGACCACTCAAATTTTGAGGAGGGGTGAAGAAGGGACAAATAGCTCAAATTTTTCATATGTGATTTCATATGAAAGAGTAAGTCACAGACACTAACACACCCAAATTTCACCTTTCTAAATGCATTTGGAAAGGAGTAGGAGCAAAAAACAGCTTTTTGAGGAAACTATAAGGTTTATAATACCTTTTCCCGCACACGTGGCGCAGGCGGATATTAATGAAATTCGCTCAAAACATAGTGAGAGACTCTTCTTAAAAATGCGAAAAAATGACCTTTTTTGCCATTTCGATAAAATTCAAAATGGCGTATCACTTAAATTTTGAGGGGAATTGGAGCAGGGTCGAATAGTTAAAATTTTACGTTTTTGACCTCATCTAAAAGAGTGAGTCATCGACACTAATGTATCCAAATTTCAGCTTCCTAAATGTATTTGGAGGGGAGTTGGAGCAAAAAACATATTTTTGGGGAAGTTTTAAGTTATGAAATTTCTCGAATCTTCTACATTTACTCACCAAATCAACTTAGAAAAATCAAATTTTGTGTACAGAGTTGGTTGTTGACCAAAATATGACCTCTTGAATTTGAGTCGAAATAAATGCAAAATGGCGGATTACGAAATTTGAGTGGAGCTTGAGGAGCCTCAAGGTAGTAAAAATGTAATTAATATGAACTCATATGATTATTGGGAATGAGAAGTATACAATATCTCCCAATTCACCTTCATATATGATGTTGTCGGAGAGAAGGAGGGGTTATCGTCCATAAAATGTAGTGGGGGTACAAAAGAAGTGAAAAATTTTTTATTGCGGTGTCATATGATTGAATGAGCCCAAGTAACTAACTTATTCTGATTTCGACTTTCCAAGTGAATTTGGAGGGGAGTTGGAGCAAAAAACCGCTTTTGGAGGGGACACTGAAGCAGGAAATTTCATGAATTATCCACATCTCATCACCAAATCGACCTAGAAAGATCAAACTTAGTGTAAGTGGTTAGTTGATGACCGAAATATGAGTTCTTGAATTTGGGTCAAAATGGATCCAAAATGCCGGATCGTTTGTTCCAAATTCAATTTGTTCAGTGGTTTTGGAAGGGATAGGATAGGGGTTTTCAGACTTGGTATTGGGTAGGGCCTGTCGTCATGAAGGGTACCACATAAAAAATGCAACAAAAATGTTATATCGATGCTTTTCTTCAAAAACCACGTAAGTCCAAATATATAAATTTTTCAGGAACGAGTATTTTATTTTGGGTGACAGACTTACGAGGTTTCTTTTTTTACGGATAGAAGCGCTAGTTGATGATTTGGACTTACGAGGTTTTCAAAATCGAATTCCTCGATTTTTTTTACATAAGAAACCACTTACGTAAGTCCAAAATATATAAATTTTTCAGGAGAGGTACGAGTATTTTCTTTTGATGACAGACTTACGAGGTTTTTTTTTTACGGATAGAAGCGCTAGTTGATGATTTGGACTTACGAGGTTTTCAAAATCGAATTCCTCGATTTTTTTTACATAAGAAACCACTTAAAAGTGAATTTTGCCTAAGTCGCACTTACGTGGTTTTTGAAGAAAAGCATCGATATGCAAAAATGTTCTATCTGTGAAAATGAAAAAATCTAATTTTCTAACCCCTCCAACTACTCTCCCTGAAGAGATACAAAATTTTTATTAACAACTTTTCCTTTCGTTTTTGAATCCCAGAAATGTTTATAAGCCCATCTACATGGATCTGAAATGACGAATGGCCAAAATCTGAGGAAAACTAAAGAATGAGAAAGGACAACTATACACGATAAGACAACTGGGAATAGGTGGTATGTGAAGCATTCAACATAATTATCTGCAATTCTGAGCCTTCACAAATGAATCATTTAGTTAGCCTCAATTATGCAACATATAGTTCAGCTGTTATTTCTCCCAAATAAAATATATTACCACTTCATCAACATCTTCTAATCTAAGATTGACGACTTCTTCGATTACTAACTCAATTTATTTCCCAATCAAAACTACATTCGTACTCTGACACCTCGAAACATCAAACTTCAATTCGAAACCTGCGACGAAAAAATAACCGTAACAGGACTTTCGACACCTCCGAAATCCTACGAGAATTCTAACTCCTCGACCCTTTTGTGGAAATGCAACCTCGCAATGTACTCGTCAAATCGAGCCCACAGATCGCATTTAATTGCTTCCGGCTCCGGGCAGTCTATCATTTCGAAACGGGTTCCCGCTTCGGTCGCTTTAAAACTCGTTATAAGCAACGCAAGGGGAATCCCTACAACAGATAGGTAGAGCTTTGATCGTGAAACTTTCGTAACTGTATATAAGAAGTTTACTCCCGCAGAAGGGTAAATCACTTCGGAAATAAGGATACTAAATACTTCGGTTTCACATCGAATCTTAGACCGAATGATTTCACTATATTTCCAACGAAAACATTTTCCTTGCCACTTGCAATGCCGATAGTTGTTCTTTAATTAGATTTCCCGGTCGAGTTACAAGTTTCAACGTGATTTATACGACCATTCTATTCGGCACCCTTTTCCGTATAAATAAACGCGGGTAATTTGTAACGTGAAATGCGTGATACTTTGATCCTCGTTCTGAGATTTATACGTGTGTTTTGGTTTTGGATAAATTAGGTATCAATTTTTTTCCTAACGGGAGCAATGAGGTGGGGATGAAGGGAGTCAAATATTACCATCTAGAGTAATTATCTTCATTTTCCAACTCATAACCTCAGGTAAGACATATTACGATGAGTGAAAAAAATTTATATCTCTTCTCCCACCCACCTCACCTTCCAACACAAAAGTTGAAGAGTGATATTTTGAGATGAAATTTATTTTACTTAATGAACTCGGTAATAAAGACGTAATTGTTTTTTTTTTCTATTTATTTGTTCACTAATGGGCTTTTCAATTTTTCATTCATTTCCTCCCTCTCAGCATCGACATAATAAAACACACTACTTAGAATTTTATTTATATTTCATTCAATCTGCTAACCCGCATTAATTTATTTAAAACCAACCAAAAAAACAAAACTCGAGAACGAGAAAAAACACACAGACAAAAACCAACCCTTTTGCAAAATAATTACCGAAACCTCGCGAAATCTCTACTTAATTCTCCTCCGAACCCTGCCTCCGCTTCTTTAATCCTTTATCTCGTTCAAATCCTTTCGCGTACCTCGAACCGTTTCAATTAAAGTCGGAATTTCCGTCGGCGAAAATTTTCGCAGCTTAAAAAATTCATATTTCGTACCCCTTCGCCGTCGTTCGTCGTCACACGGTACGACCAGAGAGCGTAAAATTCGACGAGTATTTTTGCTTTCGTTATTCGCGTATCTTACCTGCTCGTCGCGTCGTTACCGCGCCGAATAAAATATTTTCCAAATACTTTTATATTATTTTTCCGCGGTATTAAAAAAAAATAAAATAAAAACGCGCCAACGACGTAGAAAGAGAGCGAATAAGATACAAAACACCCGGAGATGAAATGAAGTACCGTATAAAAACTTTTTTATGTATTTTAGCCGCGCGAATATTATACTTTTTGAAGTGCAGTTATTATTATTATTTTTTCTTTCGCGAAAATATAAACGTACCGTGATAACGCGAATGGTACTCTACGTGTATTTTCATTAGAGGCGGATTTTTTCTTCGACGTCGTATGTCTCGGTGCATTGAACTTGGTCGTTGTGTCTGGGTTTTTGTAGTTTTTTTTTTTTTTCATCGTACGAAGGAAAGAGGTCGGTATTTCGGAGGCGATTTTTAAGCTGTGTTTTAGATTTGCAAAATATAGCTGTTGCAATCCACCGCGTTTCTGACCACTTGTAGCCATATTGAAAAATTCAGACTTTTTAGCAGAGTTTTTATTATAAACGACAGCTATTGCAGCCTAACTAATTTTCTTTTGTGGGGGGGGGGGGGCATTTCAGATTATTCGTAGTTATCTGACAAATGTCAACCTTTTAGTGTACATATATTTTTCCGGGCGAATATTCATGAAATTTGCTCAAAGGGACTCTTCTTGTAAATTCAAAACAAAAATTTTTCATTTGTTTTTTCGATTCACCTCTAGAATGGCTGATCACTCAAATTTTGAAGGAGCCAGGAGGAAGGGAAAATAGCTCGAATATTACAATTTCGATTTCATATGAAAGAGAGAGTCATGTACACCAACATACCTAAATTTCAGCTTCCCAAAAACATTTGGAGGGGAGTCGGGGCAAAAACGATGTTTTGAAGGAGTTTTGAATTATGAAATTTCTTGAATCCTTCATATCTTCTCACCAAATCAATCCAGAAAGGTTAAACTTTGTGTGTGTGATTAGTTAGTGATCAGATATGAGTTCTTGAATTCGAGTCAAAACAAATAGAAAATGGCGGATTACGAAAATGTGAGTAGAGCTTGAGGAGCCTCAAATTAGTAAAAATGTAATTAATATGAACCCATATGATTATTGAGGATGAGAAATATACAATATCTTCCAATTCATCTTCATATATGATGTTGGAGGGGAGAAGGAGGAGTTATCGCCCTTAAAATGTGGTGGGGTACAAGAGAGTTGGAAAATTTTTTATTGCGGTGTCATATGATTAAATGAGTCAAAGTGACCAACTTCTTCTGATTTTAACTTTCCAAGTGAATTTGGAGGGGAATTAGAGCAAAAAACCGCTTTTGGAGGGGACATTGCAGCACGATATTTCATGAATTATCCATATCTCATCACGTCATCACCAAATCAACCTAGACAGATCAAACTTCGTATGAGGGGTTAGTTGATGACCAGAATATGACCTCTTGAATTTGGGTCAAAATGATTCCGAAATGGCGGATTTTCAAAATTTGAGTAGAGCTTGAGGAGCCTCAAATCAGTAAAAATGTAATTAATATGAATTCATATGATAACTGGGGACTAGAAATATACTTTATCCCCCACCCCCAATTCACCTCCACATATTATGTTTGTGAGGGAGAAGGGGGGTTATCGACCTTAAAATGTGGTAGGGGCACAAGAGAGATGGAAAATTTTTTATTGCGGTGTCATATGATTAAATGAGTCAAAGTGACTAACTTATTCTGATTTTAACTTTCCAAGTGAATTTGGAGGGGAGTTAGAGCAAAAAACCGCTTTTGGAGGGAACATAACCTCAGGAAATTTCATGAATCCTCCATATCTCATCACCAAATCAACCTAGACAGATCAAATTTCGTATGAGGAGTTAGTTGATGACCAGAATATGACCTCTTGAATTTGGGTCAAAATGATTCGAAAATGGCGGATTTTCAAAATTTGAGTATAGCTTGAGGAGCCTTAAATCAGTATAATTGGCATTGATATTAATTCATATGATTATTGGAGACAAGAAATATACTATATCTAACAATTCACCTCCACACATGATGTTGGCGGGGAAAAGAGGGGTTATTGACCTCAAAATGTGAGGAGGGTACACAATAGGTCGAAAATTTTTTATTGCAGTGTCATATGATTACACGAGCCAGAGTGACTAACTTATTCTAATTTTAGCTTCTCAAATGCATTGAGGAGGAAGTTAGAGCGAAAACGATGGTTGGAGGGGAAGTTTACGAGAAATTTTATTAATACTCTATATCTCATCACCAAATCGACGTAGAATGATCAAACTTTGTGTGAAGGGTTAGTTGATGACCTAAATATGAACTCGGTAAAAATTTGAGCATAAATGTGTCCATATGATTATTGCATGGTAAGAAATAATAAATTTCTTCCAAATTTAACATCTGAAATGGTTTTGGAAGAGAAACAGTACGGGTTTTCGCACTTCTTATTGGGTGTGACATGTAAACATGAAAGGGTTAGCAACGTCATTTGCAAACCTCAACAAGCCTCAATTAAAAACTCAGCTCCAGTAATGCAGCATGGCTGCTTACGTTGTTTTTTTCACGTATTTTCCTCTACTCCCCAATTCGTGGTGTTTGAGGTTCCGTACGAAAATCGCGTGTTTTTCCAGATACTCAATATGTTAGTTGATTTAAATGTTGAGGGTGGGGGGAGGGCGTGATGAAAGAATAAATACCGCAGAATTTTCCATTATGATTTCATTCAACAGAATAAATCGAGAATACCAGCATATCCAATTTAAGCCGCCTAAAACGGCATGGAAATGAATCATGGCAAAGACCTGCCATTTGAGGAAATTTTGAATCACGAATAAATATCTTGCATTCTTCATACCTCCCTATTAAATATACTCAGGAAATTCAACCCTTTCATATGTTATCAATTGAGGACCAAAATATGACTCTTCAAGTTCGAGTTGAAAGTTCGGGCATGACTGCTTGCGTTTCTTTTCTCTAATAGTTTTAAAGTAGGTGTTGTGAAATATTACTTATATGATCTATTGTTACATTCCATATGGAAACCAGAATATCCTCGCATTAAAATTTCAACTCTATCAATGCAGCATAGCTACTCACAATTTTTCTTCTCGCCAATGAAAATATCTTCAACGTTCGTTTATGTCTTTGTAACACGACGACGCGACGAGCTTTCGAATAATTAATTTTTTCTCCGGTACGTCGAGCTATATCAAAGGTGCACTTGTTGATACCCTATCGAGACGTTTCAGCGTGTAGGTGAACGCGAATTAAATTATCCTAAACTCGTAGTTTTTTGCCTTCACCGTCAAACAGACACGTCGAGACGGCGACATCGAACGAGACGTTTAACCGTGTAAAGAATGTCGCACATCGTATACGCTACACATCACAGATATCGAATACAATGTACACAAAAGGTAATTGGAATTCTAATACGCGTCGCATGTTCCACATACACGAGCTCCCGAAACCCCCGTATATGCTTTAATGATGTCGTTAATGCGTTGCAGAAGCTCGTTATACGTAAACGTGGTACTTACGCGTGCAAGGCATACTCTTCGGATCCTTGGCAGCCCTGTAATACCCGGCGTTGCATCTACACTCGGCGAATCCATAATCCGGCGCTTTGCTATTGGCTGGACACACTTGACACCGATCGTCTCCGGTACCATATTTAAATTTTCCAGGCGGGCAAACTGTAAGCAGAAAAAACATGAGAGAAACCGTAAAGCCCAATTATCGCCACAGCTCCCCAGAGGGACGCCATAGAAATCTGGTCGAGCCGAAAAAGCTATATGATAAACGAGCTAGAACGCGGTTACGTTACAAAGTGCAATTAAACAGTCCAGACAATGAGAAATGAAACGGTATTTGTTACTCGGGCTATCTACGTTTACACCAGTGCTTCGCCATTCGCCACGATATGGCGGTCAACGGCGAGCTTTACGTGGAACGCGAAACACGCATTAATTCTTACTTGTACGTGCGAGGGTTTTTGTGCGCCCAATAACACGACGGTGTGCTCTTTCTTGTGCACTTTACATGTGTAACCCAGCGAGGTAATAATCGAGCGCCCTTTACCGAATAAAAAAGCGACTTATCTTTTACCCGCACCGATGGCTTTTTCCATCCTTTCCTGCGTTAGCGTTCAACGAAAACTTCATTATTACCCGAATATTAAACTATAGTATATGGTCCGTTTCCACCAACTTTTCCCCCTTTATTATCGCTCACCGGAGGTGTTTTTTTCCTCGACACGAGGTTAACACTCTTCGTTGTTTTGCACATTCTCGTAAACGGTGATTTTCGACCGGAGTTTCTTTCGACCACACTACCATACTTCTTATCACTCACTGCGACCGATATTTCAAACTGGTGGTTTTTTTTCGAGAATTCAAATTTCCCAACCCACCTACCCCTCATTCGATCGAAAAAAACACCGTTTAAACTGCATACATAATTAAACAGGTACTTTCTCCTATCTGCAAGTCCTTCCGGTGGGAACACAGCTCTATTGTAAGGCCATTCGAAACAATTAACAGCTTTCGTAATCTCTCTTCTCCCCCTCTCCACGGTTTTCCACCTCTGAGTTCTAATTATAAGACACATGGCCGTGAAGCCAAGACGGCTATACCGTGGTTGCTTTATCTTCCAAATGACGCTAGAGGGACCGTTCGAAGCGATTAACACGATTTATTAGTCCGCCCCAATGGCTTCTCACAAGTGTCTGCGTTCTGCGTCCGACGAGACGATGAAACTCTCACATTCGGAATTAATAAGTTTCGAAAATTAAACGCAACTTGCATTCTCTCGACGTAGGATGGAAATGGAAAAGTGGTAAAAAAAATACTCCCAAGTTTTCGCGGTTATCGCCTTCAGCATTTTCTGAATAAAGTAACTTTCTCGAGATTTTTTTTCAACGCCACTTTCATTTCGGGTAAAATTTGCCGCCATAAGTTTAAAAGAAGTGTAAGTGAATGGATGTGGTAACAGATTTGGGAAACTTTAAAGGGAAAAATTGTAATTCGATTCAATATTTCATCGCTATGATGAATGATCTTTATCGTTGAATGTAATTTGGGAAAATTTTTCGAGAATTTTAAACTTTACGAAATTTACGTAATAAGAACGAAAGAAAGGAAAACTAAAATACTAAAAACCCACGATAAATCCTTCAGTTAAAATTTTAGACAGCGTAAAATACGTTGAAAATCTCTTGCAAATAGGAAAAAGCCTTCAACCTACACATGAGTATCAGTAAATCAGAAAACCAGATCGTGTTTAAAAGTAATTGAATTTTCAACATAAGTAAATTAAAGTCTCTGATAATCTAAGAATAAAAGTGTTCTGACAAATCCAAAAAAAATCTAAATGCCATATTAGCGTAACTGTCTTCGTAATAAAAGAATCCAGTATAAAAAAAAAATGAAATCCTCATCCAAAAGTGGAAATGTAATACATTCCAGAAAATATTAATTTAAAATAAATGGATACAAAATAAAAGAATTATAAAAATAGTCTGAAGCATTAACAATTGAAGTCCCCCTCCCCCTTCTAAAATTTGGTACGCTGTAATAGCCTAGTTTTTTTTTATTAAAACTCCTGCTTAAAAAACATGGGAAAATTCAAGTACGAAGAACAAAAAAAAAATCAAAAAATCAAAAACTTTAAAAATGATAGTTGTGTCAAAAAAAAAAAAAAATTAAAATTTTTAGTCAGAAAAAAAACGAATTAATTTAAAAATAACTACATTCGAAAAAAAGTAAATTGAAACAAAAATGAAAAAAATTTTCAAATGAATGAAAAACTAGACGAACCTAAAAATGAAAAATAAAAAAAATGTTCAAAAAATTGAGAACTTCGAAAATGGTAATTAAAAAAACAATAAAAATTGAAATTTTCAGCAAGAAAAAAAAAGTTAAAAAGCCTAAAATTACCATTACATTAAAAATATAATCTTCAGAGCCGGGAATATAAAGCCACTAAAAATTAAAAATCAAATTGAATAAATTTAAATTAGTGAAAAAATATAAATTAAAAAACATTACATAAATTATATTTAAATACTCGATTAAAAATAAAAGTGTAAAAATAATTTGACCAAAATTCAATTATCAAATCCACAAATTAATTCCAATTCCCTTTTAAAATAATCAAATGCATTCGATAGGGGGGGGGGGAGCGGGGGATAAAGTGTCCATAAAACATTAAAAACTCCAAACACGGAAAAAATATTTTAAAAATAAAAATAATAATGAAATAGAAAACAAAACAAAAGTTTCTGAAAAAGTGCTAAAATTAGTTAAAAATGACCAAAGAATCGCAAATGGGTCATCACATGGAAACATCATACTGTTAAAAAAATTTCTCTCAAAATGAAGAAATAAAAATGAAAACTGAAGTACAAATAAAATTCTAAAATGAGAATAAAATAAGAAAAAATTGAAATTAAAAATGCTCAAACTCATGATAAAGTTAAAAAAAAAATGAGATGCTTTAATTTATTATACATCTATGAGGATTATTTCTACCATAGAATTTTAAAAGAAACGGGGACGGGGAGAAAGGTATCGACAAAATCTCACAACCCTCATAGTTTTACTATTTGTTTTTTTTTCGTCTATTTCTCCTTCATTATATCGTTATCGCTTTCCCTAGACTTAAATTTTTTTTCTTCATTCTTCTTCATTCAGCTATCTTTCTTATAGAGGCAGGTAGGAGGGGAGACAAGAGAGGCGTTCCAAAAAGAAATGAACTTCCCCAACAATAATTTTTATCTGAAAATAATTTCGATTTAGTTCTTCACACGCCGCTGAAAATGATCAAAAAAATGGGAGTTGAACTAGAAAATTTTTTATCAGTATTGAATAACAATCTCACAGCCATGATAACGAATTCAAAAAATGTACTAATAATTACATCATTTTTTTTTTACCGCCACCTTTCCCTTTGGAAAAAATCTCATCAACTCTGTTTTTCATAATTTCAGCGCTATCAAAGTAAAAAAAAAAAAAAAAAAAAAAAAACGAAACGATAAATTAATTTTATGGCCTAATACCCAGTCAACACTATCAATAACCTAACTATACGAAATGAGCAACATCAATGTTTACAATGGCTCTTAAATTTCTGCAGCTGATTTTTCATTTGCTCAAAACTGCCAAAAACGAAGAGCGAGCCCTTCAGTACAAGAAAATATTGTTTCAAAATCAAATCATTCTAATATTTACTCAATTCGAAATCTAAAATAAGGACTGGTTCGAAAACTGATTCGAACGTAAAATTACCTATAAAATCATCACTGCTAATGTTTACATAAGTACATATGGCTACTTGTAAAATCTTTCAGTTAAAAACAAACTAGATTAATACGGCTCTCATCCGATTTCATCTGCGACTCGTATCGTACTCGTACCATCACATACGTTCATTTCCGCCATCTCAAGAGTCGGAATTCCGTCACCGTTGCGCAAAACAACTTTTACCATAATCGGAACTATAAATTTCGCCGACCGCATCGTGGCCGCTCGCCGCATTACAAGTATGTGAAATATTTTTATGTACATTCGTCTCACAATCCGCCATCCATCCGTCGCATCATCGCGAAAGATGAACGCGTACGAGTTAGAAGAGGAAAAAAAAACATACGAGCGAGGTAAAACGAAAATAAAAATAAATAAAACGAATATAAAAAGACAAACTGGTTCATTTATCAGATTCACGGATCGCATCGTTTGCTGCCTTTATGAGCATAAAATAAAATACCTGTATATGTTCGCTCTTTCTTCTACGGTATAAGGCCGCCTCGTGTAATAATTAAATCATTAAAGCGAATTACAAACGTATTACTCTTCATTTGAGAAAGAATGAATAGAATGTTTTTTTTTTAATTTCTTTTTTTTTCCTTTATTTAATTCATTCTCGTTTCGGATGCGGAGTCGAATCGTGGGTAATCTCGGTTTAGCATCTAGCCAGCGATAATTTCGCTCTTAAAGTTAATTTTTCGCGTACCTACTACCCAGATGCGTGAACAACGAGCGATTAATTAGACCGGCGAATGTTACGAACATCGGTCCGCATCGCCAACGCTTCGAGGTCGTCAACCGTATCGGCGATGCGAGGGCCATGCGACTGATTCGGTGATAATTCTCGACGAATATGATATATTCCCGATACCCACGTGATGGCGCCTCGTTAGTTACCTCGGTCGTTTATGTAAATTGCCCGAAATCTAGTATATTCTCACCGTTGCAAGTTTGTTTATCCAAATCTGCTTCGAAACCGGCTTTGCATTTACATCCGCCAGTCGGTAAGTACCATTTGCCGTCTCCTTTGCACAAGTACATCGGCGTATCGACTTGTTCGGCGTTATCGACGCAACGTCCAATCGCCTGCTCGATCACAGTCACTTCACGCCCGGTAGGTGTGGCCGGAAAATGTGCGAAATTTATCGTCACCGCTGGACACGTGATGTAGTAGACCTGCGAACAAGAAACCAAATTATTAATAGTTCTCTCAGTTTTTAACGGTATAGAGACCCTTGATCAGAGCTGAGGAGAAGGGGCAAGGCGGGCAGATTACTCAAGTCCGGGTTTCTGAGAGAGGTCGGAAATCTGAATTTTAGATTTCAAAAATGTTCATAATTTTAAATAGATTTTTTTTAGTTCATTTTTTTTGATTTCTTTAAATCTATCGAATTTGAAAAAAAATTGAAAAAAAGGACTCAAAAAAAATTTTTCCATCTCATGGCTAATCTACTTTTAATTTTTTTGCGAACCAAGAAGCATTCTAGTAAATGAACTTCTTCAATTCAATGAATAGCTGGAAAATTATACTCGAAAAATGAATCCAAGGTTACCACAAGCTGAAATATGTAATGTCCCCAAACTCCACAGTGATCGAGTTTGGGCTATCGAAGAAGCAAAATTTAACCCCATAAGGACTCTTGGTGACCGTGAAGACATCGATTTTCATCTAATAGAGGAATTCTCAGAGATGAAAACTGCAATGTCCCAACCTAAACCTCGATCAGTTGGGTACTAATCCCTATGAAAAATTATCGATGAAACTTACTCATCGTCAAAAATAATAAGAAGAACTGAATTATTTAAAAATTTGTTAAAGGAACCACAATAAATAATGTATTAAGATTTCTCTGCAGTCAAACTTTCGTTTACACCCCCCCCCTCCCCCAGGAGAAAACACTTGGAGTACATTGAATTTCGTTTTGTCTTCAGAAATGAAAGAAGTAGGGTCACAATAGTTGCTAAATGAGCTCAAAAAACGTCATATAAATTTTCTACCAATTACTTAATCTTTATACCCCCTCGCCCCATAAGGTCAAAATTTAAAAAAGTTTAGAACCTTCAAAATTATTGAGTTAGAGGGCTGAAACTTCAATAAAGTCCTTTTGAGGTCATTTAACCACCATTCTGACCTCACCAACTCCACTTTTCGAAAAAATCAAAATTTGCCCACCATTCAAAAATTGTTGGTATTTATCTGAGTAAATATGGTATTTACAGCAAAAATGAATAGAAACAAAATTATTCATTTTTAATCCTGAACAAAAAATGTCCAATTGATTTTTTGAATAAAATGCATTCCAGAGCCAAAAAAGTCATTCAATAACATATTTTTGAAAGATGCTATTTTAACATGTACATTTGTTAAGTTTTTCCAATTTATTTCGGTATTCGCGACATTTAAAAGAAAAATGGTTGCATACAAAAATTCCACGTTGATTTTCCTACAGAAAAGGTTTAATGCATTTTTCACGCATGATGCACTGAAAAGCCAAAATATGTTCTCAATTTATCGCTTACATTGCATCAACACAAATATACAGACAATTTTGCATTTTTCACAATAAATATGGCCTTTATAAGAAAAACTATCATGTATAAAACTAATTAGTTTTCAACTTCCAATAAAAAAGGTTATATTCATTTTTTCAATTAGGTGTACCCTCAAGTCGAAAACCGTACTCGATCAATAAGGGCAAGTTTTGATTTCGGAGTGCTCTTCGCTTCAGCCACTTTTCCAAAATTTACTACAAACAGAAACGGGCCACAGAAAGTAGATACTAAATCCGATCGATCGGCGCCACAAATACTCGAGTTTCCAAAATACGAAGTCTTAACTCCTTTAATTAGTTCCAATGCTCGCTCGTCGCACCACCATCTCGTCCTCGTATTCACCGAATAATTAGGCTCACCGTATAAACTATCTGTGTGAAGACAACTCTCGTCTGGAAGAATAAACCTTCGCTCTATGGGTGGTATAATCAACGAAACAAACGACTGTACCTATGCCTAAATCACGCACCATTTCCATTATTACTATTTCACTCCCTCGTGTATATTAATTAGACGAGCGAGCGGGCACACCGCGAAATAAAACACACATTCGACCAGTCCGTGTATCTGGTATTTATGTTTTATGATCGCAGCTCGTTACCGCAATATACACAGTATAAGATTTTTCTACACTCTTCTCACCCATCCACCTCGTCGTATAAGCGTTCGAATTTTCTCCTTTATCGTACCTTGTTGTTCGGTTCGCCTACATGAGTTGTATATCGTGCGAACACCAAGTCCGTTTGAAGCGATAAATACACCCAAAGGCGGAGCGGAGGAGAGTTTACAAGCATAGTTCGATCGTTTTTCTAATTCATGCCGAGACGTCGAATTAGGAGAAAATTTGTTAACCATAGATCTACGATAAATCGCTTCCATAAAACAGAAATAATTCGTCGACCGTTTCGAATCGACTATTTCTTTTTATTGGTTTGGCCGAGTATAGGTACACTCAGGATGACACGAATGCATTAGTGATTTGCCATTGAGGTACACGAAGTGGAAATAATTTTCGCGATGTTAGATGAAATATCGATGCGTTTTGCCTCTCTTCTCGACGACACCTCCTCATTATCATGTGCCCAGCTGCCCACCCACAGCTTTTGTATCATGTCGTGAAACATGGTTTTACAAAATCGATTCCATAATTTGTAAGCTCCTAACATTAGGTGAATAAGAATGAGCAGTCGAGCTACATTATTATGATCTGAATTCCATTAACATACACATCCCCACATCAGATTTTCCGTGAGAGTCGCTCAACTCTAAGCTTGCGTTTCTAATAAATTTGACAGATTGAATTAAACATTACGAGTTATGACTTTCAAAAGGGCTTTTCAAAAAGATTTGCAAAATTAATTTTCAAATAGCTTATAATTTTGTGTTTCAATAACCATAGAAGACCTCATAATAGATAACTCTGTAATTTTTGAGGCCTTCTTCAAAAGGTTCTCCCTCCCCTGAAATTTAAATGACCCACCATTTAAAGCAAAGCACGTAATTTAAGAAAAATATTTTTCAATATTTACAAGAACATCTAACCTCGCACTTCTGAGCGCTATTTGAATATATCTATTCCCTTACCTTCCAAGGAAGACCTACATTTCCAGGAATTTATATTTTGTTTGAAAATTTTATCGAAGACACAATATCAAGATTACTTTCGACTTGAGAAAAAAATCATTTCATTTCATTGAAATACTATTCAAGATTTGAAATATTTTTCAAGTATATGTGTACCCGGGAAGAAACCCAAGAATTATTCCCAGAATTGTTTTAACGAAAACAAAAAGCGTTCATGAATCGGTCTGATTCCTGAATATAATAAAATTTCTGAATTCCGGGAATACTAGAATAATTCCAAGAATTTTCAAAACAAAAATTGAGAATATTCCATGCATGGGGATGATTCTGGAATATGATAAATTTTCTGCATTCTAGGAAACATGAGATACTATTACTTCGATTTTTAGAAAAAGTTTATTTATTTACGTTGAAATACTATTCTAGGATTCAAACACTTTTTCAAGTATAAAAGTATACATAACTTTGAGAAGAAATCCAAGCATTTTAATAAAAAATATTCATAAATGAGTATGATTCCTGAATATGATAAATTTCTTACATTCAAGGAAGTTTGTGGTATTCTTTACCTTTAATGTAAAAGAAACAAATCAATTTATTCTGGCTGAAATACTATTAAAAGATTTAAAATTTTTCAAGTATATGTATATTGAAAAAAAAAAAAACAATTCCAAGAATTTTTTAAACAAAAATAAAAAATATTCAGAAATGGGAATATACTTCCCATATTTCAGCGTTTTAATCTTATAACTGAATTTATTCAAGATTAAGTACGATAATTCCTTCTAAATGTCCAGGAGTCTTCAAAAACTTTTTGAACGCAATTCACTTTAGAAATTCGAAAGTACCAACTTGATTTTCAATATTTCGATAACATAATGTTACGAGATTATGGAAAATCCAATAATCAATCTTCTTTCCTCCATCTTCTCTCTTCTATTAAAAATATTGGAATGAGGCCAGATTACGATCAAATTTTACTTTAAGTATGAATAACTGGACTAACGCTGATGTCACCTCTACTGCAATACAAATTGCTTATAATCAAATCAAAGAATATCTTTCTTAACATCTCGCATACAAACTAGCTCATCTACGTCTTCGGCAACACAATTCATAAACTATGTTCATTTTAAACTATCGCGTAAAACTCTCAACCTTTTGCGGCACCGCACCAGCGCACACATAACGGTACCTCGACTCTGCCTAATAAGTCGCAATCATCGCGACAAATATTTACGACGACTCGATAATAAAGAAATAAATACGCCATTCTCGGCGACATGGCGGACACGGCGTCTTCTCGAAGAAAGCGCCGTCCTTCGTGCTCTCCGAATGCGCAGAAAATTCCATATTTACGTAAATCGTCTCTCTCTGAATCAACATTGTCCGAGCCCAAATGCATAAATTACCTGGTTCCGCGGTAATAAATACGTAAACACGCATAGGGCACTGCTAGCAGAGAAAACCTCGCGTTCGGCGAAATTCGTCGGAAAAATTACGATCATTAAGAGCTGGTTTTTGAAATTCGCGGACGAGCCCGAGAACAACGTAGTAAATAACCGAAAAATACTGGTAAAGACGCGGCTCGCTGCCAACGTATACCCACCATGGCGGCGACTTTTTTCTAGGTTATAAATCGAGCCGAGTTATCTTAACGGGGGGTAATGTTCTCGGGCATCGTTTACATAGCTTTGGTGTTAATTAGTTTACCAATTATTTGGTACATGATAGCTTACCTTGATGGCTAACAGCGAAATACATGCTCCTTGGTCTCGGAATGCGAAGTACACCCCTTTCTTGGTGACCGGTATAGATTTCACTTCCGTATTGATGATCACTTCACTGTTGGTGTTAAAACGTCCCTCTCCTGCGGCTATACGTCCTGTAAAAAGACGCCAAATTAACCCGGATCGTTACTCGACACCTGCTACTAATAACGTTAATTTATCGAATGACCAAAACTCTTCGCGTCGCCCAAAACCTTCGTCGCTTCCAGGGCGCGATTAATGAGACGCCGAACGACGCTAAAACGAATAAAAAATAACCGAAAAACTTGATTTATAATAATTAAAACTTTTTAACTGCACGCCCGAGAATTCTAATGAAGGCAAAAACGTTCGAGCTTCGGGCTTTTTCGATGTTTTAATGAAATTTCTTTAAACTTTTCACCGTCGGCTTAATTAGTTCCGCGAGCCAAACCTACCGGGGGCGAGCGAAAAAAAAAATCGTTACAATACGTTTGTCAACGAAAAGTAATTACGAAAGTTGTACCGCTTTAACGAAACGCCGCTGTTGGCGTTCTTCTCTATCTTCTTCTTCGACAACGTCGGCAGGAAGAACGACAAAAAAGCTCTATAAAAATTAACGTCGAGACGTATTCGCGTAAAAAGAAAGAAAAGACAATTTTTTTCCTTCGCTCGAACAAAGCAGACGACTGGAAATATTTGGAAATTCGGCGTTTTTTTCTTTCTTCCTTTTCACGTCTTTGTAATACATTGCGTGCCCTCCTCTAACCTCTCTTATTAAGCAAATGGAACTAACAACTTTCGCCTTCAGATGTAAAACTAACGAAATTACAAAGAAAACAATGCTCCGGATTTCAATTCGCGCCTACTCCTTTTAATCCGCGAGAAAAACGCGAATTTCGAATTTCCAAATCTAATTTACATAGGTTTGCGCCTTACATCGTTTATTCTGAAGGGGACGCAAACGTGATTTATTCTGGAATGTACGCTATGGTTCTAGCCTATATGAGAGTGCTGCTGCCAATATTTGATCGTACAATTGATTTTTTTTTTGTGAGATGACTGAGCGCTTGAACAAGGAACAGTTCCAAATGGCGCCCAACATGGGGCAAGTGGTCTTGAATTCAGAATGATATTATATGTTTCCCCCATTATATATTACTAATTCCAGAAATATTCTAGGAAATTAAAATGGTGCCCAAACAAGGACCATGAACTTTTAGTGTTGGTGCTCAACGTGGGTTACCTATTTCTCTTCATTGTACCATGTTTATTATAAACTGACAAATTAGTTCATACTTTATGAAAATTTTCAACAATTTTCAAATTAAAAATACCAAACAACACCCGAAAACGAATCATTTTTTACACATAAATATTTTATAAAAATTTTTTTAAATTACAAATGCTTTCAAAAAAGAAAAGGAAAATCTCCAAAAACTTGAACAATAGCTATCAATTTTCGATGAGCAAATTTTTACTGTATAACTATATTTTTTGCAAGAGGCTAGCTCAAGGTGTCTATAATGTGTTCTAGTTGAGAATGCCAAAAAAACATATAATTTTACAGAAATTCAGTCAAAGATTAATTAACAGAGTGGGGTGAGAGTTGTATAGCATAAGTACTAACAGAGAGAAATGGTTTTTTAGGGGGTTCGCCATCTCTAACCGCTTACCTATGGGTTGTAGGTAAAAAATGTTTATACCAAAGTTGAAGGAAATTTAGAGCAAAATAAAAATACAACGAGCTGTTTTTACCTCAAGATCAAATCCTGAGAAAATATATGGAAAAAACAGTTTTTGGGGGTATCAACTATCTTCTGTGGGATACGCACAACACCTACGGTTAGGAACTTTTCGTATGTTATTAGTGGAGCCAGTTTCTATAGATTAATCTTTGCAAGGAATTTTTCTTGTAAAAAGTTTTGATTTCTGGACTAGAAGACCTTTCGTTCTTCACAGCAACAGAAAACATGGTAGAAAAGATGCTGCTTCATATTAAAAAGACATTTACAACAAGGGGTTGGAGAAACCCTTCTAGAAGCCACTCGACAACAATAGAATATATTATTTAAATAAATAATCCTTTAGAAATATGCTAGTGTTTTCAAGGAGGTGGAGAAGAGGGGAAAGGAGGGTAGAGGGAGTCAGAGATAAAAGACGATTTTTCCAGAAAATAATTATAACAACTACTGACCTCATCGAGAATGCATTTAGTATTATAACAAATGCCAAAAAATGGTACTTTTAGGAGGTGAGTGGAGAGGAAAGGACAAACAATTTTGGCTCAACTCGTCGACCTCATATCAAGACATTCTGAAACTCGTACCAACTTCAAGTGGAGCAAATAATCGCTGACTTGTAAAAATCTACGAACCGAACGACTAAGTAACCATACATTAGTTTAATTGAAATCCGCGGTTTGGATGCGTCTGCTACTCGAGATAAATCTTACGAAGCATCTTCGCGGCGTTCTAGTTTTTTGCTCGCATGTCTCGTTTCGAAGGGATCCTTTGTTTACCCGTTCTTAGATAAAAACTCGGGCAGCGCTCGGAAAACTGCATTAAAACTTACCGGCGATGAGCGGGCTTTCGGTTACTCAGCATTCTTCACCGGCGAAGAAACCCGTACCAATGGAGGGCGGCTGGAGAGGGGAAAACTCGCGAGCTTTATTAAAACTCGAGCATTTACGACATTAAAACTTTTATTAGTGTTCTCCGGGCGAGATAATAAATTATCGTTAAAAGGGTTAAACTTTAACTTTATATAAAGTTTAATAAAATAAAAGCGTTTATAAAATGACCAATAATAAACCGCCACGGAGCGCAAAATGGGGCTGCATCGCGAGCCGGAAGGGAATGTGAATTTTGAGAAAAGCGCCAGAATACGGAGCTGATTGCGAGACCGACCGAGCGAAACGCAAACAACGGTTTAACGTTGATTTTTCTCCACCGGCGCCCTTCGTCGTCAAATTACGAGATAAGAACCTCGCAGTTCGCCTTCGTCGAAGAATTTATTCGCGCCAAAGACGAGGGATGGAAAAACTTGTAAAATATTCACCAGATAAGCTGTGTACTCTACGTGTACACCGCGAAGAATACAACGTGGCGCGGATTATGATGACGAATCACGACACAGGTGAACCTTTCATGCGAAATGTTTGACTTCGTCGAGGTTTATCTTGCGGCGACCGCTAGTACGCATACGTCGCTTTATTAAAGCGACGTGCGACGACACATAATAAAGAACCTCGTATTCTGAAAATCGTCTAAATTACGACTCATACGGAGAATCGAGTCGTTAAAACTGGCTAACAATGTATTTAATACGACGATTTTATGCTGACTCGTCGCTGCTCGTATGTGTACACGAATCTGCGGCGGGAATACGAAGGCGGAAAACTTTGTCGCGTGAAAATATTAAACGTTATAATTTAGACAATAAAGTTTGCCATTCGCGAACGCGTTCGTTTCAGTTTACACGAGCGTACGTGCGAACTAGCAGGGTAATTCGTAATAACGCGAAATTTAACGAGTTCTGTGTAATTTGGTATTTATTGTGTCGTCTCGTACGTCGCCCACCGGCACGCGCGTCTTTCACGACCAAAAACGACGCGTAATTTTTCACCGGCAACTCGAGCGGCGTCTAAAACTTTCCCAACATTTGGATTGACGTCCGGATATGGATTCGTTAATTTACCAAATTCCCACATCATACTTTTCGTGTTTATAAATTTCCACTTCTCGCGGTTGCCACTTTTTTCCTCTCTGCGTAAAATTTCAAAACTTCGATACGCTAGCAATGGTAAACTTACCGATTAATTTGTAACTTTCCGGTTCCCAAGGCGGAGGCTCTCTGGTGGCCGCGTCGAATTCGTAATATAGCAACGAAAAGGTTTCCTTGCAAGATAAAGCGTTGCCCGGGAACAGCGAGCAATCTCGAATTGTGAATTTGATCTCGATGTAGATACGATTCGCTTGCGCTCGTTCGATGAACGGCGTCCACAGCCAGTTGTTGACGTTGTGGTATGCCACGTCGCATACTACGTATGAACGCCAGTTTATGCCTTTTTCGAAATTCGTGAAACTTTCTTCCACCCACTGAAACAAATAAATTATAATTCCAAGATTAGCTGGTGCTTTCCTTTTTCTACATATTTCTTAGGAACATTTCAGTATAAGAAAATTTACACGTGAAAATATTAGCGACATACTAGAATCTTATAATGAATGATATACTACACAAAAATGTACATGAATTCAAACGAAAAAAAAAAAAAAAAAAAAAAAAAAAAAATGGCGGGAGGATAAGAAGGTACCTAAAGGAAGGGAATTTGTGTTTGCTATACATTTCTGGAGATTAGTTTCATTTTAAGTATTTTTTCGCCTTTAATATTTTTTTCATTAATATTTACAATTTTGATATTTCAATATTTTGTCAATTTTTTTTTACATTTTTGATATTTCCTAGTTTTCAAATAACTTTGCAAAGGTTTTTTCATTTTCTACATTTTTTATTTTTTGGAAGTTTCTCATTCTTGAGAGATTTTTTCAACTTTTAATTTCAATTTTTCCTGGAATAATAATATAAAAAAATCAATTTTTAATATTTCTAATTTTTTCAAAAAATTCCAGCTCGATGCAAATCATGTTCTTTACTCCTCTCTTCCAGAACAACCGACAATCAACCGATATTAGATGATTTACGTTCCAACTACCGAATTCCTTCTGACACTCTCGAAATATTCCAATTATTATGTATTAATACCTTGATTTATTGACATCCAGGTAAAAAATGAACCGAACGTATGAATCGTAAAATGAAACAATAACAGAAAAAAACGGAGGCCTCGTAACGAACCATGAATTATTGATGAGGTGTAAATCTCGCAATTTCGAGGCGTAAACGTAATCTTTCACATCATTTCGGCACCGAAGGTGGAAAGCGTGCCAACCGAAATATTCCACATGTATTAGGGCTAAATTCCTTCTTCCGTATTTGTATTGTTTTTCATGGACGGTGGGAAATGTATGTGCAAGAAATTTCAAGGGTACGAGTCGATAAAATTTTTAACATTACTAATTTTTTGGAAAAAGGCTTAAAATTCAAAGTCCTAAAAGGACAAAAAAGAACGTAATAGTATAAACCGGATTCATACATTATCTGCCTTTCAAACTTTTATTGTATTTTTTAAATGAATAAAAAATCGGGGATTTTTTAAATATGCAAAAATTATTGAACAATTTTTCATTTAATTTTCAAACAATAATGTGTAAATAGTGCATCCAAAAAATGAAAAATAAATTTCAATTCTTTTAAACAAAAAAAAATCTGACCTTGACCTCAACATGGCAAAGGTGAATAGAGTGAATATTGATTGGGGTCGATGACAGAAAGTCTTTTGGCGCGTCATTAGCATAATACAAATTTCTACGCCTTGACAGCAATATGGCAAGGATTAATAATGACTGATCTAGTACAAGTTCTTCAGCAAGTCATTAAGATGTTTTTATAAGTTTCCTGCAATATTTTGACCTTGACCTCAATATGGCAAAGGTCAATAATGATTGACCTAGATGGCTAGAATTTTTTCAGTATATTATGAGGTTATTTCATTATTTTTTTTTTACATGTAGTTCTACTTATTTTACAGACTGATTTATTCTTGATTTTCAAACAACGAAATGTACATCATGATTTTTTTTTTTTTTACATTGGAAAATTAAAATTTTCTAACCTTGGCCTCAATATGGCAAGGGTAAATACTGATTGACCCAAATAACTGAGAGTTTTTCGACGAACTATGGAGGTCATTCAATAATTTCAAACTGACACTAATACGGCAAGGGTGAATACTGATTGACCTAGATGACTATAAGCTTGTAGCCAGCCTGTTATTTCGAAGGGCGGGGGGAGGGGAGTTGACCAAATCCCAGAGGAGGCTTTGGCTTCGTCTTTTTTTTTCGTTGATTGGCACTTTTGTATTGAAAGCAAGACTTTACTAAGGAGCTCAAAATTTTTTAGAGGAGGTTCAGCCATCCCGGTCCCATTTGATCATGGGCTTGGATGACTGAAGGTTTTTGAGCGTACTGTGGGGGTAATTCTATAATTTTATACACCTATCTATTGGCAATTTTACTGATCAATTTTTTTTTCAGATCTTGGAACAACAAATGCAAAAGCCTCGCATCCAAAAATAAGGAATCAATAAATTTCTGTAATTTAAAAACATCCTCAATTTATTACCTTGACCTTAGTTTAGTAAGAGTGAAAACTGAATGACCTATATTTGATCATACCCATCTACTGGCTATTTTGCTGTTCAAATTAAATTCTAAATTTTTGAATTTTGACCCTAACATAGCAAAGGTGAATACTGATTGACCAAGAGGAATGAAATTTTTTCAAGCATACCATTTAACAATTTTTCACCTATTTATCATCAATTTTAAAAAATGATTCTCAAAGTGGTTCACATTCCCTTTGAACCATACAGCTGTCACGATACATCTGCGGATGACTAACTGGTTCATATTGTGAGAAAGATGAAGCGTAATAGAAGGCTCTACTTTAATGATACTTTAATATCACCGTCGTATCTGGTCGGTAGGCAATTAAATATACATTATAATACCAGCTAGTCGATTAATGTACATTTACCGCTGTCGCATTCCTTCGCCACTTCGGCATCTGAGTAATACCACAGAACGGCACTGAAAACGAGTGGAAAGCCTAAATCTTTTGTTTACCTTATCAAATCTCCATTTTCGTACATCCATTAGAGGAACGGTAAAATCGATTCTTTCGAAGCTAACGTTCGGAATATTCATTCGGCAACCCGTCTCACTCATCTTCATATTTTCCGTTAGAATTAATACCTTTTACGTCGATACGAGGACGTGTCGACAAAAACGATCATTTTTTCCCTCACCTCGACGTACACGCGTTATCTACCTATGGTGGCGCGAAAATATAACGAAAACGCCCGTTAACGGTTTTTCCTTCGCACCGTTGATTTCTCCAGGGTGTACTTTAGACGCCTATAACGAACATACGAGCCGCCGCGTACCTATACGCGATATTAGACGCCCGTATACGCGTCTTGTCCCGACGGAGTACTAAAATTCCTATACCTTCAATCCGGCTCGCCGATACGGCAACCGTCGCAAATGCACGCATCGGGGTTCGATTCTGGGGCGTGATAAGAGATTTGCAAATATGCCGAATAAGCTATCGTCGAGCACTCGTCGAATTCCAATTACTTGCGAGCTCGATACGACGACCCGATAAAAGAACCCGTCGAGCTTTTAGTTTTAATAAGAATATACGAGAACAGGTTCTCCAACGTCGAGCCTCGTTTACGAGCTTTTCTCGTTCGGCTCTTCGACGCTTTCTAATGGACTATAAAAATACGTATACGCGTATTTACGAGATGGCTCGACTGCGGAAGAAAAAATCGCGATATATCCCTCCGCGAGTACAACTCGTATCCAAGTGCGTGCAGCTCGCTTACCTATTAATTTTTCATCTTGTTGGCATTTTTCCGCCATCTTTTCCATCAAGGTATAGCGAATCAAGGTAAAAATTAACGTACGAGGAATCGCAAAAACCACACCGAACGTGGAACATAAGCCAGTGGAAATTTCGACGCACCCTCGCCCAGCCGTGAGCCACGCTGGCCGCGTAAAATTTAAATATTACACGTCGTTTCGACTCGATGCTCTCTTCAGATACCCTTCGTGAACAGATTCGAGATACTCTACGAAACGAGGTAAAATATTCATTTCATCGTCGACGGTCGTCTACATAATTCAAAGGCGCCGCTCGCCAAAGCCCCGGAAATTTCGATTTCATTAAAATGTATTACACATACAGTACATTACGCTACACAGGTAAAGAAGACGCCTAAGTCGCGGCGCGATTAATCTTCACGCGCTACGCGTTAATCGGGAAATTACTCAAATTCGTTAATAAGAAAATGGTAATTTTCGTTTCGCTCTCGCATGTTTTATTCATCCGCCAACTCCGGCTTGCAAGTATTTTCGATACAGCCCGCCCCGAAACCGCGATGCGAAATTAACTCGATATTTATTGCGCTTCCCCCGCAGTTTTGCGCCGGTACAGGATACCGAGAGATGCGAATACGATACACCGGCTGCTGTTTAATTATGCAGTTGGCGAATGAACGATGAGTTTTACACGATCGGTAAAGGATACGAGTGGTAGCGATGCTCGTGTATATAGGAGATGGGCCATGAATTATGTACACGGAAAAAGGTAGGTACACGCTCTTTAAATTTAGTTAGGTAGCTTGGAAATAGCCGCAAATGGGTGCGAGCGTTTTCCTCATTTTCTTATAATTCCTCCATCTCTGCCATTCAGCATCCGATGCCCCCTAGTCGGGTGTAGCCGTTCGTCGCGGATAATTAAATATAACCCTTGTTTCGTTCTAAGCACATACCGGCGATACCGGCATCGAATGGCGGACCAATTTCGCAAGACAATGCTTCCTTTTAGGCCTTTTAGCGAGGTTATTTATATACTTTGTACTCGAGTCTCGATTCGTTAACCCCACAAAACCTCACAATATGTCTGAAAATACTAATAAGGATAACAATTATTAAAATTTTTTGAAAATAAAATTCGCGAGAGGGGAATAATTTTTAATACATCGCAAGTCTAAAGAGAACCACCGAAATGACCCAAGAAATTATTTCAAATTGCCGTTGATGAATTTTGGAAAGAATTTTTATTATAAATTCGAAAAATACATCTTATTATGAAAAAAATTCTCAAATTTCAAAAATATCACCAAAATCGAAATCTACACCCTCAAAAACCTATAAATCGATACCCCACAAAGATACTTTTGCGTACTTATTTCGACTTAGAAACCACACTACTACAACGAAGCTTTTCAAATTTCAGAAACATACCAATAGCATGGACATCCACACCTCTGAAAGGAAATAAATCGATAACACCACACAGTACACTTTGTTGATAAATTGTATTCTAAAACCACACCACGTAGCTGCAACATTTATTTATAAGTCAATAAATTAATACCCCGCATGAACACCTTTTGACATTCTGAAACCACACCCCTAAATCTAACACTTCCTAATTTTAAAAAATATCACTTGAATTGGAATTATACCTGAAAGAGAGCGCAGGCATCGTTGCAAGTAGGCTCCACAAAAAAACACTATGGTAAAGAATTTTCTATTCAAACCACACCATGTACTTGTAGTTGAATCTTACAAATTTAGAAAGTGGAATAGAAATCTACAGCTTAGAAAACGATAAATCGATGCCCCACATGGATACCTTTTCATGACTCTTCTCTATTCCTAAACCACACCACTAAGTCAAACGCTTCCATATTCAAAAAACACATTTAAATACAATGCACACCCTGAAAGATACCCTAGGTATCGATACATCGTGACCCACAAAATTATATTGTGGCAATGAATTTCTACTTTAAAACCACATCATATAGCTGAATATGAGAAATTTATAAAGCACAATGGAAATCTGCACATTAGAAAACAATAAATTGATACCCCACATGAACACTTTCAGATGACTCATTTTCAGCCATAAACCACACCATTACACTGTTCCCCACACAAATTTAGAAATAACGATGAATTCAATTCTACATCATCAAAAAGACATGCATACCACACAAGTATGCCTTTGATGCTCACTTTGTTCAATATTCCAAAAAGATTGTTGAATGGTTATTCACATTATGAAAAATGAATAGAAAAACGAGGCATACATCGATGAATTAAAACATATAAGAGAGCCTCTAGGTGATAAATTATGCTCCCAACTTTTCCATGCAAGATTAAGTATTATGTATCTTTTATTGGCTAATTTTGTCTCTGAAGTGTGTCATAGAGCCAATCCACACCACATACGCGAGCATTCTTGTTTAATATAATTCTCAAACCACACCACCAAGTCAAACGCTTCAAATTCTAAATTCGTACCTTCAAAGATGAGTTAGCCCTATAGGCATTGTGGCCCCACATGGATGCATTTTGATGACTTATTTTCAAACCTAAGCCACACCACTTAACTATTACCTTTGCAATTTCAGAATTAACAGTGGATTTCAAATCTACACCTTCAAAAATACTCGCACACTGAAACTCCACAGGAACATCTTTGGTGATAAATTCTGGCTCATAAACCACACCATTAACTCAAATTTTCGAAATTCTACTTTAACCTTACAACCACACCACTAGACCAAAATTACCAGAATTTAAAACACAATCTTGGTATTCAAATATAATTCGAAATCCTACAAATACCCCACATGGATATCCACCTAAAATCCACACCACAAAGGTAAAATCTTCCAAATTCAGAAAATACTTGCGAAATAAAATCCACACTCTTTGATGACTTATTTACATCATGAAACCACACCACGAAGGTAAGTTCACCCACATAATCCACAAGTGTACTCTTCGATTACTAATTTCCATTTTAAACCTTATCATAAAGTCAAACTCTTTAAATCGTCAGATATCATCGAAGCGGAAATCTACGCATACGATAACCTGTAAACTCATACCACACATGGATACTCTTCTATGACTATTTTCCTTTCAACCACACCACCAGGTTAACCACTTGGAAAAATGATCAACCAAAGGTATCTTGTGGGGTAACGATTTTTCGGTTTTCGAATACGCTGAATTCAAATCTGGGAGTAATTTTTCCATCCAATGGCTTAAAAATGAATTCGAATGGAAAATGGGATTTTAAATCTATGGCAATACTAAATGCTCTGAAGAAGGTTTGTGAGGATGCAATAGCTAAGAAATTAAACAAACGCTGCTACGATTTAATCCGCATATACAACCATTGCGAAGTGAAGTGAGCTTTCGATTTCGCTCGAAAATATTAAATTCGCTCAAATTTAATTATAACTAGGGGGCTCCGCCCCCTGGCCGCTTCGCGGCCCAACCCCCGCCTTTGGAGCTAGCAATTCATAAAGAATAAATCAATAAAAATTTATTTAAAGTATTTTTGTAGCCTTTTTGAAGCAGACAATAATTACTACAAAATCTGAGATTAGCTACGCATGCTGGACTGTTGATACATCACTTATCGATCATATTGAGGTCGAGTAACAAAATTTTCCAAACTTATTTAAAAATTTGACGATATGAAAGCCTACTTTTTCAATATTTGACATTTTTTTATAATATGTTAATCATAAAAAAAACCTTCCCAAGTCCTATAGAAAGGGCTAAAGACTTTTGTCAGACTTTTTTTGTTGATTTTTTACAATTTATTTTTGTACTTTTTCAAAATGTGAGAATTTGAGGGGCTACTTCTTCGACATTTGACATTTTTCAGTAATGGCTGATATTTTAAGCTGTCGATCAACAAAAAAAAATCAGCTTTGCAGGTGCTACTCTTTTTTTTAAAAAAGAGTAAATATAAAAAAGCTATATATGAAGTATATATTTTTTAATGTTTTATACATTACATTCCATTCATTATCTTATGTGAAATTCCAACTATTGAATCTTTTCAGCTTCTCTACGATTATTTCTTCAATTGTTTTATCATTCTTGCGCTAAAATTTAAAATATAATAATTGAATAATTAAAATTTTAATAATTACAACTTATTTTAACTTAGCTTTATTACCTTTAATAAAATTACTCATCAACTGTTCTGGATTTCATATTCTACAAACATAAAAAACTTTAATAATATGAGTAAAAGAGTTACGTTTTGAACTTACTCAACTTCAAACGATGCACTGCTAAACAAAAATTCAGAATGTAATCACATAATATGAGCCTAAAAAGTTACACACTAAACTCACTTACCTTCAACTTGGAATGATGCACTGCTGGATTCTAGATTTTACATTCTACAAACATAAAAGATTTTAATCATAAGCAAAAAAGTTTACGTACTGTACTTACTTACCTTCAACTTCAAACGATGTACTGCTAAACAAAAATACAAAATATAATCACACAATATGAGCAAAAAAAGTTACACACCTAACTCACTTACCTTCAACTGCGAATGATGCACTGCTAGATTCTGGATTTCATATTCTACAAATGTAAAAAACTTTAACCATATGAGCAAAAAAAGTTATATACTGAACTTACTTACCTTAATTTTCGAACGATACACTGTTAGATTTTTATACATTTTACGAAATAAGCACTGCTACATTCCAAACTGCACAACTACGCAACCCAATTTACTCTTACTTGTTACCCCCCACTAAAAGGTTTTTCTTTCAGGATGTCCCTGCTCCTTTATACCTTTGTATACATACCATTCTAAACAATTTTACTGCATTATCCTTGCTTATGTACAAAGCTTTTATTACATTTTATCACCCTTTTTTCCCCTTTATATATCTGCTATCCTTGATTCCTTTTATACCTGCTATTTAAAATAATTTTATAACTTTACCCTTGCACATACACAAGGCTTTTATTAAAATTTACAACTTTTTTCCTTTGTATACCTGCCATCCTTTATATAGCTTTTATACCTGCTATTCAAAACAATTTTATTACTTTACCCTTGCACATTTGCAAGGCTTTTATTAAAATTTACAACCTTTTTTCCCTTGTATACCAGTCATCCTTTATATAACTTTTATACCTGCTATTTGAAACAAGGATGCGCGCGCATCTCAAAACCGATTTCATTTTGATTTTAATATATAGAGAGATTACAACTTAGAAGAATTCCAATAGTTTCAAAATATATAAAACTAACTTTTAAAAAAATTGGAATTTCCAGCAAAATCGAAATTTCTTCCTTATTAAATACTTCGCATAACCAAAGTTGCAAAATTTACCGAAAATTCATCAGCCAAAAAACTCGACAAAAAATAACAATTTCCTAGATATTTTAATTTAATTTCTTAAACGCGTATTCAAACCGCATCGAACCCGAGACCGAAAAACTCGCTGAAAATTCATCCTAAAACCCATCTCGAGGAAGTTGGCGAATTCTTCGCATTGTGACCTCGACCGAAACTACCATTTTGAAGTTCAGATTAGACTGATAGAGCATCTCCGATACATTCGCTAGCGCGTATGAAACAAAAAGAAAATCTACTTTCACTCTAAACGAGCGAACGAATAAGACGAGGGCAAAACAAGCCGAAAGGATCGCTAAAACAAAAGAAAAATACCAAAACGCTACAAATGTTCGACTAGGGACCAACTCTCACGATCCGGGCTTTTCATTACATAGCTTCGCCGTTTGAGGTAAAATTGACAATACGGATGGAGTAAAGGAGAAAAAATATATATACGGAGAGAAAAGCAAAATCATCGTAACCCCTCTTATCTATTTGTTGAAAGACTAAAACGGCAAATGAATGTGGAAAATTACGCCCGAGTTTCGCTACTGAAAAAAAAAGAGCAGAAAAAACCGATGGAAAGAAAGAATATCGAGCAACTACAGCGGTATATTTTTTGCAGCATCATGCTAAAACGAGAACGTTATCTTTTAAATTTTTTCGCCCAAAAACAACAACAACAAACATTTCACGTACATCTGTATTCTTTTCTTTGGCTTTTCGCGTTGTCGTTAACCCTTTTCTCCTTCGTATTTCTTTCTTTTTTCGGTATACAACGCAGAGGGAGGAGATTTCTGTACCATCTTTTCCCGCCGTTGCCTTGTACTTGGGAAAAAAAACGTTTAACGTCGTTATCGCTTTTCATTTCTCGAAATTTCAAAGGCGTATTATTCGTAAAAGCTGCGGCCTCGGCGCGGATTTCTTCGTACCCTCTTGTTATTCGACGACGGGTTATTTTTCTTTTTACGATTCATCTGAACGTTATCGCATAAGCGAGCTTCATATTACCCTCATTTACTTTCTGATTCAAATCGGCGTCCGCCTTATCTTCGTTTTTGTCCTTTTTACCGCTCTTTGTTGCCCTACAGCCGTATACCAATAAATGTAGGCGAAGCGGCGCGCCGTTTTGTTCTTTGTAATAATACTAAAAAACCGTAAGAAGCTATGTAGCGCCAATGGAGCTGAGTTTCTAGGAGAACTAAGGTCAGGCTTCCGCGCATTATGCTGGTAAGCACTTTACAATTGTATTTATTACCAAGTCTGGAACCCCTATCTATCCCCTCCAACTTTATCTGTGAGGTTGGAGACGTATCGTACACTTCTTTGTCTTAGTAATGCTGTGAAGTTTATATTTATCAAACATAAGGTACCTGACATTCCTTAATCTTTCCTCAAATTTGTATTACTTTGATCCTCACATTGAAATGGTCATATTGTGTGCTCTCTAACAAACTCTGGATTCAAAATTAGTGCTTTTTCGGCCCACTTGATGAAGTCTACTATTTTTTTACAGTAAGCTTACCCAATGAGACTAATGAGGCTCGGATTTACTCTCCCATGGAATTTAATAATTTTGCAAACAATAGAAATTCGTTATTTTTTAGACACTAATTTCTCACTTTTCGAAATATTTTTAGAAAATGTGTAATTCGAATTTTTTTAAAACAATATTTCATTTATTAGAGAAATTTGAAAAAAAAATAAATAAAAAGATCATAATTTTTTCATGCCTTTAATCACTGAAAAAAAATTAATTTCTCACCACACACTTCGCTTGTTTATGAAAGCAGCAGACTCAAAAAGCTGAAATTTGGATATGTCAGAGTTCTTATTTCACTCTATCGTAAGATACGAAGATTAACAATTTTAATGCTTTGGAGGTTCCTCCAGGCCCTTTCCAAATTGGAGCGAGGTACAAAATTTGAGAAAATCGTTCACAGAGATTTCTTAGCGATGACGACAATCTCATTAATAAATTTTGAACGATTTTTTTACCAATCAACAATGATCTGAGACGCAAAGATATGGTATCTGACCCTCTCCTCCACTCTCAACAAATCATGCGGGTTGTAGTAGTTTGCTTTTCCGTGAAAAACCCAGCTAAAACGATTACGTAGCTACCGTTGTCTCAGTTGTTTTGCCCAGAATGTAGAATACATTTTTGTCCTGGAAAACCCATTCGTTCGTATGGCTCGTACGTGTAACCCAATTACCGCAACCTGTTGCCGGTACAGAATTTGCGTGGCGAACGCGAAAACAAAAGGGTTAAATTGGACGATTCGGCGAAATACTCATCGACCCGATACATCCAATTTTCTCGACTTTTATTACGATTTCGCGACGCTTGATTATATTTTTACGATTTCACAATATCCCGTTATAAAGGCGTACGCCATTATATAGGAAACGACGTCGTCTTTTATTCGAACGATGATAGAATACGACGATATCTCTCGTCGTCGACGTTCTCGCGCCGACAAACGGAGTCGCGAGGGCGCCGATGCTTTTAATTTAATTTATTAACGGCCATTTGCTCGCGACTCGACCCACACAAAAACAATACGAGCTCGAAAAAACAGCCCGAGACTCCCGAACCTGTCACCTGCTACGGTACACATCGGACTCGACACAATACCAACTCGTGTAAACCACCGAACGGCGAAAACTTCGCTCGTGTCATTTTCACGCCCGCTCCTTACGAGGCGACGGTAGAAATAAAATTTACAAGCGACGACATCTCGCCTCCGGGCCCCGAACAATCGAATGGAGAGGCGTCTGTAAATCATTATAATACACGCCGAAGCCCAGATACGAGAGATGGGTACAACGAGCGGCGAAATTTGTGAACGTTGGTGGTCGGTAAGGCTGTAATTTGCGGTCACCGTACGGGACAACAGGCTCTCTTTTCCCAACTTCGTTTACGTGTAATAAAACACGACGACGGTGCCGCCGAACCGACGTACCGTACCGTCGTGCCTTCTATTTTGCGGTTTTACTCTCTTCGCTTCTCATTAAACGGACCGGAGACGCGAACCGCGCGCCAGACTATCGCGGTAACCGGACGTCGACCAAGAATTACCGTCGAGCTGTCGACGGCCTTCTTCCCGAACGCTACCAAAGGTATTTTCAATAATGGTCGAGCCGAAGAAACGAATTCCTTTCGAAAACGTGCGTCAGGGTACCGAATTTAGCCGACGACGAAGATTCTCAGCAATTTTTTCACCCTTCCACCCCTCCCCAACCTCTTTTTTAGTATTCCCATTTTTTCGAAGATTTTTTGGAATTTTTCATAATTTCTGAATAATCAGTATTTAATTAATTTTTTCTTTTTTTGATAATTATGTTGTGAAAATTTGAAAAAAAAAATCCGAAGGAAATTCACTTTATTTTAATTTAATTTAATTTTATTATTTTTTTTTATTAGTTATGTAGTAGGTATCTACATATACGTAGAACTTATTATTTTTTTTTTTGTAAGCAACATCAAATTCTTATCTATTAACATCAATTATATCAATTTTAAGGTTCAGTACATGAATTATTTTTTTATTGTAATTTTATGACATTTTTTAACTCTTCGTTTCATTTTAAATAATAATATTCTTTCATTTTTCAAATTATTCAAGTTTTTTCTTTTTTTGTAAAATTTTGTGAACTGCATTTTGTGAATTTAAGGACCTACACAACCGAGAAAAAAAAATAGTAAAATTCTCCTACTGAACAATAATAATTAGTGCTTAAAATTAGCAATTTGAGTATCGAAATTCAGAAATTTCATTTGATTTTTTCTTCGAAATATGTTGAAAAACTGAATAATAAAATTTTATAAAATGAAATATGTCACTGTGTATTCTGCGGTTTTCATTTCTTCTTCAAAATTCGCGAATGTCCGTAAGATCGAAAACCACTATAACTTTTTCTTCCACAAAATCTTAAAAATTGCGAAAAAAAAAATTTTTGTTCCACTTTATTATACCATACGATAGATGGACCCATCTATAAAACGACCTTGAATTTCTCTACGATTTTTTCACCAAAACCTATTTTTGTCCAAACTTTGTCAATCTCTAAGCAACATGTTGTAATTTTGTTATCAAGTAATCCCTGTGGATTTCCAAGAACAATTTCACAGAATGACAGCAGCGTTAACTGAGTGCGAATGGCTTTATGGTTTAAGCCCTCCACTCCCAGTAAAAAATATTTTCATTTTTTTCCCTCGAAATTCTTAAGCATTAGATTCTCCATAAATCATACTTAATGCGATAACAAGGGTATTATTATTTATCTAATAAATTAAATAAATATATTTTTTTTAAATACCTAAATTTTTTTTTCAATTATTTTAATAATAAAAAAATAGAAAAGAAAATCACATTTAAAAAATTATATTTATTAAAAAATATAATCAAATTTAATTTTATAAAATCAAATACAAAAAAAGTAAATTCAATAATAAAAAAAATAATAAAGTAAAAAATCAAATCTTTTTTTTTTTTTATTTTTTCGAATTTTATCAATTTGAACAATTTAATTCAAGTTTAATTACATATATTTTTTTATAATTTTTTTTCTTTGTATTGATAAATAAGTTTTTCCCTCATTCTCACTGCAACAAAATTTTATTTTTATCACCAAAGATGGTCTAGAATCAATGAAACTCAATGACTCAAATTACCAACATCTAAAAAATTTCAAATTTTAAACATATATATCTACTTCACTAATGAATTCAAAAAAAAAAAAAAAAAAAAAAAAAAAAAAAAAAAAAAACGTAATTGAGGTGTAATAAAAATTAGCTATCAGCACCGTCTAGCGTTGCGACGTTCAATACACCTTCTGCCCCTCAGTGAGATCTTAATGATCTAAAATGAGACCATTTATAATACCCCTCCAACCACACTTCTTTCTTCGTATATCGTGCACACTAGGGTATTTGGCGTATCCATTTTTATGCATTATTGCTACGTTTGCCGGTTGCCCGGCAGTTGGCAAACTGTTGCAGCTTCGTATATTACGTAAACGGGCTCCCTAATCGAATAACTTTACCGCCCGTAGGGTCATCGTTGCACGTAGTAAAACAAATCGAATATAAAAATTATAAATCGTCATTAGCCAAACGTCCGGATAGGGAAACGCGTGATAAAATGATCACCACCGGAGTCCCCATTGAGCCACTCTTATCGAAAACGAACCTTATTAAAACTTGCGACTTATACGAGCATACGCGTTGGAACAACGAGAAGGTGATATTAAACGCCTCGTACATCGTATTTAACGCGAATATTGGGCTCATTCCTTGGCTTAATTTCGACCTGTTTGTAATCCGTTGGGAGTAATGAGACGATCGTTAGATGTTCGGGAATGAAACGAATGACAAAAAAAATGAGGTAGTGGTGTGTGGGAGGGATAACTATAGAATGATGGAAAAGCATTTTATTAGGATGCCCACAAAGGTATTCTCATTTTTTGGATTTTTCGAGCCATTAAATCTTTTGTGGGTAAATCGTCGTTAATTTAATTCGTATCTACGAGTTGTACGTAGCATTCCTGCACGAGCGACGATATTAAAAAGTCCCACAATAGGTAACTATTCGGGTACAACGGACACGTCGCCGTTACACTTTTAATTCACCCTTCGGCGACGTACGAAAGCGTATCGCTTACACGGTAAAAATTAAAGCCCCGAAGACACGTGGCCTGTTGCGGCGGCGAAATGAAAAATTGCTAAATAAGGAAAACTCGCGGACTTTTTCAGCGCCGAATTCCAATTACCGACGTTTCGTATAATAACTCATCTCCGAGTCAATTTCGTGCTAATGCGAAATTTCTGGATACGCTTATTACATTCCTGACGCTGGAGCTCGTACGCCCGGCGTCCTTGAAAGGGTGAAATTTTATTACACTGGAAACCTCCTCCGGCTCAATAAAAAAATATATCGCGACGATTGCGAGAGAGCGCAGAAAAAAAAAACTTTTTACGAGCGGTAATTTAGAACGGCGCTAAGGTGACGAGCGTAGAATAGAAACTTTTTCGTTCGCCTCGAGAAATCGACGCTTCGTGCGAATTCTACGACGCCGATCGTGTGCGATTTTTTAAATAAGCTCGCGCCCCTCCGACGCAACTTTCGGGCGCGTATGACGCCTCACACACGCGCTCGGCTTATTAAAACTTTTCCTCGAACAGCTGCGCGTCGAACAAGCTCGCTGGAGGGATTCACGCACGGAATACGCATTTAATCGGGTACTCGAGTACCGAGAAATCCGCCACGGTATGTAACACATCGACGATTTAGCTAGTGTACCGGAGCTCGACGAACGAGAAAATTACCAAGGCTTTCCATGCTCCGATATCAAAGGCCCCGAACGCAAATGTCTAACTAGATCGAGGGAGGTTTCGAATAGAGAAATTCGTCGCCAGCGTGGTTCGACTATCCGAACATTTCCTATACTCCGAGAAGACTCCACTAATAAGTCGATCTGGTCGAGTGTTTACTGTTTATTGCCGTCCAGGCGCTCGCCCATGCGTATAATTTCGATATTAAAGCTAATATTATGATAGGACTCGATATTATTGGCGTTCGACGACCCAGCCATCGCCACCATCGTGTTTATTTATTTGACATTTCTTACGACGTTCCCATTATTTACTCTACCGTCGCTTCGTTCGGTCTCAGGCCACTTCGTCGTACATGTTCGTACTATGTAAGAGCTCGAGTACCATATGCAAATGCGGAAGGCTCGACTCGGTCAATAAGTAAACATCGAATATGTCCAGCATCCACGCACCTGTTACGTAAAGCATCCAACCAGAATCAAGATGGTGGATATACCTCCTTAAATATCCAACTAAAAGAGTACAGTTGATGGAGGGGGAGGGGGCTCGAAAAGCACTTTTTTGGAAACTGACTATCTTGGGGTCTGGAAAGTTAAACAAGCTGGAAATAAAACTGGTGAAAAAAAAAATTAGAATCATATGATAACTAGAGACTCCATCATCCTCTCCAAAATTCTAATTAACAGGTACGAAGTACTATTCAAAAACTAATGAAGTGGGATCTGAAAATTTTGCCTCGAACGATTTTTTGAAAATCAGTCAAGATTTTGAGGTACTACCTAATTGCCGAAAATTCGGGTATTTAACCAGGTTAAGCAGAACTTAAAAATTACCAGCAATTTTTTATTTGAGTAGATTCTTCAGGTTTTTGAAAATTTTTGGCAAATCTCACATCATCAATTTTCAAATCTCAGTTTATGCTAATACATTTCAATTTTCAAAAAAAAGTAGAACATTTCGCTAATGTAATTTTTAGGTTATTAGGCCATCTTTTAGATTTCACAGCAAGCCCATAGGCAGCTTCGTATTAGGAGGAGCTAAAAAATCGTAGAGACACCCTGACTTTTTTTTTGTTAGTTAGTACTTCTATCGTGACTAACAAATTTTAACAAGGGGGGGGAGGGGTGTTAAAATTTTGCTAAAAGGGACTCACTCCTCTTTTTCGTTTTTTTTTTTGTTGGTTAGTACTTTTGTATCAAATAAAAAATTTTATTGAAGCGTTTACTTCCCTCACAGAGAAAAATCAGCACCAGAGATGAAGGAGAAGGAGAAAATATGAAAGAGTTAAACATATTTATCATTTCTGTTCCATCTTAAAACTAAAGACTTTGAAAAAACCTTCCTTCCCCATTCCTTAATTGAGCATACTTCTTTACAACTTGGTATCGATTTCTGAGAGAAACGCACCTGTTACGTAAAGCATCCAACCAGAATCAAGATGGTGGATATACCTCCTTAATATCCAACTAAAAGAATACAGTTGATGGAGGGGGGAGGGGGGCTCGAAAAGCACTTTTTTGGAAACTGACTATCTCTGGGTCTGGAAAGTTAAACAAGCTGGAAATAAAACTGGTGAAGAAAAAAATTGGAATCGTACGATAACTAGAGACTCCATCATCCTCTCCAAAATTCTAATTAACAGGTACGAAGTACTATTCAAAAACTAATGAAGTGGGATCTGAAATTTTGCCTCGAACGATTTTTTGAAAATCAGTCAAGATTTTGAGGTACTACCTAATTGCCGAAAATTCGGGTATTTAACCAGGTTAAGCAGAACTTAAAAATTACCAGCAATTTTTTATTTGAGTAGATTCTTCAGGTTTTTGAAAATTTTTGGCAAATCTCACATCATCAATTTTCAAATCTCAGTTTATGCTAATACATTTCAATTTTCAAAAAAAAGTAGAACATTTCGCTAATGTAATTTTTAGGTTATTAGGCCATCTTTAGATTTCACAGCAAGCCCATAGGCAGCTTCGTATTAGGAGGAGCTAAAAAATCGTAGAGACACCCTGACTTTTTTTTTGTTAGTTAGTACTTCTATCGTGACTAACAAATTTTAACAAGGGGGGGGAGGGGTGTTAAAATTTTTCTAAAAGGGACTCACTCCTCTTTTTCGTTTTTTTTTTGTTGGTTAGTACTTTTGTATCAAATAAAAAATTTTATTGAAGCGTTTACTTCCCTCACAGAGAAAAATCAGCACCAGAGATGAAGGAGAAGGAGAAAATATGAAAGAGTTAAACATATTTATCATTTGTTCCATCTTAAAACTAAAGACTTTAAAAAACCTTCCTTCCCCATTCCTTAATTGAGCATACTTCTTTACAACTTGGTATCGATTTCTGAGAGAAATCAATTCTCGAAAAAAAAAATCGTTCCATAATTGTGCACAAAATGAAGGAAAAAATTTTATTTTTATTTTTTGTAGCACAAAACTTTTGCCAAAATGAATCAAAATTCTTCTTGGAATTTTAAAAAACTATTTTTGTGCAAAAATATTTTTAATTTATATTGGTAGTTATTATATGTTTTGAAAACCAAAAAAATATTTATTATTATTAATTTATTCGGTTAAAAATAATTTTTGTAAATTCAAAAAACGATTTTTAGGCAAAAACATTTTTGATTTGCAACTTTTGGTAATTATTATATGTTTTGAAGACGAAAAAAATTTCAAAAAAAATACATTATGTATATTACTATATACTAATTGAAAAAGTTAAAAAAATATTTTTTGTAACTTCAAAAAAACGATTCTTCTGCAAAAATATTTTTGATTTGCAACTTTTGGTAATTATTATATGTTTTGTTCGAAGACCAAAAAAATAAAAAATAAAATATTCATTAATATATTTTTTGATTCAAAGAATTGAAAATATGTCCTACTTTACTTGGAAAACACAAAAATTCAATGCCCTCCTCTTCACCAAAAAATGACTGATGAAGACATAATTTAAATGAGAACTGTGCAATATATTCGCAGGCTGAATTGCAGGCGTTCAGGACTCAAGAGACAACTTATATCCTTTTCTCTCAGGGGTTCCCAATTTTTTTTTGCATTGAAATGATAATACTTTGAAAAGTTTTCAAAGAATTTGAGCATAGTATATTTTTTTGAGTCCCCAAAAACTAAAATAAAACCCACAGTTCTCATTTAGCCAATGAATTATACATTTATTATTATTAGTAACTTCGTTAAAAAGAGGTTTTTCAATAAAATTAGAAGAAATCTGAAACCCCTTTAAATTTAAAATAAAAATATAAAAATTTTTTTTTGTCTTCGACTAAAAAAAAAAATAACTGTTGGAACTAAAAGAAATAAAAATTTACGAGATTTTTTGAGAATTTAAAATTTTACGATTTTTAAACCTATTTTGACCGAGGTTAAAATTGATTCTATAAGCTAAGATTTTCATGAACTTCATGTGAGGTTGTTTGACAACTATTGTTCGTTGGTCCTTTTCAGTTTTCGAAAATAACCCAAAACCAGACCACCCTAGAATACAGGTCTCGTTTAACGAACGTTTAATATTATCGAAAACGCAATAAGGTCCTCGGGCCATATCGCTCGTGTCACCCTAGCGGCGCGAAATTCTTCGTTATTAGTTAAAGCTATTGTATTGAAGGTACCCTACCCTACCGCCTCTTCAGAGTACATCGTGTTAGCAGCCCTTCGCGACATCCTATTTCGATATTAAGTTTGTAATTGCGAACGTTACTCGGTCACCCTCTCGATCACGTATTTCGTCCGTACTTAGTCATCGGCCCGGTGTCACCCTCGTTTTATTCGCTACGCCGGTATTTACGCATACGATTCGCGTAAATCCGTACGCAGATGGGTGTAAAATCAGAATAATGAAAATCGCCCGCTTTTTGTCGAATAATAAAAATATTTAATAAACGATAAATTACTCGGTCTATCATGCGGAAAACCCGCCAATCTGAGGGTTCAAGCTAACTGGACATAGAGATGGTTCACCTATCGGTTCAATTTTATCTATAAGTATCACCATTGGCTACCATCGTCATCCAGCCTTCGGTTACCCAAACTAGATTAATAGCACCATACTCTTCATCCTTTCGTTTTTTTTTTTTTTATCTACACCACCACGTTTCGATTTCATTTTTAACACTTTTTTCGAGCCCTTTCCGAGCACAAGGATTCCATTCTTCCATCAATATCAACATAGCTTCCATGCACAGGTTCAAACCAATCGTTCGAATTTATCGGTCAATCGAATCCGAATACTCAATACACTCCGACGAACTAACACGTAAGACGACATCGCAGCAAAGGGAGACCATAGCCCTGGTCCACCGACCTACGAATTTTCCATTCATTTAATCCCATTGTATTCGTTCCTGACGCTTGTGAATTCCGAATAAAGCGTCGCACTTTACAATCAATACGGAGAGCCGTGGGGAAAGCAGAAGCTGCACGGATTAGTTAATCATCCGTTATTCGATTATTTAGAGTCGTCGGCGCGCATCCATAATGGACTATTCCAATTATTACGGGTTTAAGAGAATTCGACTTCGTCTGTTCTTCTATACCAGTCTAATACTTCATACGTACAAATGAATCATTCGGCGAGGAGTCGATTTTTCCACGTTCGCTCGCAGGAATGTCGCCTCGAGCTGTCACCCTGTATTTGGTCGAAAATAAGTCGTGAATTCGTGATGTGAGGAATAAGCTTTGAATTTCATTATTACTGTCATCATTTTTTTTTTTTTTAATTAATTTAGTGGAAAATCAAAGTATGAAGAAAATAAATAAAAATATTTTTTTATTTAGACACGTAGCTTCAATTCTTACCAATTAGTAAGAATATTATACGAAGTTTTTATACGGGCCATAAATACCAAGATGTCGCCAATAAATACTTCTAAATGGAGGGGTGAGGGGCGAGCGGAAATGCGATATACAAAGTAATCAAAGCCGTATCTATCGTAAAAGAGGGAGGTTGGGGGGGGGTCATTATCCCCACTAAACTCTTTTCTTGAACATTCAAATATTGTAAAATTGCATAATTCTTTTGTAATAACAGTCGTCGTGTAAACTTACACTAAAATAAATTTCTTAAATTAAAAAAAAATTCACAATTACGTAATTATAAGTAGGTACATCAATTGCTATGTATCAATGCAAAAAATTTTTCATCTTTCTAAATTACGTCTCAAGAACATTCATACATTCCTAGCACATTAAAAAAAATTAAGCCTCTTGAAAAAATTCCTTCCTTTGTCCCTCAATGCACTACCCGGGCTGCAGATATGAAAAAATACGAGTATGTTCCAGAAATATTTTCCAAATCCTTTTGACTGACATAAGCAGCTACGATCCTGGAAGAAATGACGATTGAAATTGATAGTGATAAGTCTTAAATAAAAAATGTAAATCTATTTCTATTTTTTTTTTTTTTTTTTTTTTTTTAATTTCAATGTCAAATAATTATTTGTTCCAAATTTTCAAAATATTAAAATTTAATCAAATATATCAATTTATGAGAAATTATTATTTTTTGCTTGTTGTTGTTATTGTTATTGTTGTTGTTGTCATCGTAAATTTTTTACTTGAAAAAATTTTGTATTTTTTGACTATTTACATTTTTATAATGTTCAAGTCGGAATACCATACTTGGGTAACTCAAATTTTAAATCCAACATTCGCTATGATGAAAGAAAAAGTACAAAATGTAAAAAATAAAAAAATAAAAAAATAATAAAAATTAAAATAAATTTAAAATATTGAAAATCATTAAAGTTAGAAACTGAATTTTATCATTTCTTGAGAGAATTTTCTTTTAATATGCGAAATATATGGTATATACTTTTTTTTTGAATTACTAAAAAAACTTTTTTGAGGGGGAGGGGAGAAGGAGGAGGAAACTCCGATTTTAAAAAGATGCTACTTTCATATTCTATTTTCAATTCAGGTAGGTATGCGAAACAATTTCAAAACAACGAAAATTATTCAGTTGAACCCGAACCTGAAGACCAAATGAAATCAAACAAATTATTTTTTCAAAATTCATTCAATTTTTTGGGGGTAGAGGGGTGAGGGAAGAAATTTTTGGTGACTCAGGACATTATTTCATTTCTCAATCAACCTATGAGCAGATAAAAATATAATCGAATTAAATAAAATAAATTTATTTCGCTCCAAAATATAGCATTCGATTTCGTTTGAGGTGAGAAAAGGGGAAAATTACTGAAATTTTTTCGATCCAAGTTTTGGTTTACTCATTAAAAAATTATAAAAATATAATATCATTATTATTAAAATTCAAATCAATTTTCACCAATCGATAAAAGCAATTCAACAGTTCAAAAAAATTTTCAGCAATGTTTTCTTTTTCTCGATAATTTTTTTCTTCAAAATGGAGTAAAACGTATTAATTTAAAATTTTGCAAGTACAAAATATATGATATGACTCTTTAGTATAAATTATCGTGTTGAAAATTTTCATTTGAACACTTCGCTACTAGAGAGCAATCCATTTAATGAAATTCAAAAATCGGATAAATTGGGCGAAGAGGAGGAGGAAGTGAGGTCTATCATATTTTAATTATTCCACGTATTATCGAACCAAAAACTTCAACCAATAACCGCGTATAAAACCGCGCAAAGGTTCGACAAACGTCAATTCGTCGACAAAACCTCGTTCCGCTTTCGCGTACAGATTTCTAAATGAAACCGACAACACGTCGAGCCCACAATGACGCGAAGAAAATCTAACTAAATTTCGTCTCGACGTTAATATTTTTACACCATAGTGCTTTCGCTTAAAAAGAGGGGTTGCAGATTAAAATTTCATTAGTACTCGTATTTCGCTATATACCTACAACTGCAACCGACGTCTTGGGTCTTCGTTCGATTACCGATGAGAGGCGTTTAATAATAAAATAAAACCGTCGACTTCGCCTTTTTCCATTATTTCCCTATTAGCACCTCGAAGCGATAATTACGAGGTGCGCAAAAAACCTCGCAACTCGCAACAGCAATATTTACATAGAAAATTAAATTTCGCGACACGCCAGCTCCCAAGAATACCCACGCGAAGGTTCGCCATTTATAAACCCATCGTGAGCTCGAACAATTAGAAAGAAAAAAGTAATCAACGTCTCGTAATCGTCTCACCGTCGAGCCTTGCTACGGCCATCCGACGGATAATGAAAATACACGCGTGTAGCTCGTACGAGTAGAGAATAAAATAGCGCTAGGTAATCGAGGGAGCCATTAATACGATGCGTATAGTCGCGATGATAGCATTTAAAACACGCTCTTCAATTCTCAGCGACCATCGTCGACGACATTCAAGTACGCCAATCGAAACGACAAAGAGAGGTAATTTTTTCCTGGCGGCGCACCATGTGAAGTGCACCACTCGTCGATCCCCCTAACACGAACTCGCCAAAATATCGCATCGACGATGAAACGGATTTAAACAAAAATCCGTCACTACCCTTTGCCCGGGTTGTTTTCATTAACCGCTTTAAATATTCATTTTATAATTTCAACACCATCTCCGGCGCTCGGCCACCCTCTTCTGTTGCGTCTTGCAAGCTCTACCTCGTCGAACACGAAATTCATAATACACGTTAAATTCACATCACATAATTCCCAGTCGTCGAAAAGAATTATAATTTATAATATCAGATTATGATAATACGCGACGTTTGAGAAAACATCTTAAAAATACGTCACGTCGTAAAAGTACCAAGCGCTAGGGCTCCAACATCGCTGATTTATATCGAGAATTCATAATGTTCGCGACTACACGGAGAAGCGTACACGCTATATATAATTTCGTTCGTCGGGCGAAAAAAAAAAAAAGAAACGTATAAACCAAAAAAACGCTCTCGCGTACACGTACACCTCGTGCGAAAAATTACAATAAAATTCGTTGATAATATTCGCTATACCGAAGACGAAAAAAAAAATCCGCATAATACATCAGCCAACTCAATTTACCGCGTTATTATTTTATTATTATGTAGCTAGGGTACACCCCCCTCGGCCCTCGCCATTTTCAAACTTCGCTTCTTCCATTATCAGATCACAGTGCTCCGAAATTTCACGGCTTTCGGCTTTAATTATAATTTTAAATGTTTTTCGTTACCCAGTCGCTTAGTCAGCTCTTTTTTTCCAGCCGCTTCGCTCCCTCCTTCTATCCGGTACGATATTCGTCCAAAAAATATGAAATATTTTAACCGTAATTTTTTCCACCGCGACGCCTTTTCTGCTTTAACAGCGGTTTTTTCCTCGTCTTCTTCTTTTTCCTCGAGAATAATTTATAAAATGGTATCCGAATTAAGAGAGAGAGAGAGAACTGAAACCACGACCAAAAAAAAAAACACACACACCCGCGAAATACCGCGTCGCGTATACTTTATTTATGAGACGAGACCGAAAAGAAAACTCGCTTAGACCGGTAATAATCGTCGCTTTTTCTTACGCGCTTTAATCAAAAGTTGAAATCGTGATTTGAAATTTCATTTCATTACGCCCCCTCTACTCGACGCCCAACGAATACTGGCGACAATAAATTTTTATTCAAAACGTTATAAATTTTTCGACGATGACGACGAAAATCTAATGAGTACTCCTCTTTCCTTCGGTTCGATGCGAAGCCGACGTCGTTCATTTGCGAAGAGAATTATTTTTACGAATTCGGTAACCGAACGAAAATTCATCTACAATTCAAACGCTTCGTTAGCGAGCGACGAACAAAGTCCAGAGCAATATTACATTAAAATACTAAAAAATAATAATGGAGATCCCAAACATCACTGTAATATCAAAATGAAAAAAAAAATATCAACTTCATACTCATACTAGACAATTAATAACCGAAGATTGAAGAACAAAATTAAAAAAATAATCTAAACTATATTCCGAGATACAGAACAAAAAAGATAATGAAAACGAAATGTAAAACACACAATAACCAAAATCGAAATCACGAAATTTCCACATCAACAGAATTCAAGAATGAAAAAGATGATGAGAGTCTAAAAATCAAAAATCAAATAAAAAAAGCAAAAATAAGATGCGTTTGCACAGTAGCTCGATAAAACCCTAGCAGGAAAAATAATAAGGAACTCAAATGTTGAGTATAAAGCAATAATAAAAATAAAAATAAAAAACAAACTCAGACTCTCAAAGATTTGGGAACAAGAATACAGATGAATTGAAAAACAAACACACCGGCAAAGATTTAATGAGAAAATTGGAGAATTTATAGATCTAACCGATTGGAAAGTAGGAAGTGATATAAAAACCTACAAGTACAAATTAAAACACTATAATAATACAAAAGTTTGAAGATATAAGAATGAAAATGAGACTAATGACTCTTAAATCATAAACATTTCAGAATAAAATGATTGTCATTTATAAATCTTAAAGATACAATAACAGAGATGATAACAATATCCAAAGACCACAGAATAACAATACATACAAGACACCTAAACATTAAAGAATAAAAATGATAATAATGATTTCCATATTCTAAAGATTTTGCATAAAAATGATTATCGTACTATACAATGGCAATGAATAACAATAAGATCTAAACAAATTCACACATTGCAAAGACGAAAAAAAGAAATGATAATAATGAATTACAGACTGAGGAACAAGAATAACATGTATTAGACACCCAAAGATCGAAGAATGAAAATGATAATAATGATTTCCATACTCTAAAGATTAGGCATAAAAATGAATCTCATACTTTACAACATCAATGAATAACAATTACATCTAAACAAATTTTCACATGTATCTTAAAGAGCCAAAAATAAAGATTATAAAAATAACATAAAGACTAAGGAACAGAGTGATATAAAACACCTAACGATAAAAGAATAAATTCAAGAATAATGATTCCCACATTCTATAAATTTTGCATAAAATGTTAAACGAAGTTTCAAAAATAGATGACAGATAAAATCAAGATCCATCAAAATTCGAGGATTTCGAAGATTTAAAAACAAAAATCATAGATATTGAAGAACAACAATAAACACCTAAAGAATGTAAAATAAAGATAACGATCTCACATTCTAAAGACTCTTGATGAAAATCATTATGTGAATCTTAGATATCGATAGATGAGAAGGGAATCAGATAAATTCAACAGATAACAATAATGAAATGTTTGAAGAACAAAAATAATATAGAACACCTAAAGATAGTAACAAGAAAATAAGAGCAGCGACTCAAGTATTCTAAAGAACTTTTGATGAAAATCGTCTGATGCAAGAATATTCCACAGATATCATAACTGTAATATTGCGAATATGATATCATTACGATGTTAAAAAGATATACTTTGCCGACAGGGTATTCACTGTTGAACAAGAATAGAATTTGATGAGAATTTCATATCCTGAAGATCTTTGAAAATAAAAATGATAACAATGATACGAAGAATAATGAAACCATCTCAAAGTAAATGAACAATGCATAGAAATAACAATAGCGAACACATTTCAAAGATTCTGTATAAGAATACTTATCAAGGTTGGAAATAACTACATAAGTCGAATAAATTCAAACATCGTGATTGTATGTAAATGAGAATGAATAAATATAACCGAAATAAACTAAAGACTAAAACATCTGAACTGAAGAACATGAGTAAACATTTTACATTAAAATGCCCAAAGTGTGGTTAATAACAAATGGAACCACAATACTTATATGCTCTAAATGTTCAGGAACAAAATAATATCAACAATCGAATATGAAAATTCTCTTATGCTGAAGACTGCAATTACTAATAATGACAAAAACCTAAAGTATAGAAGAAAAGAATTTAGAAAAGAAACAAAAATGTTCAAGAGACTAAAAACAAAATGAAAATATTCCTAAAGCTTTGCAATCAGAATTTTAAGAATCATAAAGATTGAAGAACAATAATATCGATAAATGTCTTCATTCTAAAGATTCGGTAACAATGGAGGTAATAAGACCTTAAAGATTGATGAATGACAATGAGAAAATAAATTTCAATTTTCTCAAAACCACATTACCACCGATCAAATGAAGTAAAGTGGATGATCAGAAAGCCCATTCCAGCCATTTTCGAATTCTTCTCAAGCTTTCAACGTTGACAAGTTATCTCAAAACGCAAAAATTTCTACGCGCACGTTATTTTCACCGGGAGGAAGCATTAAAAGACCTTTGAGTTCGACGACAAACAATCTCTCTACGTGGTAAAATTCTTCGAATACATTCGACTCGACTAATGACCAAAAATATTCATCTCTGGGGTTTCACGAAACGCGTTCAAAGCGAGTACCACTCGAACTGGCAACTCGTTACTGTACACTACAAAAACATTCGCTGTCGAGGAGACGCTCCTTTGAGACGCCCTTTTGCCAAACGTTCAAAGAGAGCAGCTACCAATATTATCGTCCGGTTACCTTCCTATTTTGCACTCTGCCTTTGTACGAGCGAACGGTATTTTCGAAACTTTTCTCGGCCACCATACGTCGCATTCCAACGCCGCATATCTGGGCACTACACTATGCAACGGTACTGGGGAACCAGTTGTGCGCCATGAAAGCATTCCTATATGCGAAGCCTAAGGAATGCTCACGCGTACCAAGTTTTTTGTTTCCAGCGTGCGATATATTTTCGGCATTCGTTTCACAATTTACACTAGCTCACGCATATCCGTCAAACCATAACGGTCGCTCGAAATCGTAAACATTTCTGAAATGAGTGTTAGACGAGCCTCGCTAAATGGTCGCATCGGTATAATAAGACGAACTGTGACACTAATGAAAACTGTTCGCCATACTTTTTATAGAACGCTGGCTCCGATTGGATCGTGCCGATGATGTTGTCCGAGAAAATCATCTTTTACGATACCAATAACCATAAGGCGAGCTCGTATCGTTGACCGCGACATTAACACCACTCTCATCGGTTTAACGATCGCCGTTGATGTGGCGTTTACTCCTCGGGGTACCGTTTGCATCAAACGTCCCAAATGTTTTTTCGCCTTCGATTCACCCCACGGGTCGACTTCGTCATTCTTGCCGCGAAAAATTCCCGCCTTATTTCTTTCGTTTTCTCGCTCTTTCTCTTTCTCTCGCGTTCTGCCAGAGTCGATAATAAAAGCCAAGCGGGAAAGTAGCTATCTCGAGCGCGCTGCAAAAAAAAACTCCGTTTTACCAAATTGTACGAATTACAAGGATGACTGCGTATCAGCTTCACGTTTTACGCTTAATTAATTTTTTTCTAAAACAACTCGGTGAGCTCTCATTGCGCCGTATTAGCGAGCTACTACTTCATCCCTCTACTCCTCCGACAACCTGATAGTATTTTCAAAAGGTCGACTATTTGATATCGCCTCCGTGCCTCCTCATCACTCCGGCTATAAGGAGTGCTCTTTATAGACGCCGGATACTCGCGTAAAAAATCACATTTTAACTTCATTAAGATTGCGTTATGCGCCGTGAAAATTTTAATCATCGATTACCTCCCCAAAGCCAGCGTATTCGCGAAATAAACGATAGTGCTTTACCGTTATCCTCAATTTAATTAAATTTCGCAGAATTGCTCGTGTTTTTTTTCCTTGCTCGAAGGGAAAAAAACTGCTTCGAAACGTTTTCGCGTCCGTTTTTATTGCCGAAGGCGGAAAAAATATAAAGAAAAAAATCTTATCCCCTCCATTATGTCTTATTCCGCAAATCGACTTTAATTTTCTGCTCGACAGTGAAAGTCGAGTTACACACCGTCTAATTTGAGATGACAGGATAAAATGGTGGTTCAGAGGGGGCGACGAAGGGCGGAGCCGAAACTACAGCATAAAAAGATCTCATACACGAGCTCGAGTATTCCTATCCATAGAGAAGAGTATTCTTCACGAATACGGGAAACTCGCGCGTCCTTATAAGTCGCTGAGAATATGCTACATGACTACGAAGACTTTTCTATTAATGAATGACTCAGCCAGCCCAGACGTCTCGGATAGGCAGAAAAAGGAGAGTATTTTGCTTTTCACGATCACGTTTCGTACGTAAGAGAAAAATAAAAACAAGTAGGCGGTAAGTTTTCCTTTCACATCTAGCATTCCTTTTATACATTATGGTAACCTTGTTACCGAGAATATATAAAAGAGGAAAATTCTTACGCTATACGAAACACATCAGCGCGAGCAGAAAAAACGACCGACAAAATCAAGCGAAGGAAACTCCCGATGGAGAGGAAAAAAAAGGCACGAAGAAAGAATAAGGAAAGCGCTAGCGCGAAAAAGGGAAGTTGGAAGTAAAATAAGATTGCCAGAAGTATTACCGAGGGAAGATTTATATTTAACCTTTATTAGATTAGGAAAAACCTCTTCTCTCGATCTCACCCTGCCGCCGTTCATCTTTGTACGCGATATACGCACGCACACCTCTCTCGCGTCATCTTCATTTCTCGCACTGCTTTAAAAAGTTAAGGGCGAAGAAGGCTTGTAAGAAAAGAAAGAGAAACCGAGTGGAAGAAGATGAACTGGTGTGCGAGTACACAATATATGCCGCTCGCCGTCCGAACCGCCGGCAACAGCGACGAGGCGCGAGAAGAAAGAGAAAAGCTTCTTCGACTTTCGGGAAAAGGCGATAATAAATGAAAATCGAGTTTTCTTCTTTCCATTGCGCGTCTTTTCACCCCTCTCCCGTCCTCTTTCGCTCATTTTCTCCGCAGCTCGCGTATGTGTTCACGTGTACACCTTATACGACCGTCGTCGAGCTCTTTCGCCAAATTTCATCCCATTTGTTCCTATAGCAACAATATTATTATTCTTTGGGCCCCGCGTATACGCCTGTCGCGCTTACGCCTCGCTTCTCGGCCAGAGTTTTACAACGACTGTACGACGTGTGCTCGCGCCATCCTCTGCACTCCGTGCCACCTTCGAGTCGACGAATTCCTTATCTAAAGTTTACCATTCGACGGTATATGGGTACGCGTATTGCAGTATATATAACACGCGTAGTTTTACCTCACTAACCTTAACTCACCTAAGAGGTGACATTACGCCGTCATTTTTTCTTCGACTCGGCGTTTTTCTACCCCGCTCGATACGTTCGGATTTTATATCTAAGCTATTTTTTATTTCTTTTCCGCTCTCTTACTCATTTTCGGTATATTTTCTTCCGTCGATAAAGTTTATCCTCTTTATTCCTTCTTTTTGGAAATTCCAAATGAGTATAACATACTTGGCGTTCGGTAGCATTCCCGATTATTTTCATCGGAACCAAATTCATTCTCAATTTCTCGAATGATTCTTCGCTCTTCATAGTATACACTCAATATCAGAGTCACCTTTCAGGGGTTTCTCGATGTGTAACATGATCCACCTTATCGAGACCAATTTAAACAAAACGATACCGAAGGACTTTCTAAGCGAGTGTAAAGAAGAAATTACTAATTTGATGGTACCACTTTTTTGCAATCAGGAAAAATTTACAAATCCTTCATTACACTTTATATTTATATGGTAATACACATCAAGTATATTATAATGAAACTTACACGTTTTATCGCATAATTTGCCAACTGGAATCTGAGACTGTCGATTCATCAACTCAAAAGAAACTAAGAGGGAAAATCACCCCTAACCCTTCTCTCATATGTAAACTTAAGAAAAACATGTAAACGATTTGACTCATAATTGTTATATCCTTTGATCACCCATTTATACAGAGAAATTTCCCAGTCTTCTCTGTTGAGAGTCGCGGGAAAAAATCGAATAAATTTCATTTTAATATCACTTTGATAGTAATTACAATTTTTTTTGTCTATTTACTCATTCATTAATTTTTTATTACGGCCCATGATGACAGTTCTGACAGAATAATCGAAATATGTAAATTTGAGGTGAAGGGCGATCACAATAATTCGATGATGTTAAGCAGTTTTTCATTTTTTTTTTTCTTTTGTTAAAAATAATAATTTATGATAAGTATAGTGAAATAAGAAAACTTCATCAATTTTGAGGTAATCTCAGTATTTTCAAGCCAACATGATGATATTAGACGTTTTCTGAAATTTTATAATAATTACTAGCCGTCACAAATTTTCTCGTAATTATGCTTATTCTTATTGTCTTTTACATATAATCCTAAATGATTACGCATATTTTACACACGTGGTGAAATTGCAAAAAATTATGGTAATTTACCATAATTACGGTAATAACAGTAATATACAGTAATTGAGGTAATTTGGCGGTAATTTAGCATTATAAGTATAGTTTAGGATAAATGAGGTAATTGCAATAATTTAGGTCAACTACGGTAATCTGAGGGTAATTACGGTAATTCAGGAGTAATTACAGTACTTTGCAGGTAATTACGGCATTTTGGGGTAATTATGGTAAAATATGACAATTACGTAAATTTGAGTATTTACTAAAATTACCTTTTCAAGAAATCCAAACGAATATAACACCGCCAATACGCCACACACAATACGTCTATCGAGTAACTTCTTGAATTTCACGGTAATTTTAATGATTTCAAGTGAACGCGATGAACTCAAGTATTTACATTAATTTTTATATTAATTGACGACGCTTTTAAGAGCCGAAGCGAATATAATAATTTACAACTATGGCGATGATTTTAGGCGTTTACTTACTTTTCCGCTAATTACCATAATATCGACGATAAAATTTTGAATACCTTTCGTTTTCAATTTCATCAAAATTTCCTTATTCCGGAGCAATCGAACCATTCACCATATGAACAACTTTACACGTATTAGCGAAAGCTCATCAACGCCCAAAGTGTTTTCACTTTTCCACCATTTTCGTTCCATTAATATAATTTCCGTTCGTCTTCCAACACCTTTGTTCAACTTCGAACTATTCTCCTTCCATTTTGCGCACTTACAGTTCTCCACGGTTCGTCGAATTTTCCATTTCGCTCGAAAGCGAAATAACGACTACACACGACGGGTACTTATTACTCGCGCAGCTATTAATATAGTAGCGGCTCACAGAGACGTTGTTGAAGTATCGAAAGAATATTTAGACCTGTCACGAGTCTTAAACAAACAATTCGCGGTTGTCTATTTCCAGATATTGGTACTTTGAGACTTTCTCTCGACGCTTCGCTCGGCTTCGTGATATACGCACGAAGCTCGTCTAAACCGTCTATTTTCATCCAACAGCTGTGAAAATATGAAGAGTTAATAAACTCATAAGTGGTCCTGTACACGGCTATATGAGAAAGCCGATGGTATTATCGATATTTTCGAATGGCGTGAAAGAATTCAATTTCCAGATTCTTCATCAAATACTCCACATCTTCAGTTATTATTTGCGGTATTCGAGGATGAGAAATTAAATTCAAATAGATTGCAATAATCGAACCTCAAAATTGTGCTTTACTCCAATTTCCGGAGGAGATACAAAAAGAAAACCAAATAGCTCAAAACCGTTGTTGATGATTCATAGAAAAGAGTAAGTCAAGGATAAAAATGCATCTGAATTGAAGTTCGAGCAAGAAACGATTTTTTAAGGCGGTTTTAAGCCACGAAATTTCTCAGTTTTTCACACCTTCTGACCAAATAAATCTATGAAAGTTGAAATCTGAATAATTATGGGGTTACTTCCGAGACTAAAATATGCCCCCTTGATTCAGGTTAAAATAACGAATGACCAAAGCAATTTTGAAAAATTTCAAATAGTTTAAACTTGATAAATTGGGTTCATGTTATAATTACTAAAGATAACGCTTCAAATGCACCTTCACAAGTGATATTGAAGTGAGAAGGGGGAAGGGGAGGTTATTATCCTCAAAATATGTGGCAGCTTCCCTCTTCCTTTCAAATACTCATGCGTGGTACAGATTTCGAAATAGCAAGTGATATGCTAAGTATGAGAGGAAATTCAAGAATTGAAATCAGCTAACCTCATTTTTAGAATCACACCAATTTACTGTAATTACTCGAAATTACTTCAATTCAAAAGAAGCGACTGAGAGTAATAACTACTAAGAAAAGGTAGCAATTACCTATTTATCCAACATCATCGTATCACCCAAAATTAGCATAATTCCTTGAAATAATCATAGGCAATACAAAATTACTCCAATTATTAAAAAAAAAAAAAAATTCAATCAGCTAGTACTTACTTAGAAATTATATGAAGTGCTGGAAATTACCGTATTGTCTAGGAATTAGTGTAATTACCCTAAAATTTACAAACTTCTAGGCAGCTGTAGGAATTATCAGAAATTACACTAGTATATAAAAATATCCAAATCACCTGAAAATTACTGTAATTACTCTACAATTACAATATACCTTAAACTATACCATTAACTTGATAATTAAAAATCATCAAAATCGCACTAACATTGAAGAAGTTGCCTCAGTTTGCTAAATTGTGGTAATTAGCTTGAATTATCATAATTACCTCAGATTACTGCCATTATTATTACCTAGAATCATATTAATTACCTAAAATAACGGTAATTACCTAGAATTGCAGTAATTACTTACGAATACAGTAATTACTTGGAATTACAGTAATTACCTGGAATTACAGTAATTACCTGGAATTACAGTAATTACCTGGAATTACAGTAATTACCTGGAATTACAGTAATTACCCAGAATTACCTTAATTACCTAAAATTACCATAAATACATAAAATTACAGTAATGACCTAAAATTATGATAATTACCAAGAATTATGGCAATTACTTGGAATTACGGTTATATTATGTAGAACTATTATAATCATCACAATCACCCTAAATTTCTGCAATTACATCAAATTACGTGACTTTTTGAAAATTTGCCAAAAACATAAAACATGTATATTGCATAATCATTCGAAATTACCATAGTTGATAAGGAATTACAGTAACTAGGCGAAAATTTATGTTCGCTAATCATCATCATAAAGTATAGAATCGTCATTCTAGAATTTTGATTCGAAAATAGTAATGTTGGATATAATAACACTTTTTGGAAGCACAATGTCCCATTTCCAAAATTACTTCATTTTTTAATAAAAAAGAAAAAAAGACATACGTAATCTGCTTAAAGAAAGGAACTTGATGCAACTAAGATTCTTTCACGATTATAGTACCTATTCATATCTTACTGTGAGGTATGAAGGGGAGTGCCGGAGTATGGGATATCACTATTTGAAAGATCATTCAAAGTGAGACAAAAAATTCCATAAAGAAAAACTACATTTTTTACAATAGGTCTGCTCTTGGGGCAGGATCACATATGGTGCAAACTCATGAGATGAAAAATTCATAACCATCCCCTTCCCTCGCAAATGAACTAAAGCTGCTGGAATCTCGGATATGACTTATTATAACGATGAATTTTCGATCAAACTGGCACAGCCAAAATTCGACGGTCAGACCAGGGGGCTCTCCTCCTGAGACTGGTTAAATCAAAGGCAGACTAAAGTCGCATCTCGTATTAAACGAATATACGCGAAATTTTCCTCTTACATATGAACACCATCGCTCGATAACGACGTTCGCAAGGCATTTTCACGTACTTCCCAGACACTCAACCCTTTCGGTATGTTCCGATTACCCCTTTATAGTGTCGTTTATCGTAAACGATATAGTATCTACCCTAAAACAATTAAAATTTCCATCTACCAACGTTCTCCTGTCTGTTCGCACTAGGGGTATGGGAGATGACGCGACAATTCCACCATTTCCAAACTTCATCGCCAGACTGACGATGGGTCTAGGCAAATACCCAATTTAAACTTCTGTATCTCCAGTACATACGAACGAATATTCTTACGACTGCGTGCGTTTTGATGGAACGACGCCGTCGGAGTCGCGCTGCCATCGACGTACGTCGTTATTTACAGATAATAAATTCTAATGACCGAAGTCGTAACGGTTTTTTAAAAACATTTTCGCGTACAGATAATTCGTCGTGTATTGTACACGCGATGGTGGAGCGGCGTGGGTTACGCTATTCACCGAAAAGCCTCCCGGTGCATGCCGTTTAACTGGGCGATCGAGAGGGTGAATTTTCTGTAAACTTGCCAACCGCAATAATAAAGTGTATGCCATTGTAAACGGTTTATTCGTAGTATGTCGTAGGGACGTACACGGTACACGAGCGCACATACGTAACACAATGAAAACCTTAGGGGGGCCGGAGTACGAAGTTTATGTACGAGTAAAAGCTTTTTCTCTTTATACCCTTTAATAATGGCTGTTTAGAACTTTCAAAACAAACAACCGGAATTCGACTTCAATATTAATGCCGCGTGAAACGCGCGTCACCGCGGCGATTTTTTGCAACGGATCAAAGCCCGGTCTGAGGATTAACACGGGCGTCGGATCGAGCCCGCAGATAAATGTTGTTTAAACGAGATACGCTCGTTAATTATCCGCCAGCAGACCGCCAAGACGTACAACTTCATCGTAATCCGATTAACCTTAACGAAATTTCAAATCCTTTAACGTGAAATTGATACCTACTCGGCGTATTCCAATCTAAATGCAAAGCTGAATCAACTCCCGTTCGATACCACCTTCGTAGCCGAAGAAATACCGCGTCGACGACGCGAAAAGCGAAAAGTGCCTGGTCGAAAGTCGCCATAATATACGTGAATTCCCAAGGGTGACATCCGTACACATACCGGCTCGCACACGCTGGTCGAAGCCCTCTCTCAGTCTTTCACAAAGAGACCACCGTCTCCGGGGAATCGTTAACTAACGCAACGGAATGACGTGTTTTTCGCCCGACTCCGAAACACATTACGTTCGCTTTCTCGCCCAGCGAATATCGAATAAAACGCCGAGTCCGCGAACAGTCGCGTACCGCGGAAAAACGCATTAAAAAAAATGAACCCGCAATCTGTAAATTTCGTTTATACGCGACCCCACTTATTACCGGCGTAACGTTAAGTAACGATATGTCCTATACGCCGAATAAATAACACCTAGTTAAGCCCTCTCTGGTTGGCCACCCCGCCCTCACCCATATGCGGGCATTTATTAACCGCCTTTTGTCGTGACCATTTTCCTGCCGCCTTCGGCCACGACGTTTTCCCCGATTTATACGCCAATTCTTCCCCAGCCTTCGTTTACGTATACTACGCTATTTAATCCGTATACACCGGCAATATACATGAGGTATACTTTGCCACCATTATGGGGAAACGATTTTTAATTCTTTCGCATTCCCTTCGCCCCGTCTTCATCGTCTAGTCGCCAAGTAACGATGACCGATGAAATACCGGAGTTAAGTAAGCTTACAAATACCCGATTAAAAGTTCAACCCTTTTGATTTCTACCCTCAAGCCAGACCCCTGGAGGGATGAGTGATCATTTGTAAAAAAAAGAAATAATTGATTTTTAAGCCAGCGTAAAGTTTTACGAATTTCATTATTATTTCATATCGTTCAGAGGGGAGGGGGGGGGTGATCAAAGAATTTTATTCAATTTTTAATTTTTTCTGAGAGTTCTAAAACAATCAATCAGGCAAATACCCGACATTTAAAAAAATTATTTACTGTTTGGAATTAAATACTTGCATATTTATTTTTAGATTGTTCAAGTACCTCCTGGAGGCATCAAGCAATGTAAAATTATTTTGTCCAAGGAACCCTAAAATATGAAAATTGAATATCACTACAGAGATAGAATGTCCATCGAATACGGACACAAAACTTTGAATCTTTTTCATAATTTTCTTAACGCTTGTTGCAGTTTCAATTCCCAAAAAAATTATTTCACTTTTCAATAATTCGGAACATTATTTTTGAAAAATTTTTAACACCCTGCAAAAAGGTTTAGAATTTATTTCTTTTCAAACTGACTACTATTTTCAACTCAGTCAAGTCTTTTAGTTCACATGAGATCTAAAAGATCATCAAGAACTGAATAATAGTTATTTCTTCATTGAGAAAAAATAAAGGAAATTTTTTGATTTATTAATTAATATTTAAGGGTGCAACAATGATTATTATAAATTTATACTCTAATAAAAATAAACAACACAAAAATCTCCACTTGTAAAAGAACCTCGTGTAAAAGGCACCTAGGTAAATTACATGGTAATTTCCCATATTGAATCGAGTACAAGTAGCCTCGTGTAAAAGGCACTAGCCTCCACTGACTAGTATTGTTTATGTCTACGTAGTAGGGATACGCAACACATCTATAAATACTGGTGTGCTCACAGATGTTGTTGAATAACTCTCTCAGTGAACTTTAAGTTAATCTTGTGTTCTTCTTAAACTTTTAACTTATATTCAATACACATACGCTACTTTGAAAAATGTAATTCTAAAAATAGCGACGCAGGCTAACTATTGGGATTTAAAACTGAAGTGGTCAACATCTACTAGCTGTAAAAGAAAACACTGAAACAATGATAATGTAGATTTAATTATCATACTATAGTAATACGTAGTGTATTTATGTATTTGAGAAGGTTTATGGTGTTTGATATTTCTATTCCAGTTCATAAATGATTCTTATTACGTTAATAATTATTTTCCATATAGGTATTACATCAATATTAGATAATGGTGAATGCAGTATATATGCATTTTCAAGTTCAAATCTCTAAAGAAAATTATCAACCATAATCATCAATCTTATGCTGAATGTTAGATAAAAAGCTCTTTCAAGAGTAATGCTATCTGTTCGGTTCCACAGTGCTGTATAATCGGAATATTTCCTTTCATACAGATAACAAGTATACTTTCTCTTACAATTGCTCTACAAAGATCAAAAATGTTGGTTTAAGACGAATTATGTTATACCCACTCTGTTCAAGCTTGTGAAAGATATACGGATAACCACTTTAACATTATGAGATCACAAAAAGTGCTCAGCGAGCTTTATGATTTCTTCTAAATTTTAGTACAGTAATCTTGTTAATATAATAATTCAGTGGTTCTAAGATTCTAGAGTAATTGTAAGCTATTTAATTATAATGCACTTGAACTATGAATTTCTAAAATAATATTTTGAAGGCTGTTTTCGTTCAGAGACTTCAATTTTTCAGGATTTCCCAAAAAATAATTATCAAAAATGTATTCTTCAACGTGCAAAAATTTATAGCAAACCTAAATGCAAAATTCTTCCCTAAATGGATACTAAACTGAAAAAATACAGCCAAAAAATCAGTTTTACTATTTCTCGCGCCACTTAAACACTCAAACAAAGTCACTCGAGTTACTTAAACTCGAGTACTCCTCAAACAACGATACTACAGCGCAAAACTCGTTCGATATTCGAGATTGGTCGGCAGGAGGTATTTTTTTATTCGAGTAAAGTACGCCGAGAAGAAGAGAGGCCAATTAAAATTAATTCCCTTCGCGAGTATACACGACCGTGCGACTTAATTAGGATCTCCGAGAGCCATTTTTTCCACCACCGACCTCCCTCTTACAGTTAACTTCCGTCTCGAATCATAGAGCTTTTGCGAGTCCAGCACTGCAGCGATTACATCCCTTCATATTTCTCTATAAACCCCTCTGCCCAAATTGATTAGATACGCGCGTCAAGTTCACCTATATGTGCTCCATAATTATCATCGGACGTAGCGAAAAACGTGTTTTGTTTACTCGAAATTCTCGACCTATTAACCGAGGGATTCGGTACAATGTACGAGTCGAGGTTGATTAAATTTTTACATTATTTTCTTTGATCTACTCTCAACCAGCGACGAAGGAGCGAAACGCGTCGAGGTAAACTAATAAGTTATCTGGCCAAAGAAATCCACCCTTGTTTCATCATTTACGCTACGAATTTACCCTCGAGCCATGGCTAAAGGATCGGCATGACTCATCGACGCCTCCACCGGCAGCCTGTGTCGCCGAGAAAAATGGCTTCTCGTGTTAATTTCGCCATCAATTAAATTCCTCTATATTCGACACCATTGTAAAGTCTCAGATTAAAATGCCGTCTTTCAGATACGCGAAAAAAATCCCCAAATCCGCGAGCCCTTCGCGCGCCATTTTAATCCCGCTCTCAGCGTCGTAATTCCGTACAGCTCGGATTACTCGGGCGTACACGAAAACCTCGACGGTGACGATTTTTCATTACGACGAGGTTAAAATATTAAAAGATACTAAATCGTCGCGGTTTTTTGTTTCCTTATAAATTGTTTGGGATTTAGAAATTAAGCCTCAGCTTTCGTTCTCTTCGGCCTTGTAGCGTGGACGTACCAGTGAGAAAAAAAAATTGTAAACATTTTTCGAGATTTCGCCGGATTTACCTCGTACAAGAGAGGTGAAAAAAAACGGAATCGAGAAAAAACCGACGAGGACTGGGTGCGGAAAGCTCTCATAATACCTAGAGATTTTCCACCTTACATACCCGAATGCTAATAAATGCGTACTCCGTATAAGCCGAACGTTAAACGTAGAAAACCCCAGAGTCGCGAGTCTTTCGACTAAAACTCACGCAGCTCACTCTGAGCCTCTCCATTATGAAGCCAAATAAATCAATTACCATCGAAACGACACACGCTGATGTCCGTCGAAAACAAATACGCTAATCGTTCCTTCACCGTAGACTACCTTCGCGAAACCTATTAACTAAAAACTCTATCGAAATCAATCATTTTCGCCCACAGAGAAACTATCAAACCGTACGTCATATTTTGACGTCTCCAATGCGCGAGCAATCTTCAAAAGAGATCCAACCTATACGTCGTATACAACCCGCTCTCGACGATGTACCGGGCTACGTGTAATACTTTAAACACAAAACTTATCTGCATATAAATAGGAAATGTTTTCAAAAGCTTATACGATACGGATAGGTTATTCGGTATATACTTATAGACGATACCCCCTTCTCGGCGCTCGTTCGGAAATTGAAATTCCGCAAAACCTTTGAACTGCTGTTATTCGACTCTTCCGCCTCTATATGCGGAAACGATGAACGAGTAATAGAAGTCGGAGCCGACAAAAATATCAACTCGGGCGACTGCTGGTGTACGTACGAAATCATTAGTCAGGGATGAATAAGAAAATTCCGTTTCGAGATATGATACGAAGTAAGATATTAATATGGAATTATAGATAAATTTCCCAGCTTGAGTTATGATAAATGATGAAAAAAAGTGTAAGCAGTAATTTTTCGTTGCATTTCCCCAACATCCTGATCTCGTACTTTTTTGCTACTTTAGATTCTTTATAAGTACCGAAAGTTAACATAGCTCACTTTACACATTAATCACAAATCAACAGCTAATTAAATTTTCATAACAATAATTAAACAATTTTATTCTTGATTCAACAACAGGCATAGCATCAACATTTTTCAAGACTTCACCAATTTTTAGGCACGGCTACAGTCTCTCTTCAACCCATTTTGATGCTCTCGAACCAGAAGGCGATCATTTATTAATAACAACCTCGTCTCTTTTTTTGCTTCCCTTAACCCCACCCCCATCTACATTTTTTTGTCCAAATGAAAAACTGAAAAAAAAAGTCTGAACTTATTCCTACAAGGACTGTTCCAAAATTTTCAACCTTTTCTACACACATCTTCATCCGCTTTTTGACGATCGTAAAGAAATATATATATAGTTTTGTACATTATTGGACCTGAGATGGTCTTTTAAGTACAGTGTCGCACCCGAAGCTGACGTTCTTGCACCGTTACTGGCGATATAACGTTTTCTTATGGGAGTGCGGTAGAGTAATTGGCAACAATGTTTAGAGTATGTAGGTGAATTTTACATTGGGTGTAATAGTGTATATATTTCACTGGACTTGAATAGCATAAATAATTTTTTCTTCCTAGCACGCATTAGTGATCAAAAAAATGTTGCTAATATTTGATACTGCACATATACTTCGATAAAATTATCATTTGAGACTTCGAATAATTTTTACTGCATGCATATCAATTCGTATATTGTTGCGCCCAAACTGGTCTTTAACATACATTAATGCATTCTTATTAGGATGCAATAATGTAGGTGAGTGCAACAAATGCAATGATGTAGTAATTTAATGCAGAGAGGCACGAAGGTCCTTAATTCATGTTTCCTTCATCGTACTGAACAAGGTTTCCTAAAGAGATGGCAATTCATATCTAATATGTTCATGGATTCATTAAAATTGGTTAAAAATCACCGGTTATAAACAAATACTAGATTTTCCATACTCTGGTAAAAAAATACTGCATACTGGACATGACTGCAAAGTGCAAAATACCTGTAAGGCCGGTACAATACCTAAAAATTGGCAACACTGGTTGCTACCTACACAAACGTAAAGCGACTTGAACACCTCATATTTTCACAAAATCCACTTGAACTACGCAAATGTTCGCAAACAAAGCTGAATATGACTCAGTATCGAGTGCATGAGAAAACATATTCTTTACGAGCAAAGGTTGCAAACATTCGAATTCCAACGAATTGGCGAAAACACCGTATCATACTGAAATCCAACCATTACATGAAATTCAGTCGTGTTCAAGAAGCATCACACTCGATCTTCGTTTCATCATTGGCTACTTGCGATTATTTTGGATACGTGTAACTTGAAACAATTAAATTCTAACAACATCTAAATGACTCCTATTCTTTGGCTTTTTTGTCTCGCCGTACTATGGACCGGAGCCGTGAATACGCAAGTGGATGCAGGTACATAAGCTCATGGCTAATTCGATTTATATTAATAATAATCAGCGAATGTATTCTCTTACTTTTCAGTGCAACCTCTGGTGATGGCGGTTTATATTCAACAATACAAACCCGAAAAAGTAGCTCGTATGAATCCAAAAGCAAAACCTTATTTTATCAGGAGAGTAGTTTTAACAGATGCCGAAAAGGAAAATATCGACAATTTGAAACTGCCACTCGGTGACACTGAACCCACGTACATTGCGTTACTTTGCGGAGATAGTAAGAAAGATTCCGAAGAACACAAGTTTACTGTGAAGCAAGTGGTAGACAAAATTGACTTGATAGACAGAAATACAAGATGTGAATATTATGTACAACCTTACATGAGAGATGCAACAAATAAACTTACAGGAGAACAATTCTTAACTTTCGGTTTTGTGGTAAGTATCCATCAATTTTGTATAGCATTAACGTTTGATATCAACATACAAATTTCTCATTAAACAATTTTACAGTTTAATGTAAAGGCAGATTTAATGGATGAAAAGGTAATAAAAACTAGCTATTTTTTTACATTAGAAATTTGTTCAGTTTAAAAATTATATCAAATAGAAATAATCTTATGCATAACTCACAACGTAATAATCATCCATAAGCAGAGGCGTAAGTAAGGGGAGGGAGCTTCCCCCCAGATGTTTTGAAAAGTTGGGAAATTTATAATTGTTGAACGCTAAAATTGGGAACTTGAATTTTTTGTAGAAGTAAATATTTTATTAAAATATAATTGAAAAAAACATTTATTTTTAAATTATAACTTGACAACTATTTTAATATAAATGTAATTATCGCGACCGGTTTCGGCATCTACCGCCGTATTCAAGCGAATAATGATAACTACATGACAAGTTCGACCGAACAATTGACGGAACTATAATGTATTCCTTTGGGAAAATAAGCACTCGAATTCATTCAGTTGGTGCCAGCTTATATCATGTATAGCGCACAACAGACTATTCGCGATAACCGAAAAAATTTCCAACTTCGCGAATCACGACGAACGGTTGAAGTGCAGTTGTATGTATTAAATCATGCTTAGGTTCCGTTCTCCAGGTGCACGGATAGGCAGACACATAGACAAACAGACAAACAGATCACAACATGTAAATTAATATAATCGATTAATCGAAGTTCGATTATTCCAATACCCGATTAATCGGATTTAGATTAATGAAATAATCGATTATTAATCGATTTTTTTGATATTGTCTAATGTCTATACTCTGTAGTTACAACGTTAACGGAACACGAGTGAATTAAAGATAAAATAAAAATTCAAATTTTTCTATCGATTTTTTTCAATCTCTTGAAATTTTGCCTCGATATTTTTTACAATCCAAAAATTTTTTATCACATTTTTATACCTATTTCGAATTTTTTTATCGATTTTTTAGCATTAGAAATTTTTTGCATCCAAAATTATTTCAAATGATTTTTTAATTTTACACTTAATCTAATTTTTTTCAACCTAGAAATTTTTTCTTCAATTATTTGCCAACTTTGGAATTTTTTTCAATAAAATTGTGGCGTTAAAAAATGTTTCCAAAGTTAAAATGAATATTGACTTTTTGAAATAAAAAAATAAATATAATTGAAAATAATGTTGAAAAAAGCATTCAAATTTGAAACAAAATTACAAACATTTTTGGTTGAAAAAATACTGAGAAAAATTTTTGGTTCGAAATAAATTTTGAGAAAAAATTAAATAGAAATTTCCTTACACTAATTTAACTTATGTTCCGTGCCTCTGGCCTTTGTAGCAGTGCATGGCACGTAAATGAAGATTAAGTAAGTAAAAATTTTGAGAAAATCAGAAAAAAGATATGAGTTGAAAAAAATCGTGGAGATTTAAAAAAATTTGGAGAAAATTTGGAGTTGGGAAAAATATTCAGAATTTGAAAAATTCCGAACTTCATTTTTTTATGCTGTGTTCAATTAAGTATAATATAAAGAAAATTTTTTTGAATTAATTACCAAAATAAAATAATTTATTCAAATTAATAAAACAAAATCATTTATTCAAAAATGACAGTATTTATATCAAGTGGCAATTCTTATTTAAAAAACAAGCATATTTAAGGTACGCGAAGAGAGATGATTTCATTGTATTATAAAAATGTCTTCACAAAATGATTATTTTTCTATAAAAAGTTTTTTTTTCAGAAATATAGAAGCATTATTGAAAAAAAAAAAAACAAACTTAAAAACTGAAAATTGGCTGATTAATCGATTACTTATTTCATAAAATAATCAATTACTTCTATAATGATTAAACGATTTTTCTGATTATTTTTACCCATTAATCGACATTTTCGATTAATCGATTATCAATCGTCCAACGCTATAAATTAAAATTAGGTCGCTGCCATTGCTCACTAAGCCAACAATCCACCGATTTTTTTCTGTGCACTGTATAATGTATACCTGCTATATGTCTGTACTTTTTATTACCTCAAGTTGAATTTTAAAACAAATATCGATATAGCCTAAATAGGCAACTTTGAGATAATGTAACGATCCTTTTTGAAAATGAATATCTAATGAGAATCACGGGCATTTTGTGTGGATATGAACCACGTTTGATTCAGTACTATATGTAGGAGATTCAGTTGGGGTAAATTATGTGAAATAAGTACAAAAAAAAAACAAGTGGAATATTTTTTTTTAATAAAAATTAATAATTTTTTTTTATGTATTTAACTTATTATAATACTTCAAAATAATTTTTTTTAATTTATTTATATTTTTATTTAATCTATTCATTAAATTATTAATTTATATATGTAAGCAGAAAACGTTTTTAGCTTCTCTCCCCTTTCCGCCCTTCTTCATCGAAATACAATCATAGAATTGTTGCTAACAAGATAAAGGTGAGAGCATCCAGAGTGTTTAGAAAACTGACTTCCCACAAATCTCATAAATGTAAAAATAGGCAAAATGGAGAGCAAACAGTATTCTCAAATCCAATACAAGATTTCAAACCATTTTGAACGAGAATTTTTAAATTCATCACGAAATGAACGTTGTAACCATGAAAAATGACCAAAATTGTAAAAAAATTACATGAAATTGAAATAAAATCCATTTCTACAGAGTTCTAGTATAAACAATTACATATTTGAAATTGGCTGTTTCTCTTCCTTAAAACCACTTCCCTCCTTCCCTACATTTATTTTTCCTCATTTTCTCCGTACCTTTGGCTTTTGTTGCATTACATGGTACGTTAATGAAGAAAAGTAAAGTGAAGAAGTGGCTCTCATTCATGATTACGGTGAGTTTCTCTGGTCGCAACTCAGTCCAACAAAACAAATTTTTAAGCTCCATCTCACCATTAAGAGAGATGAAAAATTTGAAACAGTCTTTTTTGGTTTGCCGCACATCGTACCTACACTTTCCCAGCTCATAAAAAACTTAATATCAAATTTATGGTCATGATACGTTACATCACTAATTTTTTACGTTGAATTATAGGACAGCAACCCCACCAGAGAATATTTAAAATTAGAATACGACTTTGACTTCAACATACCAGCAACAATAAATCACACGGTAGTAGCTCACATGCACTCCATCACATATGAAAAAGAATGTGAAAACATATATATACCAAACAAAAGTGTAGATGGAGAGAAAAGAACTTATGAAGATTTAGTTGCTACATTTGCATCAAAGCAAGCCCCTGATAATCACCAATGGCGACAGTTGGTACCGATGCAAGATTTCAAGGGTATATACTAGGGTGGGCCGAATTTTGGTTTTTTTCGGAAAGTAAGGAGCCTTAGTGAAAAATTGTTGTGAAATGACCTCAAAAAGATGTCATAAAAATTTCAGCCCTAAAGTTCAATTTTTACTATTGCCAAAATGGGCCCAAAGTTTTGAACTTTTTTGAAAATCGAAAAATTTAAAAATTTCGTAATTTGCACTATTAATAAGCTGAAATATTTTTTAATGGGTAAAAAATATGAAAAAAAAAATTTGACGACCATATTTAGCATTGCAGTGGTTCCCAACCAGTTTCCAGTATCACTGAAATAATGCGAAAATCGTTTGATATTGGTGCAATTATGGAGTTATGTATAACATTAGGTATCCTAACATAAACGAGTAATTACATTACTTATATTAAAATTCTTATAGCTATATGAGCAGCACTTAGCTGTAACCCATAACTTACCGCGCGGAGGTAGCTGCGCTCGAGTTTCTCCAGATCAGCTGGACAGACTCGGATCCAGCTGGCGAGTCATTGAGAAAATCTCGGTGGGCCGCGAAGTATTTGGGCCGACTGAGGTAAAAATTGGGCCACTTCAATTTTTAAACTTTAAATTATGAATCCATAATTTGAAAAATGAGAGAAAAAATTGGGCCGATTAATATTAAATGGGCCATTAAAAATGGGATTTTTCGGTGGGCCGTTAAATTTTCCTATTTCTGGATACAGCCCTGTAGCTGGGTAAAAGTTAATACCGTTATTCAAGTATATGTGCCAGGGTAGTTTCGAATAAAAAAATTCAGCAAATGTACCTATGGCCCCAAACATTTTTTAAATTGATCCAGTTGCTGAAAACGCCAGATGAATTTAAAAGAATAATAACACCCATAATTCAACGAACCGGCTGTTTCGCGAATTCGGAAAATATATTCATCGCAATGATAGAAGATGATGACGCAAACATAAGAAACCTTGGCTGGAAAAGAATTTTGAATTCTTACCCAAAAAAATACAAAAAGCGCGAATTCTTTCTCCGAACTTTGAATTTTTACGCAAAGCATTACTCAGATTTGATTACCTGGGACTCCACAAATGTATCGTTTCCTCCCCTTTTACATATTCTCTCGAAAAAAGATTTCATGAAGCTAGCTCGAGAAAATGCGAAATTTGAAGTAGAAAATTACCCTTGTCATACCCAAAATGTGGAAAGACTTACACGATAGGTATCAAATGCATCTGCAGCTGTTCGTGGAGAGGCGCGAAGACACGGTTTTATTGAAGTTCGTCTGAAGTCGCGTAAGGTAATGAAATTTGCCCCTCTTAGAACCCCATTGTTAGAATTCTTGTTCAAATTACTTATCTGGGCATTAAATTTTATAAGAGATGCCAACTTTTAAGTCCAAAAAAGATTACAAAATTTAATTGTGCTTGTTATTTCGTAAGTATAAACTTTTACCCAGCTGGTCTGCAGGAACTCGAGCGCAGCCACCTCCGCGCGGTAAGTTATGGGTTACAGCTAAGTGCTGCTCATATAGCTATAAGAATTTTAATATAAGTAATGTAATTACTCGTTTATGTTAGGATACCTAATGTTATACATAACTCCATAATTGCACCAATATCAAACGATTTTCGCATTATTTCAGTGATACTGGAAACTGGTTGGGAACCACTGCAATGCTAAATATGGTCGTCAAATTTTTTTTTCATATTTTTTACCCATTAAAAAATATTTCAGCTTATTAATAGTGCAAATTACGAAATTTTTAAATTTTTCGATTTTCAAAAAAGTTCAAAACTTTGGGCCCATTTTGGCAATAGTAAAAATTGAACTTTAGGGCTGAAATTTTTATGACATCTTTTTGAGGTCATTTCACAACAATTTTTCACTAAGGCTCCTTACTTTCCGAAAAAAACCAAAATTCGGCCACCCTAGTATATACACAACGCAAGTGACCTGTATTTATCTGAATTACTTACAGTTACATGAAAAAACCATCAGTTCCTTAGAAGACATAGAAATTTCTATACGAATGGTCGCTGATGTAAGTTTATTTATGCTTTATATAAACTTCAGCCTACACTAAAATTTCAGTCAACCGAAGTATTAATTATTGAATAACTTATAGGTTATAAATGAAGTTAGGGTCCTCACCAAAACATATTATCCAAGAGAAAAATACCGTTCATTTCGGATGAATGACGTAAATATAAATACAACTCCCACCATAGTGTGGAAGAAAATCAGCTATTTTCAGGATGGCAAAGAGTACGCTATTGCGGCGATCATTCATAACAAAGAAACTGAAAGGATTTGCAATGAGAAAATTTCGTGGGGTTGGCCGGATGGCAACAAAAATGAAAGCGAAATCGGAATTGGAGTAATGTACTACTGTTCAATAAATAAAGACCTGATTCATAAATTAAAGGTCAATATGTTTCCTCCTTCACCTTTTGACTTACGTGAAGTTCCGTACCAAGATGAGAAAATTGACGTTTTAGAAAGAATTTTAAATATTTCTTCTTCATTAAAAACTGAGACAGAGTCGAAGAGAAATCGAATATCCAACTGGCTTTCATGGATAAAACAGCGTCTCTCCTCTCAATAAAATACAAAGATAAGTAGGACGACCTTAAAGTTAAAATCATAACTGAACCTAATCGAGTTCTATTTTAATTTTTTGAAAGTGAGTGCGAATTAATATCATCACTTGACATTCAATTTAAACATAAATTTGTTTCATACTGAGTATTACTCATTCTTACAACTCTGTTATATTTATTTTTGCATTAGAAAAATAAAAGAAATAAAACCATTAGTTTCTTATTTAGGATGAAAAATTTCAGAGCTTTGGACATAAGGGTGGGTCGAATTTCGTTTTTATTTATTTGTTTTTATTTTATAAAAGTGAAGGAGACTGTGTCACGGTATTTGCTAAATGATGACAATAGAACTGTGGAAATTTTGAAAATTTTATAACGCATCGTTTCCATATTGTTGCAGGGGTGTCTAAAACTTGAGTACATGACCCGAAATTTTCAAGATGTTATTTTCAGGTCATTTAGCGAGCATTGTGGACCCCCTCCCTCCCTCCACTCAATGAAAACCTCAAAATTCCGCTTGCTCAATGGGTACAGCTTAATAAATTTATTCGGGAAATACCTTTTACCCCTCATTATCTCCTCCCAAATAACGCCTCTGAAACTTTACCATCAACGCCGACGTTCAATTAGTATCACGTTAGATATGACTATTATAAGTTTTAAAAGTTTTTATTTTTTCAGATATTATAGGTTTATGTTTATTTTGTTAAGTAAATTATTTTTAAGGTTTATCATTAGTTTCTGCGTGATCACGCTGTAAATAGATTCACTATCCATATATTTTATGCATTTCGTTTAGTTAATGTAACATGTTTTATTATAAAAATTTAATATGTATTGTATTTAATCAATATTTTCATTTTTTATCAATTCATTTATTTCATTTGTAATATTTGATTTCTTTATTATATTACTATTGAATTTAGTGAGTAGATTTTATTGATTCGTTTAATTTTACTCATTAATATTAATCCTTTCCTTTTTTTATTTATCAACTTTCTCTACTCTTCATCTATACATCTATCTATCTATCTCTATCCATCGATAAACCGATACACATATAGGAAACGAGTAGGCTTGCTTTTACCTTCGTCCAGATATTTTGTACAACTATTCGACGATTTTAGCTGAAATTTCTAATTCTAGTTCTAATTACCGCATAGATGGTTCTTTGAACGAATTCGAAATCCAAACCTCAAAATAGTGGGGGTGGGCGTCTGGAGGAGCAAAATTTCAAACTACGAGATTCCATTTTTTTGTAAACATTATTGAATTCTTTGATAGTAAATACATCATTTTGTATTTCATCCCCTTTCTCCGCAATGGCACTTTTACGCCTCAAATTTAATGGCAAAGTAGCGTAAAAATGTTAAAAAATCAATAAATTTCATTTTTCACAAAATATAAACAATACGCCTTTTCATCCACGCCTCTTACATATTCGCGTGATTTTCAAATTTTTCCATCAAAGCTGGGAAAGGGGGTAAAAGAGAACAAATTTTAGTATTTTCTGTTCATGATAATTCAAACTTTTTTCGGTTGTCGGCGCATTTGAAATTTCAATTCAAAATAAGTGAAAATTTACAAAAAGTCGACCTAAAATAAAGAAGTCAATTGCAAATTGATTAGAAAAAAAATGTACCGAAATGACTCCTATCACTTGGCTCTCTTGTCTCGCTGCATTATGGACCACAGGTGTGGATACTCAATTGAATGCACGTGCACGTTCACTGCTTATTCAAATTTTTAAATTTATTATTTCATTTTCAAACGAACATTTAGATATAATTAATGAGTGCGCACAGTAACGAATCAGTCTGGCTTTTTGAACTCAAAATACCTACATCGAAGAAAAGTTATATACCATTCTACAAATATGATAAGAAAGTGAAAATTTTGATTTTTTCTTAGATCGCGCATCAGATTTTCACAATCCGTTCATTTTCGTTGAAATTTTGGCTTCTAGTCGAAGTCAATGGAAAAAAAATTCTCAAGCCAAATTGAAATCCCAAACGCCAAAATGAGGGGAGGATGAGAAGCCAAATTTTTTCTAGAGCTTTTATCATCTCAAAAATTGTTTATTCATGTCATTAACGTATTTCAGAATGGCAAACAATTTTTTTACGTTATTACTCCCACCATTTCAATAACTACTCTTACTCTTCAAATTTGACGATAAAGTAGCCCAAAAAAGTTGAAAATCTACAAAATCAACTTTTACCAGAAATGAAAAAATTGAATTACATATTACGACTTCGTTTTTCGATACTTTTCCACCAAAATTTTTTCTATCTCCTTCTAAATCATTTAAATGGTTTGGGGCTCGTTATGTGGATGCATAATTTTATGCTCAATTTAATGACGGAATTAAAATTTTAATTGGAGATGGCAAAACGTTTCTGAACTGAAATTTTTGATCTTTTTGTGAGTAATGTAAAAAGGTTGGGGGTGGGGAATGATGGGAAATAAGCACAAAAAACATGTGGAAAAATTGGCTTATTTTCACCTCTTAAAAATACAGAAACGGGATGTAGTGAGCACACTGCATCAAATTAGATAAGCTAGTTAGAGTAACACATAAAGAGTGTGAAATGTACTCACGTAACTGTGAGATTAATATTATACAATACTTGACCGACCGTTTTGTGTACTCGGTATATGATTAGATCGTGTTTTCGAGACTTACCTGTAACAAAGAAATAGACACACGTTTAAAGAATTGAATAAATAATAACATTATGTAGTTCAGTAAATCTTCTTAGCGCAATAATTAGGTTCTAATTTTTCATTTTGGAAAAAAAAAATTCAACGATAATTCGATCGCAGTTAAGTAGATGTTGAAGGATAACATATATATATATTTTTCAATTTCATTAATTTTGCCTCACTGCTTAGTTTTTGAATTCTTTTCACTCCAGCAATATATTTTTTTTTATACTTTTTGATTTATCTAATTCATTTTTTTTCATTTGAGTCGAATGAAAAATTCAAAAAAGCAAATTGTTCGACTACTACGTATAACATAGAATTAAGAATACCTTCCTAGTCGAGAAATGTTTCTAATAAGAAAAAGTCTTCACTTTTTCAAAGGTTTAATTTGCTAGCGCTTCCGCGCACCAAGCAAGTGAAAAATGCATAGCAATCGGGTCGTTGTAAATTTCACGCTCTACAACTCTGGTTCACATACATAATATTTTCACAAAAGCTCGTACTTTCCAGAAAAAATGAAAGCAAAACTAAAAGTCCAAAAATTTGTACATTTTGTCGACTCAACGTACTATTTTTTCCTTCTATGGCAGCTGCAGGAAAAGTAGATGGATTAACTCAAAATTTCGAGAAAAGCTAGTGAGGGTAAAACCCGAGAGCTGATAAGCTTTTCAAGTCGATATCTTTGGTGAAAGTTGAGCTTTTCAACATTAAGTTTTTGTGATTTTTTACGATTAAGCAGGCAGATCGCCGCAACGCCGATTAATTTTATACGCCACGCCAACCGCGTTCGCTGTATCGCGCGTTACAACTACGACACAGTAATCGCAACAGCTGAGTAAATATCGTTTCACACGAGCATACGCAGTATACGCTCGAGTTTCGACGAATTCGCGAAAACACCGTATTACAATGAGATCAGACCATTATATGAATTCATATCGTGTTCACGAAACTATTACCCTTGATCTTCCTTTATACCATTAGGCCAGTAAAATTAGGTCATAATACAAGTGTTGGAAAAACTCCCACCAAAGCGATTTTCGGTACAAGCGCCATTATCATCGTTTCCATCAACATGCTAGAAGTACCAAGAATCGCAAGGAAGCAGACCGCTCTAGGGAGGTTAAAACCCTCAAAATACAGTTTTTGGCATTTATCTGCAGGAATAACGAGTTTACACCAAATACACATAATTCTATACAAAACTGTTCTACGCTAAAATCCATTTTCTACTCCCGGGTCCCTCGAAGGACTCAAATTTAATTTTTTTTTTTACGAAAAAATAGTTCAGTTGACGAAATGAATCCGGTTAGTAAGCCCTGAAGGAGGACGTATGGGCGAATATCATGAATTAGATGCTACGAAGCGTCCCATCACTTTGATTTCACGGAGTGCTATGGGTTCATTTCAGAGATGGTCAAGATCATAAAAACGTTATGCAATGGGAATATCTAGAGATATGAGATCATATGCAAATTCAGAAGTCAAAACTTAATGTACAGTTTATATTACATATACCTCCGTATAGTAGTAGGCACAAAGGCATGAAAATTCACTTTTTCTTTTTCGAAATGAAAACATCACATTGAAAATGCGAACGTAAGAAAAATTCACAAATTCAAGGCAACGCGAACACCTCCCAATTCCCATATATATATTTATACATTTTGCCTAAACTACGCAAAATCACGTAAACATCGTTGACTATGACTCAGTACATCGAACGGCTGAGTAAATATCGTTTCCTACGAGCAAATGTCGTAAACGCTCGAGCTTCAAAAAATACGCGAAAACATCGTATTTTACTGAAATTCAGCCATTATATGAATTGCAGTCATGTTCAGCAACCACTACACTCCATCTTCCTTTTATTCAAACAATGATATTCAATGAAGAAAAGATTGAGATTATTAGAGATTTTTCAAATTAGCCAATTTTTAAAAAAGCTGAAAAACTTCCTTTCACATGGAATGTATTCGACTCGTATGAAGACCACTTATCAGTTAACGAAAAGTTCTAAACGGGCGAAATTTTTAATTTGTAAATCGCTGCGAACCCATCTTATTGAAATTTTTGCATAACTATAGTGTTATATTCTGTAAATCACCGATTGATTGAAAAGTAGAAAATAAAATAAAATAACAGGGGAAATAAAATTTGGAATTTTCTTCATAGCCGTCCATTTGCACAAATCTGAAAGGAAACAGTAGTACAGGGAAATAAGCTCATTTTTTGACCAAACCTGGCAAAAAATTGTTGTGAGCTGAATTTCACATTATATGTGCAGAATGGTGTCCTTAACAAGGTATAAAAAGTTGTCAACCCTAGGGGGTGAGCTAAACCCAAGAAGGGGCTAAAACCCCGCAAAAAACAGTTTTTCGACTGTTTTTTGCTAATATCTTCGAAAATAAGGGTTCTACGTCAAAATAAGTTATATCAAAAAATGTTCCCATTAAATTTCCTACCGAATGAGTGGGACAGTTTTCTCATAAAGTCATTAGTAAGCCCAAAATGGAGAGTTCAAAATATACCAATTTTTATAATTCTCGTTCGATAATCAATTCTTTGTTTATATCTTCTATACGGTGCGACCTACGCAAAAATTGTTAATATTGAAAAATATTCCCCGTTCAATTTTCTATAAAGTACATGAAAAACTTTTCGCAAAAAGTCATAAAGTGCCCAAAATACATTAATTTTGGAAAAATTTATTCATATGTGTTCGTATCTATTATCAAGTGACCTATGTAGGTGATAAAGATGAACAAATAATTTTTACTGATGATTTCCCGTCCCCTTCCTTCTCCCTTCTTTTGAAATCCTTCTCCAGATTTACATTATAGAACAAAAAAATTACAGATATACTTTGAAATATTTGTTTCAACTCGGTTCGGGATCATCTATTCCCTCTTCATCATTCATTTCCACCTCCATACTATTCGTGCAATCAGCTCCACAACAATGACCACACAGCTTCAAACATTTCAGCCTTGGAATAAGAGAAAATTAGGTCGTGCAAAATGTTTTTGCAATGCTAACTTGAAAGTTATTAGCTTTTAACCTGTTTTCCTGCATGTGTAAGTAAAATAGCCTTTCTAATAGCAACAATATCTCGTTCTTGCACGGTTGCAACAGCTGCTCCATCGGATAACGAACTGTTGCAAATGCTATTAGCTACTCGTAAAGGAAAATTCTATGGATAAACTCGAATATGAATAAATTTTTACAAAATTAATGTATTTTAGGCCCCCCATTTTGGGCACTTTATGACTTTTTGCGAAAAGTTTTTCATGTACTTCATAGAAAATTGAACGGGGAATATTTTTCAATATGAACAATTTTTGCGTAGGTCGCACCGTATAGAAGATATAAACAAAGAATTGATTTTCGAATGAGAATTATAAAAATTGGTATATTTTGACCTCTCCATTTTGGGCTTAATCATGACTTTATGAGAAAACTGTCTCACACATTCGGTAGGAAATTTAATGGGGAACATTTTTTGATATAACTTATTTTGACGCAGAACTCTTTTTTTTCGAAGATATTAGCCAAAAAACAGTTGAAAAACTGCTTTTTGCGGGGTTTTAGCCACCTCTTGGAGTTAGCTCACCCCCTGAGGGGTGACAACTTTAAATACCTTGTTAAGGACACCATTCTGCACATATAATGTGAAATTCAGCTCACTACCACTTTTTTCCAGGTTCAATCCTTATTTCCCTGTACTACCGTGCAAAATAGACACGAAGGTACAGAAAGAGGTTTCGTCAATGACAAAATTTAAAGATTTCTGAATTTCTTTAGGAAATGTTGACCCTCAAACAGTAAATTAAGGCTTACTCTAATAAAGATCGAGGTCATGACAAGAAAAAACTATCCCATATTGTAGGATAAGCCAATCTAAGAAATAAAGCAATTTTCAAATTTACATGCCAATTAGACAAAATTCATCCACTCTTCGTTGAAAGTAGTTTTTAAAATTCCAACCAAATTGAACTAGTAATTCTGAAGATCTTGAAAGCCGATCAAAAAATCAAACATCCCAGTTCTGTTTAATATGCAAAAAAGCTCTGTCGCGAACCTTTGTTTTAGAAAGCTTTACATTTCGCTCGCTTCCGAGCACCAAGTAAGAGAAAAATACATAGCAGTCGGGTCGTTGTGAATTTCACGCTCTACAACTCTGGTTCACATACATAATATTTTCACAAAAGCTCGTAATTTCCAGAAAAAATGAAAGCAAAACTAAAAGTCCAAAAATTTGTACATTTTGTCGACTCAACGTACTATTTTTTCCTTCTATGGCAGCTGCAGTAAAAGTAGATGGATTAACTCAAAATTTCGAGAAAAGCTAGTGAGGGTAAAACCCGAGAGCTGATAAGCTTTTCAAGTCGATATCTTTGGTGAAAGTTGAGCTTTTCAAAATTAAGTTTTTGTGACTTTTTACGATTAAGCAGGCAGATCGCCGCAACGCCGATTAATTTTATACGCCACGCCAACCGCGTTCGCTGTATCGCGCGTTACAACTACGACACAGTAATCGCAACAGCTGAGTAAATATCGTTTCACACGAGCATACGCAGTATACGCTCGAGTTTCGACGAATTCGCGAAAACACCGTATTACAATGAGATCAGACCATTATATGAATTCATATCGTGTTCACGAAACTATTACCCTTGATCTTCCTTTATACCATTAGGCCAGTAAAATTAGGTCATAATACAAGTGTTGGAAAAACTCCCACCAAAGCGATTTTCGGTACAAGCGCCATTCTCATCGCTTCCATCAACATGCTAGAAGTACCAAGAATCACAAGGAAGCAGACCGCTCTAGGGAGGTTAAAACCCTCAAAATACAGTTTTTGGCATTTATCTGCAGGAATAACGAGTTTATACCAAATACACATAATTCTATACAAAACTGTTCTACGCTAAAATCCATTTTCTACTGCCGGGTCCCTCGAAGGACTCAAATTTAATTTTTTTTTTTACGAAAAATAGTTCAGTTGACGAAATGAATCCGGTTAGTAAGCCCTGAAGGAGGACGTATGGGCGAATATCATGAATTAGATGCTACGAAGCGTCCCATCACTTTTGATTTCACGTAGTGCTATGGGTTCATTTCAGAGATGGTCGAGATCATAAAAACGTGATGCAATGGGAATATCTAGAGATATGAGATCTATATGCAAATTCAGAAGTCAAAACTTAATGTACAGTTTATATTACATATGTACAATGTTTCTGATTCTATCCCTTGCTTATAGAGATAAGAGTCTGTCCGTTATTAATTTGAAAATTTAAGAATTGACATTTTACATATCTACAACATTTTAGAAGAAGGGTGACGATAGAGTATAGTCTTAGATGTTATTAGTTTTTGTGCGATCGAATGTGAATTTGCGTAAAATGACTAGAATTAAAATCTTTGGATTGTAACACAATAGGAGACTCAAAAGACGTCGGTAGTTATACAGGAGTTTTATAAGTAAATTAAAGTCATCAAACCTTTTATTAAATTTTAATTATATTTTTATAAATTTATTAACATTTTTTAGAATATTAATTTTTAGTTCAATAAATTTTTAAAATTATGATATTAAATCTATAATTGCTTTTTCTTCAATTATTTATAAAAATATAATTAATTTTGTTTTAATTTTAAATTAATAAATAAGTTCAAGTATTTTAATTTATTTAATATATTTTTTTTATACTTTTTAACATTAAGAATTAATGAAAGTTTGTGTTCGCATTATATTTTATTAAAATTCATTTTTTAGCGAAGGGAATTTAGCATCTTGTTTGCCTGGATTTCAATGAGTCGCACAGTATATGTAACATACCTACCGCACTCGGCTGCATGTTGCAATTAAAATAATTTATAAGTTGTGATTTTATTAGAAATTAATCAAATGTAGGTAGACTGAATATTGCGTATTTATTTTTGCCTTAGCATTTTGTCTCAATGTTCATTATTTTCTAATAAATAAAAATGTATTTTAAAAGTTGAATTTCATTGCTGAATTTAATGGAACATCTGCCCAAAACAGAAATTACCATTGGAAAAATTCAAAAAATTAATTCTTGCTCAATTTCACATTTTTCACATTCTTTTAAAAAACGAGCATTTAAAATTCAATGTTTCGAAATGCTCCATCCTCAACTAACGATAATTCACCCAAGTATGGAAAAGAAATGAAATTGTACATCTATAAATATATAAGTGATTTACTTCTTGAGCGTTTCAAGGTGTTGAGGTGACTCGGTTTGTTTTTGTGCCAGACCATTATTATTATTGAAAAGATTAAATAGTTGTGAAGGGTCATTTTGGAGGAAAATACATAGCAAATGAATACAAGAAAAACACCTTTCTCAGGTAAATTCAGTTTGTTGGGAAAAATAGATACGCTTCCGGCAAGACTCTGCCATTCGGTTGAGTCAGCTGGACCAAGGCGTATGCGCGCGATTCCAGGAGAGAGTTGCGATAACAAATCTCTATTTCTAAGTTGTATTGGCTAGATACGTTTTTCATTCGTACATTTGATGTCATACTTGTGTAACTGTTTTATTAAACAAAAATTTCAATAAAGAGCATAAGCTCCCCATGTGCGTTTGATTTATTATTAAATTCGATAACTCTGGAATTAAAGTTCGCATGGTGGAGGCGCCGGGTAGTACCTAATTACAAATTTACCAGGAAAGTAAATTGTGTTTATTTTTCGTACATTAATTAGCAGCGAAGAAAAATCGTAAGTGTTATTTCAAACATAATTATTGAATATGCATTTGTGGTTCAAATGAACACTTATTGCAGAGTAGATTAATTGCATGTATCGGCATATTTAAGCCTATTGATCTATTGCTTTTGACATTAGATGTATAGTGTAGGGTGCATCATTTGAATCGAATTGCTAATACATAGTTAAATAGGTATTAGAACGAAAAGTAAATACCATACGTGTATGAGTGAGATATACAGAGCTATTAATTTTTCTCCGTTAAATTCCAGGATGATCGCAAATCTGTAACACTTCTAAAAATACAATACGACTTTACCCGCAACGTACCCAAATCAATAACGCATACGGTAGTAGCTCAAATGCATTCAAACGAATACAATGAAGAATGTGAAAGTATAAATGTACTAAAGGATCAAGTAAAAGAAGATACTACATCTTATGAAGATTTAGTTGCCAAATTTAAATCCCAACAAGCCCATTCTGATCACCAATGGCGACAGTTAGTACCGAAGCAAGATTTCAAAGGTATATTCACAACTCAGGCGGCTTGTATATACCTTAATTTCGTTCTGTTGCATAAAAAGGCTATCAACAGCTTAAACGGGATAGAAATTTTCATACGAAAAATCGCCGATGTAAGTTCACTCTCGCTTTATAAAATTTTCAGCCAACATTACAGGTTATAAATGAAGTTCATGTTGACAGCGGAACATATTTCCACACAGAAGACAATTCTTTAGTAGGAACTGACCAAATTGGAAATGCAATTCCCACCATAGTGTGGAAGAAAATCACCCTTAATGAGCTATTCAAGAAATCAGCTTTTCTGGCGGTCATTCATAACGAAGAAGCTGAACGGATTTGTAAGCATGAGAAAAGTATAGAAAACTTGGGGTTACCTGCGCACAACACGGATAAGAAAATTGAAATTAGCGATATGTACTATTGTTTTATTAATGCAGAAATAAAAAACAAATTAAAGCTTAGCAGTGAGCATGTGTTCAATCTTGACTCAACCAATCTCCAAGTCATGAACCACACCTAGTGCAGAAACTCAATGTTTACTTTAATTTCAATTTCCATTGCTGTTTGCGAATTCATTTACATAATTAAATCAAATGAACAGTAAAATAATTTTATTCTTTAATATCAAGTGAAAGTAATTAATCATTTAAAATGGTATTTAAAAAAATTAATAATGAAGCAGATGGTTCTTCTTACTTTATTCATATCTTTAGCTATCCCGAGTTACATTTTATTTTGTTTATTATTATTATTATTTTTTTTTTTAATTTTTTTTTTTGTTTTCTCCTTTGTGCTTTGTTTCGCTTTACATTACTTTTTATATATTATTTTTCTCGGTAGTAGTAGTAATCCTCCACTTCATCGTGCGAAAATTGCAATAGGGTAACAGTATCATAATTTTACTAGTGTACAAGTTCTTTTTATTTTTGATATAAGTTTTTTTTTAATCTAATTTATTTTTTAAATATTAAATTTAATTTTTTTTTTAATTTATTAATAAACTTTAATATTATTTTTTTATGATTTATTAATTTATTTATAAACAATGAAAAAAGAAAAGAAAAAAGTTGTAAATTTTGTCAAAAAAGTTGGGAATTTCATTACAAAAAGTTGCGATTTTTTCAAAATATCCTCCCCCCCTCCATGAAAAATGACTTAGTTACGCTCCTGCATTTACGATCATGATGGGTCACGTTATTAATTTGTTTGTGTTAAATTTTAGCAATTTAGGTATTATGAAACGTATTTAAAAATACAGTACGACTTCAAGTGTAACATACCTAAATTCACAAAACATAAGGTAAAAGCTTGGATGCATTCCAACACATATGAAGAAAAATGTGAGAATATAGATGTAATACCAGAATATAGGATAATACATGAGGAAAGATCTTATGATGATTTAATAGCTCAGTTTAAGACCGAACCCATTGCTGATCACAAATGGCGACAATTAGTACGAATACACGATTTCAATGGTACATACACAACCAAGGGGACTTGCATACACCTGAACTATGTACTGTTACACGACAAAGCAATTAAGACCTTAACAGATATAGAAATTTTCATACGAATGGTCGCCGATGTAAGTACATTTGTACACTATATAAACTTCAATCACACATATATACTCATTACATAAAAATTCCAACCAAATAAAATATCAATTGTTGAATAATTTTACAGGTTTTAAATAAAGTTAGTGTCGTTACTGGAGGAAACTGAGAAAAAAGAAAATACAATTCCAACCATAGTGTGGAAGAAAATCAGCTACTTTCGGGATAGCGAAGAATACGCTATTTTGGCGGTCATTCATAACCAAAAAACTGAAAGGATTTGTAATGAGAGAAACACGTGAGGTTGGCCCAATGACCACAACAATGATCAGTAAACTGGAATCGGAATAATATACTATTGCTTAATGAATTCTAAACTGAGTAGGAAATTAGGTATCATTAGTTTTAATGAATATTTACCTTTCAACACACATGAAGTTCCGTACAAAGATGAGAAAATCGACGTTTCAGCACGAATGATAGATAATTTTTCTTCACCGAAAACTAAGGATTAGTGATGGTAAAATCGAAGAACCTATACTAGCCTGAAATTTCCTCATAAGAATGGTATGAAAATTCACGTGGCTAAAATGACCTATACGCGCAATTACTCGAAAAACTCGAATTTTCCGGAGAAAAAAACTGAAATCGAATTCCTCGAGGAAAAGTATCAGAAAATGATTTTTACTTTTATTCCCCTTTCCCGTTAATCTTGTGTTCTTCTTAAACTTTTAACTTATATTCAATACACATACGCTACTTTGAAAAATGTAATTCTAAAAATAGCGACGCAGGCTAACTATTGGGATTTAAAACTGAAGTGGTCAACATCTGCTAGCTGTAAAAGAAAACACTGAAACAATGATAATGTAGATTTGATTATCATACTATAGTAATACGTAGTGTATTTATGTATTTGAGAAGGTTTATGGTGTTTGATATTTCTATTCCAGTTCATAAATGATTCTTATTACGTTAATAATTATTTTCCATATAGGTATTACATCAATATTAGATAATGGTGAATGCAGTATATATGCATTTTTCAAGTTCAAATCTCCAAAGAAAATTATCAACCTCATCAATCTTATGCTGAATGTTAGACAAAAAGCTCTTTCAAGAGTAATGCTATCTGTTCGGTTCCACAGTGCTGTATAATCGGAATATTTCCTTTCATACAGATAACAAGTATACTTTCTCTTACACTTGCTCTACAAAGATCAAAAATGCTGGTTTAAGACGAATTATGTTATTCCCACTCTGTTCAAGCTTGTGAAAAATATACGGATAACCACTTTAACATTATGAGATCACAAAAAGTGCACAGCGAGCTTTATGATTTCTTCTAAATTTTAGTACAGTAATCTTGTTGATACAGTAATTCAGTGGTTCTAAGATTCTAGAGTAATTATAAGCTATTTAATTACAACTAGAAATTTCTAAAATAATATTTTGAAGGCTATTTTCGTTCTGAGACTTCAATTTTTCAGGATTTCCCAAAAAATAATTATTGGGTGTAATAGTGTATATATTTCACTGGACTTGAATAGCATAAATAATTTTTTCTTCCCAGCACGCACTAGTGATCAAAAAAATGTTGCTAATATTTGATACTGCACATATAATTCGATAAAATTATCATTTGAGACTTCGAATAATTTTTACTGCATGCATATAAATTCGTATATTGTTGCGCCCAAACTGGTCTTTAACATACATTAATGCATTCTTATTAGGATGCAATAATGTAGGTGAGTGCAACAAATGCAATGATGTAGTAATTTAATGCAGAGAGGCACGAAGGTCCTTAATTCATGTTTCCTTCATCGTACTGAACAAGGTTTGCTATAGAGATGACAGTTCATATCTAATATGTTCATGGATTCATTGAAATTGGTTAAAAATCACCGGTTATAAACAAATACTAGATTTTCCATACTCTGGTAAAAAAATACTGCATACTGGACATGACTGCAAAGTACAAAATACCGGTAAGGCCGGTACAATACCGAAAACTTGGCAACACTGGTTGCTACCTACACAACCGTAAAGCGACTTGAACACCTCATATTTTCACAAAATCCACTTGAACTACGCAAATGTTCGTAAACAAAGTTAAATATGACTCAGTATCGAACGCCTGAGTAAATAAATTTTTTACGAGCAAATGTTGCAAACATTCGAATTCCAACGAATTGCCGAAAACACCGTATCATACTGAAATCCAACCATTACATGAAATTCAGTCGTGTTCAAGAAGCATCACACTCGATCTTCGTTTCATCATTGGCTACTTGCGATTATTTTAAATACGTGTAACTTGAAACAATTAAATTCTAACAACATCTAAATGACTCCTATTCTTTGGCTTTTTTGTCTCGCCGTACTATGGACCGGAGCCGTGAATACGCAAGTGGATGCAGGTACATAAGCTCATGGCTAATTCGATTTATATTAATAATAATCAGCGAATGTATTCTCTTACTTTTCAGTGCAACCTCTGGTGATGGCGGTTTATATTCAACAATACAAACCCGAAAAAGTAGCTCGTATGATCCAAAAGCAAAACCTTATTTTATCAGGAGAGTAGTTTTAACAGATGCCGAAAAGGAAAATATCGACAATTTGAAACTGCCACTCGGTGACACTGAACCCACGTACATTGCGTTACTTTGCGGAGATAGTAAGGAAGATTCCGAAAAACACAAGTTTACTGTGAAGCAAGTGGTAGACAAAATTGACTTGATAGACAGAAATACAAGATGTGAATATCATGTACAACCTTACATGAGAAATGAAACAAATGTACTTACAGGAGAAAAATTCTTAAATTTCGGTTTTGTGGTAAGTATCCATCAATTTTGTATAGCATTAACGTTTGATATCAACATACAAATTTCTCATTAAACAATTTTACAGTTTAATGTAAAGGCAGATTTATTATTCCAAATTTTGGTATTAATGGATGAAGAGGTAATAAAAACTAGCTATTTTTTTACATTAGAAATTTGTTCAGTTTAAAAATTATATCAAATAGAAATAATCTTAGGCATAACTCACAACGTAATAATCATCTATAAGCAGAGGCGTAAGTAAGGGGAGGGAGCTTCCCCCCAGGTGTTTTGAAAAGTTGGGAAATTTATAATTGTTGAACTATAAAATTGGGAACTTGAATTTTTTGTAGAAGTAAATATTTTATTAAAATATAATTGAAAAAAATATTTATTTTTAAATTATAACTTGACAACTATTTTAATATAAATGTAATTATCGCGACCGGTTTCGGCATCTACCGCCGTTTTCAAGCGAATAATGATAACTACATGACAAGTTCGACCGAACAATTGACGAAACTATAATGTATTCCTTTGGGAAAATAAGCACTCGAATTCATTCAGTTGGTGCCAGCTTATATCATGTATAGCGCACAACAGACTATTCGCGATAACCGAAAAAATTTCCAACTTCGCGAATCACGACGAACGGTTGAAGTGCAGTTGTATGTATTAAATCATGCTTAGGTTCCGTTCTCCAGGTGCACGGATAGACAGACACATAGACAAACAGACAAACAGATCGCAACATGTAAATTAATATAATCGATTAATCGAAGTTCGATTATTCCAATACCCGATTAATCGGATTTAGATTAATGAAATAATAGATTATTAATCGATTTTTTTGATATTGTCTAATGTCTATACTCTGTAGTTACAACGTTAACGGAACACGAGTGATAAAAGATGAAATAAAAATTCAAATTTTTCTATCGATTTTTTTCAATCTCTTGAAATTTTTCCTCGATATTTTTTACAATCCAAAAATTTTTTATAACATTTTTATACCTATTTCGAATTTTTTTATCGATTTTTCAGCATTAGAAATTTTTTGCATCCAAAATTATTTCAAATGATTTTTTAATTTTACACTTAATCTAATTTTTTTCAACCTAGAAATTTTTTCTTCAATTTTTTGCCAACTTTGGAATTTTTTTCAATAAAATTGTGGCGTTAAAAAATGTTTCCAAAGTTAAAATGAATATTGACTTTTTGAAATAAAAAAATAAATATAATTGAAAATAATTTTGAAAAAAGCATTCAAATTTGAAACAAAATTGTAAACATTTTTGGTTGAAAAAATACTGATAAAAATTTTTAGCTCGAAATAAATTTTGAGAAAAACTTAAATAGAAATTTCCTTACACTAATTTAACTTATTTTCCGTGCCTCTGTCCTTTGTAGCAGTGCATGGCACGTAAATGAAGATTAAGTAAGTAAAAATTTTGAGAAAATCAGAAAAAAGATATGAGTTGAAAAAAATCGTGGAGATTTAAAAAAATTTGGAGAAAATTTGGAGTTGGGAAAAATATTCAGAATTTGAAAAATTCCGAACTTCATTTTTTTATGCTATGTTCGATTAAGTATAATATAAAGAAAATTTTTTTGAATTAATTACCAAAATAAAATAATTTATTCAAATTAATAAAACAAAATCATTTATTCAAAAATGACAGTATTTATATCAAGTCGCAATTCTTATTTAAAAAACAAGCATATTTAAGGTATGCGAAGAGTGATGATTTCATTGTATTATAAAAATGTCTTCACAAAATGATTATTTTTCTATAAAAAGTTTTTTTTTCAGAAATATCGAAGCATTATTGAAAAAAAAAAAAACAAACTTAAAAACTGAAAATTGGCCGATTAATCGATTACTTATTTCATAAAATAATCAATTACTTCTATTAATGGATTAAACGATTTTTCTGATTATTTTTACCTATTAATCGACATTTTCGATTAATCGATTATCAATCGTTCAACACTATAAATTAAAATTAAGTCGCTGCCATTGCTCACTAAGCCAATAATCCACCGATTTTTTCTGTGCATTGTATAATGTATACCTGCTATATGTCTGTACTTTTTATTACCTTAAGTTGAATTTTAAAAAATGAATAAAGGAGGGAAAGGAAAAATATACAAAGTGCAGTGTTGTTTGTGTGATGAAATTTTTAACGACGACTACAAAAAGAACATGAAAAAACTGCGCATGATGGCGCTCATTTGTACCTAATTATTATATAATTTACACCATTTCTCAAATTTAAAAAAAGAAACGAAAGGTCGTAAATTTTATCAAAAAAGTTGGATATTTCATTATAAAAAGTTGGGATTTTTCAAAATTCCCCCCCTCCACCTCTGAAAAATGACTTAGTTACGCTCCTGTCCATAAGATTACCGAATCGATATTATACAGATATTTGTTATGGATAGTAATACACATTGAGCATCAGTACCCGTATTACAACTCTAATAAGTGTTCATTTACTTTGTACGACAGGAAGCAGTTGAGACTTTGAAACCTTTACGCAAATTTGCCAATGCATTCGATATCAAGTCGCAGGTAGGCTCTACCACATACTATTGAATTTATAAAGAGTGTTTCGCGTTAACATGTTGTTCCTCTTGTATGTTAAATAGTCGAATATTACGAAACAAAAGTTATGAAGTTTGCCTACTTCAAATATCGATATAGCTTAAATAGGCAACTTTGAGATAATGTAACGATCCGTTTTGAAAATGAATATCTAATGATAATCACAGGCATTTTGTGTGGATATGAACCACGTTTGATTCAGCACTATATGTAGGAGATTCAGTTGGGGGAAATGATGTGAAATAAGTACAAAAAAAAAACAAGTGGAATATTTTTTTTTAATAAAAATTAATAATTTTTTTTTATGTATTTAACTTATTATAATATTTCAAAATAATTTTTTTAAATTTATTTATATTTTTATTTAATCTATTCATTAAATTATTAATTTATATATGTAAGCAGAAAACGTTTTTGGCTTCTCTCCCCTTTCCGCCCTTCTTCATCGAAATACAATCATAGAATTGTTGCTAACAAGATAAAGGTGAAAACATCCAGAGTGTTTAGAAAACTGACTTCCCACAAATCTCATAAATATAAAAATAGGCAAAATGGAGAGCAAACAGTATTCTCAAATCCAATACAAGATTTCAAACCATTTTGAACGAGAATTTTTAAATTCATCACGAAATGAGCGTTGTAACCATGAAAAATGACCAAAATTGTAAAAAAATTACATTGAAATTGAAATAAAATCCATTTCTACAGAGTTCTAGGTAAACAATTACATATTTGAAATTGGCTGTTTCTCTTCCTTAAAATCACTTCTTTCCTTCCCTTCATTTATTTTTCCTCATTTTCTCCGTACCTCATGTTTTTGTTGCATTACATGGTAAGTTAATGAAGAAAAGTAAAGTGAAGAAGTGGCTCTCATTCATGATTACGGTGAGTTTCTCTGGTCGCAACTCAGTCCAACAAAACAAATTTTTAAGCTCCATCTCACCATTAAGAGAGATGAAAAATTTGAAACAGTCTTTTTTGGTTTGCCGCACATCGTATCTATACACTTTCCCAGCTCATAAAAAACTTGATATCAAATTTATGGTCATGATACGTTACATTACTAATTTTTTACGTTGAATTATAGGTCAGCAACCCCACCAGAGAATATTTACAATTAGAATACGACTTTTACTCCAACGTACCAGCAACAATAAATCACACGGTAGTAGCTCACATGCACTCCATCACATATGAAAAAGAATGTGAACACATATATGTACCAAACAAAAGTGTAGATGGAGAGAAAAGAACTTATGAAGATTTAGTTGCTACATTTGCATCAAAGCAAGCCCCTGATAATCACCAATGGCGACAGTTGGTACCGATGCAAGATTTCAAGGGTATATACACAACGCAAGCGACCTGTATTTATCTGAATTACTTACAGTTACATGAAAAAACCATCAGTTCCTTAGAAGACATAGAAATTTCTATACGAATGGTCGCTGATGTAAGTTTATTTATGCTTTATATAAACTTCAGCCTACATTAAAATTTCAGTCAACCGAAGTATTAATTATTGAATAACTTATAGGTTATAAATGAAGTTACGGTCGTCACCAAAACATATTATTCAGCAGAAAACTACCGTTCATTTCCGAAAAATGACGTAAATAGAAATACAACTCCCACCATAGTGTGGAAGAAAATCAGCTATTTTCAGGATGGCAAAGAGTACGCTATTGCGGCGATCATTCATAACAAAAAAACTGAAAGGATTTGCAATGAGAAAATTTCGTGGGGTTGGCCGGATGGCAACAAAAATGAAAGCGATATCGGAATTGGAGTAATGTACTACTGTTCAATAAATAAAGACCTGATTCATAAATTAGGGGTCCATATGCTAGAGATACCTTCACCTTTTGACTTACGTGAAGTTCCGTACCAAGATGAGAAAATTGACGTTTTAGAAAGAATTTTAAATATTTCTTCTTCATTAAAAACTGAGACAGAGTCGAAGAGAAATCGAATATCCAACTGGCTTTCATGGATAAAACAGCGTCTCTCCTCTCAATAAAATACAAAGATAAGTACGACGACCTTAAAGTTAAAATCATAACTGAACCTAATCGAGTTCTATTTTAATTTTTTGAAAGTGAGTGCGAATTAATATCATCACTTGACATTCAATTTAAACATAAATTTGTTTCATACTGAGTATTACTCATTCTCACAACTCTGTTATATTTATTTTTGCATTAGAAAAATAAAAGAAATAAAACCATTAGTTTCTTATTTAAGATGAAAAATTTCAGAGCTTTGGACATAAGGGTGGGTCGAATTTCGTTTTTATTTATTTGTTTTTATTTTATAAAAGTGAAGGAGACTGTGTCACGGTATTTGCTAAATGATGACAATAGAACTGTGGAAATTTTGAAAATTTTATAACGCATCGTTTCCATATTGTTGCAGGGGTGTCTAAAACTTGAGTACATGACCCGAAATTTTCAAGATGTTATTTTCAGGTCATTTAGCGAGCATTGTGGACCCCCCTCCCTCCCTCCACTCAATGAAAACCTCAAAATTCCGCTTGCTCAATGGGTACAGCTTAATAAATTTATTCGGGAAATACCTTTTACCCATCATTATCTCCTCCCAAATAACGCCTCTGAAACTTTACCATCATACGCCGACGTTCAATTAGTATCACATTAGATATGACTATTATAAAGTTTTAAAAGTTTTTATTTTTTCAGATATTATAGGTTTATATTTATTTTGTTAAGTAAATTATTTTTAAGGTTTATCATTAGTTTCTGCGTGATCACGCTGTAAATAGATTCACTATCCATATATTTTATGCATTTCGTTTAGTTAATGTGACATGTTTTATTATAAAAATTTAATATGTATTGTATTTAATCAATATTTTCATTTTTTATCAATTCATTTATTTCATTTGTAATATTTGATTTCTTTATTATATTACTATTGAATTTAGTGAGTAGATTTTATTGATTCGTTTAATTTTTCTCATTAATATTAATCCTTTCCTTTTTTCATTTATCAACTTTCTCTACTCTCCATCTATACATCTATCTATCTATCTCTATCCATCCATAAACCGATACACATATAGGAAACGAGTAGGCTTGCTTTTACCTTCGTCCAGATGTTTTGTACAACTATTCGACGATTTTAGCTGAAATTTCTAATTCTAGTTCTAGTTACAGCATAGATGGTTCTTTGAACGAATTCGAAATCCAAACCTCAAAATATTGGGGGTGGGGGTGTGGAGGAGCAAAATTTCAAACTACGAGATTCCATTTTTTTGTAAACATTATTGAATTCTTTGATAGTAAATACATCATTTTGTATTTCATCCCCTTTCTCCGCAATGGCACTTTTACGCCTCAAATTTAATGGCAAAGTAGCGTAAAAATGTTAAAAAATCAATAAATTTCATTTTTCTCAAGATATAAACAATACGCTTTTTCATACACGCCTCTTTACATATTCGGGTAAATTTTCAAATTTTTCGCATCAAAGCTGGGAAAGGGGGTAAAAGGGAACAAAATTTTAGTATTTTCTGTTCATGATAATTCAAACTTTTTTCGGTTGTCGGCGCATCTGAAATTTCAATTCAAAAATAAGTGAAAATTTACAAAAAGTCGACCCTAAAATAAAGAAGTCAATTGCAAATTGATTAGAAAAAAAATGTACCTAAATGACTCCTATCACTTGGCTCTTTTGTCTCGCTGCATTATGGACCACAGGTGTGGATACTTAAGTAAATACACGTGCATACGTTCACTGCTTATTCAAATTTTTAAATTTATTATTTCATTTTCAAACGAACATTTAGATATAACTAATGAGTGCGCACAATAACGAATCAGTCTGGCTTTTTCGAACTCAAAATACCTACATCGAAGAAAAAGTTATATACCATTCTACAAATATGATAAGAAAGTGAAAATTTTGATTTTTTCTTAGACCGCGCATCAGGTTCATTTTCGTTGAAATTTTGAATTTTAGTCGAAGTCAATGAAAAAAAAATTCTCAAGCCAAATTGAAATCCCAAACGCCAAAATGAAAGGAGGATGAGAAGCCAAATTTTTTCTAGAGCTTCTATCATCTCAAAAATTGTTTATTCATGTCATTAACGTATTTTAGAATGGCAAACAATTTTTTTACGTTATTACTCCCACCATTTCAGAACTACTCTTACTCTTCAAATTTGACGATAAAGTAGCCCAAAAAAGTTGAAAATCTACAAAATCAACTTTTACCAGAAATGAAAAAATTGAATTACATATTACGACTTCGTTTTTCGATACTTTTCCACCAAAATTTTTTCTATCTCCTTCTAAATCATTTAAATGGTTTGGGGCTCGTTATGTGGATGCATAATTTTATGCTCAATTTAATGACGTAATTAAAATTTTAATTGGAGATGGCAAAACGTTTCTGAACTGAAATTTTTGATCTTTTTGTGAGTAATGTAAAAAGGTTGGGGGTGGGGAATGATGAGAAATAAGCACAAAAAACATGTGGAAAAATTGGCTTATTTTCACTCTTAAAAATACAGAAACGGGATGTAGTGAGCACACTGCATCAAATTAGATAAGCTAGTTAGAGTAACACATAAAGAGTGTGAAATGTACTCACGTAACAGTGAGATTAATATTATACAATACTTGACCGACCGTTTTGTGTACTCGGTATATGATTAGATCGTGTTTTCGAGACTTACCTGTAACAAAGAAATAGACACACGTTTAAAGAATTGAATAAATAATAACATTATGTAGTTCAGTAAATCTTCTTAGCGCAATAATTAGGTTCCAATTTTTCATTTTGAAAAAAAAAAATTCAACGATAATTCGATCGCAGTTAAGTAGATGTTGAAGGATAAACATATATATATATTTTTTCAATTTCATTAATTTTGCCTCACTGCTTAGTTTTTGAATTCTTTTCACTCCAGCAATATATTTTTTTTATACTTTTTGATTTATCTAATTCATTTTTTTTCATTTGAGTCGAATGAAAAATTCAAAAAAGCAAATTGTTCGACTACTACGTATAACATAGAATTAAGAATACCTTCCTAGTCAAGAAATGTTTCTAATAAGAAAAAGTCTTCACTTTTTCAAAGGTTTAATTTGCTAGCGCTTCCGCGCACCAAGCAAGTGAAAAATGCATAGCAATCGGTCGTTGTAAATTTCACGCTCTACAACTCTGGTTCACATACATAATATTTTCACAAAAGCTCGTACTTTCCAGAAAAAATGAAAGCAAAACTAAAAGTCCAAAAATTTGTACATTTTGTCGACTCAACGTACTATTTTTTCCTTCTATGGCAGCTGCAGGAAAAGTAGATGGATTAACTCAAAATTTCGAGAAAAGCTAGTGAGGGTAAAACCCGAGAGCTGATAAGCTTTTCAAGTCGATATCTTTGGTGAAAGTTGAGCTTTTCAACATTAAGTTTTTGTGATTTTTTACGATTAAGCAGGCAGATCGCCGCAACGCCGATTAATTTTATACGCCACGCCAACCGCGTTCGCTGTATCGCGCGTTACAACTACGACACAGTAATCGCAACAGCTGAGTAAATATCGTTTCACACGAGCATACGCAGTATACGCTCGAGTTTCGACGAATTCGCGAAAACACCGTATTACAATGAGATCAGACCATTATATGAATTCATATCGTGTTCACGAAACTATTACCCTTGATCTTCCTTTATACCATTAGGCCAGTAAAATTAGGTCATAATACAAGTGTTGGAAAAACTCCCACCAAAGCGATTTTCGGTACAAGCGCCATTATCATCGTTTCCATCAACATGCTAGAAGTACCAAGAATCGCAAGGAAGCAGACCGCTCTAGGGAGGTTAAAACCCTCAAAATACAGTTTTTGGCATTTATCTGCAGGAATAACGAGTTTATACCAAATACATATAATTCTATACAAAACTGTTCTACGCTAAAATCCATTTTCTACTGCCGGGTCCCTCGAAGGACTCAAATTTAATTTTTTTTTTTACGAAAAATAGTTCAGTTGACGAAATGAATCCGGTTAGTAAGCCCTGAAGGAGGACGTATGGGCGAATATCATGAATTAGATGCTACGAAGCGTCCCATCACTTTTGATTTCACGGAGTGCTATGGGTTCATTTCAGAGATGGTCAAGATCATAAAAACGTTATGCAATGGGAATATCTAGAGATATGAGATCTATATGCAAATTCAGAAGTCAAAACTTAATGTACAGTTTATATTACATATGTACAATGTTTCTGATTCTATCCCTTGCTTATAGAGATAAGAGTCTGTCCGTTATTAATTTGAAAATTTAAGAATTGACATTTTACATATCTACAACATTTTAGAAGAAGGGTGACGATAGAGTATAGTTTTAGATGTTATTAGTTTTTGTGCGATCGAATGTGAATTTGCGTAAAATGACGTGAATTAAAATCTTTGGATTGTAACACAATAGGAGACTCAAAAGACGTCGGTAGTTATACAGGAGTTTTATAAGTAAATTAAAGTCATCAAACCTTTTATTAAATTTTAATTATATTTTTATAAATTTATTAACATTTTTTAGAATATTAATTTTTAGTTCAATAAATTTTTAAAATTATGATATTAAATCTATAATTGCTTTTTCTTCAATTATTTATAAAAATATAATTAATTTTGTTTTAATTTTATATTAATAAATAAGTTTAAGTATTTTAATTTATTTAATATATTTTTTTTATACTTTTTGACATTAAGAATTAATGAAAATTTGTGTTCGCATTATATTTTATTAAAATTCATTTTTTAGCGAAGGGAATTTAACATCTTGTTTGCCTGGATTTCAATGAGTCGCACAGTATATGTAACATACCTACCGCACTCGGCTACATGTTGCAATTAAAATAATTTATATGTTGTGATTTTATTAGAAATTAATCAAATGTAGGTAGTCTGAATATTACGTATGATTAATAATTATTTTTGCCTTAGCATTTTCTCTCAATGTTCAATATTTTCTAATAAATAAAAATGTATTTTAAAAGTTGAATTTCATCGCTGAATTTAATGGAACATCTGCCCAAAACAGAAATTACCATGGGAAAAATTCAAAAAATTAATTCTTGCTCAATTTCACATTTTTCACATTCTTTTAAAAAACGAGCAGTTAAAATTCAATGTTTCGAAATGCTCTATCCTCAACTAACGATAATTCACCCAAGTATGAATGAAAAGAAATGAAATTGTACATCTATAAATATATAAGTGATTTACTTCTTGAGCGTTTCAAGGTGTTGAGGTGACTCGGTTTGTTTTTGCGCTAGACCATTATTATTATTGAAAAGATTAAATAGTTGTGAAGGGTCATTTTGGAGGAAAATACATAGCAAATGAATACGAGAAAATTCAGTTTGTTGGAAAAAGAGATACGCTTCCGGCGAGACTCTGCCATTCGGTTGAGTCAGCTGGACCAAGGCGTATGCGCGCGATCAACGTACCCAAATGAATAACGCATACGGTAGTAGCTCAAATGCATTCCAACGAATACAACGAAGAATGTGAAAGTATAAATGTACTAAAGGATGAAGTAAAAGAAGATACGACATCTTATGAAGATTTAGTTGCAAAATTTAAATCTCAACAAGTCTCTTCTGATCACCAATGGCGACAGTTAGTACCGAAACAAGATTTCAAAGGTATATACACAACTCAGGCAACTTGTATATACCTTAATTTCGTTCTGTTGCATAAAAAGGCCATCAACAGCTTAAACAGGATAGAAATTTTCATACGAAAAATCGCCGATGTAAGTTCACTCTCGCTTTATAAAATTTTCAGCCAACCATATCTACTCATAACACTACAATGCCGATCAACTGATGCATTAATTGTTGAAAAAAATTACAGGTTATAAATGAAGTTCATGTTGACAGCGAAACATATTTCCACACAGACGACAATTCTGTAGTAGGAACTGACCAAATTGGAAATGCAATTCCCACCATAGTGTGGGAGAAAATCACCCGTAATGAGCTATTCAAGAAATCAGCTTTTCTGGCGGTCATTCATAACAAAGAAACTGAACGGATTTGTAAGCATGAGAAAAGTATAGAAAACTTGGGGTTACCTGCGCACAGCACGGATAAGAAAATTGAAATTGGCGATATGTACTATTGTTTTATTAATGCAGAAATAAAAAACAAATTTAAGCTTAGCAGTGAGCATGTGTTCAATCTTGACTCAACCAATCTCCAAGTCATGAACCACACCTAGTGCAGAAACTCAATGTTTACTTTAATTTCAATTTCCATTGCTGTTTGCGAATTCATTTACATAATTAAATCAAATGAACAGTAAAATAATTTTATTCTTTAATATCAAGTGAAAGTAATTAATCATTTAAAATGGTATTTAAAAAAATTAATAATGAAGCAGATGGTTCTTCTTACTTTATTTATATCTTTAGCTATCCCGAGTTACATTTTATTTTGTTTATTATTATTATTATTTTTTTTTTTAATTTTTTTTTTGTTTTCTCCTTTGTGCTTTGTTTCGCTTTACATTACTTTTTATATATTATTTTTGTCGGTAGTATGGTAATCCTCCACTTCATCGTGCGAAAATTGCGAATAGGGTAACAGTATCATAATTTTACTAGTGTACAAGTTCTTTTTATTTTTGATATGAGTTTTTATTATTCTAATTTATTTTTTAAATATTAAATTAAATTTTTTTTTTTTTAATTTATTAATAAACTTTAATATTATTTTTTTATGATTTATTAATTTATTTATAAACAATGAAAAAAGAAAAGAAAAAAGTTGTAAATTTTGTCAAAAAAGTTGGGAATTTCATTACAAAAAGTTGGGATTTTTTCAAAATATCCTCCCCCCCTCCCTGAAAAATGACTTAGTTACGCTCCTGCATTTACGATCATGATGGATCACGTTATTAATTTGTTTGTGTTAAATTTTAGCAATTTAGGTATTATGAAACGTATTTAAAAATACAGTACGACTTCAAGTATAACATACCTAAATTGACAAAACATAAGGTAAAAGCTTGGATGCATTCCAACACATATGAAGAAAAATGTGAGAATATAGATGTAATACCAGAATATAGGATAATACATGAGGAAAGATCTTATGATGATTTAATAGCTCAGTTTAAGACCGAACCCATTGCTGATCACAAATGGCGACAATTAGTACCAATACACGATTTCAATGGTACATACACAACCAAGGGGACTTGTACATACCTGAACAATAAAATCGAAGAACCTATACTAGCCTGAAATTTCCTCATAAGAATGGTATGAAAATTCACGTGGCAAAAATGACCTATACGCGCAATTACTCGAAAAACTCGAATTTTCCGGAGAAAAAAACTGAAATCGAATTCCTCGAGGTGAAGTATCAGAAAATGATTTTTACTTTTATTCCCCTTTCCCCGTACCATAGGTGGAGATGAGGCGAATTTATTACCTAGTACGGTATAACGACAATCCAGTTGAATCGCCACTAAAATGATGAACATATTTTTCTAAAACTTATTCCTTTTTGAAGAATACGATTTTGAAATATTTTTTTCATCATTACTCGCGATTCATTTGTATTCAACTTCATTCGAATCTTCATATTTGTTTTGATGATAAAAAAGATGGGAGACAGAAGATGAAAGATGGAAGATAGAAAATATAGATAGATATACATTTCATAGTTTTTTCAAACGATCGGCCTCAACAATCGCTTGGTCTAGAAGACTGCTCTTGTTTGACTCCCTCTTTTACGTCACTGCTAGTTTTTTTTCCCCATAAGCCCTTTGCTTCGAAATTTGCCAAATTCTATGGATTGATTCAACAATGCCAGCATATAACTTGGATAAATTAAAGTTTGACAACACAAAAATGACTTCTATCAGCTGGCTTTTTTGTCTCGTCGTATTAATGTGATCAACTTCTCGTTGCCTCACTAGAGACAAAAATTAAATAACAAGTTACTGCACTGAATGGAAAAATATTGAACCTAAGGTTTTAGCCCCTCTTTCCCAGAAAGGGCATGATGGGATAAGATAGTCGAAAATGCCCCCGAGAGCTTTTCGAACGGTTCCTAGGGCAAAAGGTGAGCCACATCGAAAAAAATTTTTGACAAAAATTTCAGGCTCCAGTTGCGCCTGTTTTCGGAGATATAGGCAAAAACAAGTTTTTCGATTAACATTTTTTTTCTCGCCTTATTATAAAGGTGGAAAGTTGTAATTTTATTTATAGTATCTTGACAATAAAAGGGTTTTCAGTAATTTTTTCAACTTTTTTCGATCAATCTTACAAGAGTTATGCAATTTTTAAAATTTCAAACCTCAATTTCTATGGCAAGTTTTCGAGGTGCAATCATGAAAAAATTCCATAAAATGTATCTTTTACCACTAATTATGTAACGCGCGATTCACCGTTTACGGCGCGGCGTACATATTTATCGGCGATCCAACGGTCTACCCGTATTTTAATCCGAGTCTCGCGAAAAACGCTCGGCGCCGAACCCCGTAGATAGACGAAGATAACTCGAGACGCATCGCGAATGCACTACCGAGTTATCTTGCTACTACGAGAAATTTTTTTAAAGAAAGAAGATAAAAAAAATTAATTTAAAATTATTATTTTGTTTTAAAGATGAATGAAAAAAAGAAAAAAGAAAAAAAAAAAATCTCGTCCGATTATTCAACCCATGCCTACTATCCTCCACCCAGCGGCCTACCCGACCGCAACAACTCGTATTTAGCTACTCATTGTATTGTTATCGAATCTAGACAAAGTTGAAATATATTTCCCTATCTCGCGAATTTATTTGTCGGGAAATCACAATTAGCGTATGCACCGCGCTGCTATGCAACGCAGGATACGCTAATACCGAAGCACCGCGCGAACCAAGTTCGCCGCAGGCTAGACTGGGGACACTTTAGGGGGAGCTCCAATTTTCCCTAATTCCCGGAGAGACGATAGGACCAGACTCCGCGCTTGGAGCCACGCAGTTCTGGTCGAGTAAAAAAAAAAGAGAAGAAAAGAGATTAATAAAAAACAAGCTCGTGTATTAGGAATGAACAAAATAATTACCTACCCAACTGTAGATGTTTAATCTACTACAAAAAAAGAAAGAACGAGCTCCCTATATGCTCGCGGAAAAAAGGTTATATATAATCGCGTACATTTCGATTCGCGCGAGTAACGCTTTTGTCATAGTTTGACAAAATTATTATTAAAAATACGTAAACTGGACGCTAACTAAGAATCTAAAGTATCAAAATCTATGTAACTCGCCGCGTTACATAGACTTCAATACTTTAAATCAACCAAAACGGTACAGTTTAATTGCTATAACAATTAAACTGTTAATTTTTGTAAATCGGCCGAAAGTACGTACTCGAAAGGGCCATGACCGCGCGTCAACAGCAGGGTTGCCTGTCTGTTGCGCAACGAAAAATTTTGGAAGAAAAAAAAGTAATAAAATAAAAATTCGTTTGTATTTTTTTTTTAATTTTTAATTTTGGTTTTTAATTTTTGGTGAATTCAAAACGTTGTTTAAAATTTCGATTAGTTGTCGTCCAGTTTCTTCGCCTTATCACAGAGGAAGCTTTTTCATCTGTGATAAGGCGGATGGAAAAGTGGTGAAAAACCGCCCGTTACATTTTGCCCCTCGATTCATACGCGCCGAGCATGTTTAGGCAACGCAAAAGCATGTGAGGCACGGATGAATCGACGAAAACTGGTGGTTTTTTACCACCCTCTTATTATAACATGAATGCAAAAATATAAAGAAAAGAATATAATCATAATGTTCAGTATAAGTGCTTAGTTCAGCAAAATTCGCAAAAGAAATTATATACAAGAAATATTGAGAAATATTTAGAGTATGTGTTACTCCACCTCTAATCGTCACCAAAACCTTTTAAGCTGATGCTTTCGAGAATGCAGTAGTCACAGGCACAAGTATTCTCCAAATTAATAAGTCAAACACCGTAAAATACATAATATGGTTATGCTGGGACTATTTACAATAGGTACACCACTTATTTGATGATTTTCACAAAATTTATCTTACAATTCTAAATTAATCATTATGAATGGCATAATAATCATTAACTCTTTTAATGTGAGTGTATGAATGAAATTAATGAATTCAATTTTAGAGATAAGTCAAGGGACCTTCAAAGGCATGTTACGAAAATGATTAGAGGAGTCATCATTAATATAAGAATGAGTTGAGTACTTATTAGTTTTTGAGAAAGGAATTAGGGGAAAATTCATTGCTTGTTTATTTACGTTAAAATCATTATACTGATCTAAACTAAAAATAAATTTGTCAGTATTTGTGATATTTGGTTTCATATTGTTTGAGTTGATGACATTTATCTTACGAATGCCTTCAACAAAATTAATAGTTATTTTTAATCGTGGTCTGTTTACATTAGGATTCTTTCTCGGAATAATTAAAATGTCCTCACTGATTTCGTTAAAATTCGAATCATTTGGAATGATCGAATCATCTAAATGGTTAGAAGTGAATTTTAAATGCTTAAGTTTTTTCCGTTTCTTTTTACAAAAGTAATTTTTAAATTTCAAATTGTCACTTGAGTCAGTTAGAATACCCGAGTCATCAGTCATGTCGTCATCAATACCTTCAATTTCCAACATTTTAAAACGATTTGAAAGAGGTAGATGATATATGTTCATTGGAGATTTACTCATTTGTTTTCTCGACGACTCTTTAAGTGTCGGAGGAATTTGCTCTGAGGTATTAGGGTTCGTACTCTCGAGTCTATCATTTTTCTGAGGCAATAAATCAGGTTGAATAAGTTTAGGTTTTCTAAACTTACTATTTATAAAAATTCGAGTGCGATATACTCTCGCAGATTTACTTGCCCCAGGCGGAGATTCCAAATTAGAATTCCATGGATCTCTTTTTACAATTGTAACTGGTGTAACCAATTGAGGTTCACTATCATTATTCTGAGAGGTTGACAACGCAACATCAGCAATACTAGGAGATTCAACAAAAGAATCATCTCGATTATCTGTAGTAATCTGAGTCAAATTTGTAACCTCATTAATCGTACTTGACTCAATTTCGCCATTATTAATTAAAATAGGCTCTACGTTCAGTTCTCGAGTACTAGAGCTCGAATCATCATTATCAATTAAACTCGTAGATGATGCAGGGTATTCTGACGTCTCATAACTGACTTCTGAGGAAAGATTCAAAGAATTATTCCCATTATTGTTAATAAGAATATCATTTGCCCCTCGATCATCCTGATTACTCACATTATGTACAAGTGGTGCAATTAACAACTTTAATTTACCTTTATCTAAATTATTTATGAAATTAAAATTATTAGAGGAATTATGAATATTTTGACATGAATCGGTAGAACAACAATCTTGTAGCTGCGTTTTGTCCCGTTGAATATTGTAGAGTGATGAATTATTGGATAAGGAGATGCTGCTTGAACCAATTTTGTCAGTATCTGTATCGAGTAGCATAATAGGATGGCATAATGGTGGTGGAGATGATTCTGAATAAGTGTAGGTAGATGCCCCTCGAATCTCAGCTTCCAATATCGTTGGATTGATTATAGCTTGACCATTTAACAAATCTTCTTGATCCATCATTAGCCTATTAATGCTAATCGAGTCGGTATTAAATTCCTCCTCACAATCAGTTACTCCTTCAGTATCTATCTCCCTCTCATTGTCATCATGAATATAAGCTTTATAATAACCTCGTGTAAATGGTTTTTTAAGAAAAAGAGTCAAGTTCTCGTAGAAAATCGTGGCTTTATACCGTTTTAAATTGTCAGATCCTAAAATCACATCGTTAGCGATCGTGTTAATAATATAGAAATGTAGCGTAATGTCATCACCATCATCCATTGTAATTTGTACATTAGCTGCACTCGTTATGCTCCCACTGGACCCCCCTGAGACATTCATAACGTTGAGTTTACGAGCTATAGGTTTTACTATTATTCTATCACGACCATAACGTGCCTTTAACTTAGCAACCACATTCAAATGTATCAAAGATAAACTTGCCCCAGTGTCCAACAGCATTTTTATACGAGTTTTCCCTACTAGAGGACTGAGATAAGGATCCACAGGATCGTAATAATCGTCTACTATGAAGGAATAAGGTTCTGAATCTATGGCTCGTACCGTTGGTACCCTTCTTCCCACAGAAAGTTCCAAATCATTCATATTTATTGCTTGAGCACCACAAAATTTAATGCTTCTCTTACATTCTTCGCTACTCTCATCCTCTGAACTCTCATCTATTAGTTTCGAGCAACGATTTGAAAGGTTGATAGTTGTTTCCATCTTTTTGGTCGATTCCTTCAAAATAGATAAAATTTGAGCTTTCTCCAAATGGAGCAATTTTTTTCTCTTGATAGTTTTACTTTTGAGGTTTAATTCCCTCTTAAACTTAGTGTTAGTGATAACCCTAGAGTGGTAAACAGAAGGGTTGGGATAGTGATACACCACGGCAATAGGTTGATTCTCACACTCATGGTTCCTTGATAACTCCCTATAAAGATTCTGTAAGCGAGCGGAGAAAGTCGTATCAGGATAAGTTCTTATCTCATCAAGAGTATTAATAGCCTTTGACCACTCTAATTTCTCTGTTGGTTGGTCATTTGAACCAGTGATAGCTCTAATACCTTGGCCACAGATAACTCATTGCTCACTATGACATTCCGAGTGTCACTGGTTCCTTGATCCTCCTCACTATCAGACCCTAGGTCGATCACAGTAGTAGTTGTGCCATATGGTGTATTTTGAAGCATCACCTTCTGTTCTCCATTTTGGATACATTGAACCATTCCATTCTCGGTCCCTACAGTGGTAACAATAGGTCTATTGCTCATATCGGCAGTATTGGCAGTGGTCCAGGAAACGGGTTTTAAATTATTTGTAAAATTCCCCTGCAAAGGCCAAGGAGGCAAAACTGTCATTACCGGTGTGTTACTAGTAGTATTTGAAGAATGTGTTGAGGGGTTATTCTGGTTTGTATTTGTTTTAGTTGAAGAACCCATCGCAGCACTCGTTGAGGAGTTACCTGAGTTTATATAATTAGGTGTCGATTTATTAAAATTCGAACCACCACTCGCGCCACCTCCCTGATCACGGTCATTATAAGTCATGTTTGATGCCCCTGCATCTGATTTACAGTTACTTGAGTAACGAGTTTGAGAATAATCTCTTTTAGTTTTAGAAAAACCTGAATTCGCATTAGTACTGGTAGCGGTAGTACTGTTAGGTTTATTGGTTGCGTCTTTTCTAAACTGGTTCTGTTGATTGAAGCGGTTACTATTCGGATGAAACTCGGTTGTTTTTCGTTTATAAGAGTTTGAACTAGTGTTCTGACTCTGTAGTTGACCATTATTTGAACTGTTAGTCGGTACTATCGGAGTGGGTGCAGAAACAAGTTGGGGTATTACTGGATAAGCCAGTTGTCCTACGTTAGGTGTCCACATATGGAGAGGATAATTAGTCGTATTATCAATTGGAGGAACGGTGGCCTGATAATAATATTGAGGGTTATTAACCGGGTGCACTACCATTTGTGGAGGTGTTCTTGCTTCTGGTTCAGTGACTTGAACAGTATTAACCTGATTCTGTGAATTTTTTCGATTTGTACGAGAATAATTCGAATTATTTACATAATTATTAGAGCGGTGACCACTACCCGATGAGACTGGATTATTTACCTCCTCTTCTTTGAATTGAGCAGTATCATCAAAGACTGCTAAGGCCCCCACCTCAAACTGAACGTACTGTTCTAACTGTTCTTTCAATTTATCGAACGACAAGAAAGTGTGGAAATTAAACTTGCGTTCTAATTCGTAAGGAAGTTTACTTTTAATCACTAGTGGTAGACGCTTCATGTCAAACTGCACCATATCTAATTCCTTCAAAGTCTCTTCCCATTTTAATATCTCTCGATAAATATCCTTAGTTGAGGAGTTACACCATGTAAGCCTCCTCCATGCTCCTACACACTCGAGTTGAGCCTCTTCACTCCAAAAGCAATCGAAGAATGTCGCTTTTAATTCGTCAAAAGTCATGGCTTTGTAATTCGAGTCTACCCAACTGGCTTTCTGCACTTTAACCTGACGTTTCAAAATATCCATTTTTTGGATATCTGAGAGCCCTCTATTCGCGAAATTGGCCTCTAATAATTTTATAAACCCATGTGGGTGTTGCTGATTTCTAGTTGTGAATTCTGGAAGATTTTCCAACTTAGGACCCTTCGTACGTGAGTGAATTGTTAGGTCATTGAGTATGGTGGTGAGGCTACGTTGTTGGTCTAATGCAGCATTTTGATTAGCTGTTAATACATTAGCCAGAGTTTGTAGTATTTCGTTACTAGTAGGGATATTATTAGTCATAGTTTGCTCAGGATTAACCCTAGGAGCGTCACCTAAATTTGGTGTATTTTGAACGGGTACAATATTTGAATTACGTCGAGCAGGTGGAATAGAATTATGCCCCAGTCCTGGTGGACATATGATTGGCATTCCACAGGTACATGGCTCACCCTTATTAAAGCTTACAGAAGCAACATGTTCCTCAATTACTTTCACTCGTTCACTAATTCGTTTCTCAAGCAATTCATTGATCTGAGCTAGAGAACTGATACTCAGATTCTCGGCAAGTTCAGGTACCGTGGATGATCGAGTTACTCGTTTGGTTTTTGGTGTGGAGGAAATTTCTTTACGTGTTGACACACGCCCCGTCGTATTTTTTGTAGGTCGACCCCTCTTGGTGGCTATCACCGCTTTCCTCCCAGGCTTCCTTCTCGTAATACTAGCACAAGGAACCTGTTCCTCCAACAAATCCTCTTCATCACCTTCAGACCCCATAGGACTTTTATTTATATTTTCGTCTTCTCTAGACATATTTATTGTTATAATCAATAAAATTCAAAAAAAAAATGTATTCGTAATGTATGAATAAATCAAGTTAAATTCTTCGAATAGTAGCATTACGATCGGGTAGGCAGGGTAAGATAAAAATGGTAGACAAGGAAATAATCGTATAATTTTGAATAAAAATCTGAAATCACTCCCACCCTTCATATCATTTTGAGCAAAAATAAGCATCAATATAAATTTAAGTATAGAAAATAAAATATAAATCATATGAGATTAAGAAATTTAGGAATTTCAATTTAAATTTGAATAATCAAAAAATATAATAACGGCATTCAGATCGGAAATTAATTATAATCTGAGAATAAAATTAATCGGTGCATGCTTTTTGAAAAATTAAATTATAAAAATTACGTAATTTAAAAAGTTCAAGAATCGAAGATTCTTTTCAAAAATAATTAGTGCAAAGCACTGCTTCATTCCTTAAAAATAAATTGTTCCTAGGGAGGGCCGTTTGCCACTCCAATGCTAGGAGTAAATACTTAAAAACTAAATCAATCCTCAGTTCGTCTTTGCGAAACTGGGAGACAATAATTACATCACTGAACGACTTCGCGTATCAGGAGAAAATTATAAATAGGAATATACCATTTTAGGCAACCCTTAATAAATCCTTAAATCTAAATTGTATAACCATCTGTGTGGCAACAAAAGTAAAAAAAAATATATATTTCAAGAATATAATATCGATTCTTGAAATTTCATAAATAATATTTTTTAAAAAATCAAAATTAATTAACACATGCAAATACACCGAATAATTAATCAGAAAAAATTAAATCCGATCCCGGACGGGCCCCCAAAATTATGTAACGCGCGATTCACCGTTTACGGCGCGGCGTACATATTTATCGGCGATCCAACGGTCTACCCGTATTTTAATCCGAGTCTCGCGAAAACGCTCGGCGCCGAACCCCGTAGATAGACGAAGATAACTCGAGACGCATCGCGAATGCACTACCGAGTTACTTGCTACTACGAGAAAATTTTTTAAAGAAAGAAGATAAAAAAAAATTAATTTAAAATTATTATTTTGTTTTAAAGATGAATGAAAAAGAAAAAGAAAAAAAAAAAAATTCGTCCGATTATTCAACCCATGCCTACTATCCTCCACCCAGCGGCCTACCCGACCGCAACAACTCGTATTTAGCTACTCATTGTATTGTTATCGAATCTAGACAAAGTTGAAATATATTTCCCTATCTCGCGAATTTATTTGTCGGGAAATCACAATTAGCGTATGCACCGCGCTGCTATGCAACGCAGGATACGCTAATACCGAAGCACCGCGCGAACCAAGTTCGCCGCAGGCTAGACTGGGGACACTTTAGGGGGAGCTCCAATTTTCCCTAATTCCCGGAGAGACGATAGGACCAGACTCCGCGCTTGGAGCCACGCAGTTCTGGTCGAGTAAAAAAAAAAGAGAAGAAAAGAGATTAATAAAAAACAAGCTCGTGTATTAGGAATGAACAAAATAATTACCTACCCAACTGTAGATGTTTAATCTACTACAAAAAAAGAAAGAACGAGCTCCCTATATGCTCGCGGAAAAAAGGTTATATATAATCGCGTACATTTCGATTCGCGCGAGTAACGCTTTTGTCATAGTTTGACAAAATTATTATTAAAAATACGTAAACTGGACGCTAACTAAGAATCTAAAGTATCAAAATCTATGTAACTCGCCCGCGTTACATAGACTTCAATACTTTAAATCAACCAAAACGGTACAGTTTAATTGCTATAACAATTAAACTGTTAATTTTTGTAAATCGGCCGAAAGTACGTACTCGAAAGGGCCATGACCGCGCGTCAACAGCAGGGTTGCCTGTCTGTTGCGCAACGAAAAATTTTGGAAGAAAAAAAAAAGTAATAAAATAAAAATTCTGTTTTTTTTTTTTTTTTTAATTTTGGTTTTAATTTT